>CAUYUJ010014750.1:143665-291165 GCA_963575745.1 Prorocentrum cordatum | reverse complement strand
TGGTCTGATTAGCTCCTCGTGTATTACACCACGGGCAAGTGGAAGGTCACCCGCGTCGAGGGCCAGGCGGTGCGTCACAAGCGCGCGATGCAACGCCCGGGGGCTACCGAGAAGGAGATCGAGAATCTTCAGGAGTAGCCAGATCACGACGTCCACTACGACATGCGATGCGTCGTGGGAGATAACCCGCGAGATGCCGAGCCAGATTCGGCTCCAGTGGTGAGGAGAAAATGAATGTTTGCCCTGTGCGCTTGTTGCTCCTCGCTCGCTCACCTCCATTATCCTCGAGATTTGAGCTCTGTAAACACAGGTGCAGGTGTTGCACAGTCGCCTAGGAAACCAACCTGATGTAGACAGCATGTTTGCATGTCGTACAGAAGCGACCTAGATATAGCTAAGCTGTATGTTTTATGCAGTTGTGGATCGCTCCACGCTCCGGTTATTTTGTTGTGGCATTGGATTTTGGTGGTGGGTGAGTTCGGGGCATGAAGCTTCAGATCCATGGGGTAGCTGTTAGAGACATGTTTGAACGTTGATCGACTATCCGTAACAATGATGGTTAAATCACTCTGATCCGAAAACACACGTTGGAACACTAACAGGAGGGAGGAGCGAGGAGGGAGAAGGAAACGGAGGAGGCGGGGGAGTAGGAGAGGGGGGAGAGGAGGACGCGGAGCGTTTTTTTTTGTTTTATATATATATATATAAATCAAAACGAGGACCGAGCACCACAGGGTGGTTGGGACAAGTGCACTAAGGTGCACACGGCCCTGCTCTCACCCCTGTCCTGGCTGCTTTAAACCTTCTCCCGCCTCTTCAACCTCATGGCCATCAGGTTGTTTTGTTAAGGCCCCTCGGGTTATTTCTTTTGTCGGACGCGGTTTCGGCGTCGACTCGAAGTGTCTTTCGGACATCCGCCGAGGATTCGACGCGAATGCCGATTTGAAGGGACAGACATAATCACCAGATTGTGCAGCATGGTGCCCCCCGATTTCGGACCTTGGTCTCCTGGTTCCCCCCGCCGTCGTCATGTCCCCCCCCCCTCTGAGTGGCATGTCCCCCAGCATATAGCGTGCCCTCCCACTTGTCTTAAATCCGCATGCTCGTTTCCCCCCCCCATGTTGCATCTGCCTCGTCCATTGCCTCCTCCCGCTTCTCCTCTATTACTGGTTCCTGGTCATCTTCGCCATCTGTCCTCAGCCCCATTTCCTCCGCTGACCAGGTTGTACCTGGACCCCACGTCTGGGATCATCTCGGGCAAGCTGGCCGCGGAGGACTTGACGGGGGGAGTTGGTCAGTCAGAGAGCCTCTTGTTGGTCCCCTCGGCTAGTGGGGGATCAGGCCAACTGGCCTAGCCAATCCCAAATCAGTTTCTGTTCCCTGCCTCTGGAGTCTGAAGTGCCCCAGAGCCCCTTGGATCAGCTCATCAGAGTCTAGCCACCTAGCCAGTCAAGGACCCTCCTCTGAGGTTCTTGGGCCAGGAGGGGGTGATGTTCGGAGGTCAGGATGTTTTGTCGGCAGGGCCCGTGTCCAGGCTAAAGACACATCGACAAGACGTTGAAATAACAGTTCAAGCGTAGGGCAAACTACGTGTGTGCGCGTTTGATTGCGTTGCCGAGTTTACTTGCAATGCGTCTCGCATCAATTCATTGCATTTCACTTGTTGTACATCCGAAGTTTCATGTTATGTCTTTTGACTTGTCGTTGTTTTGCTTTGCTTTGCAGTTGCCCTTCGTTGCTTCGTACCTGCTTTTTTCGTCGCGTCACTGTTGGCCCACAACCGCAACAACTCCTATGGATGCAAACTCGCGCACGGCGTCTACCGGGAGCGCTGGCGATCGACGGTTGTGGCCGACGAGCGCGACGACGCGGATGCCGCCTCCTCGGAGAGCACCGCTCTGCTAGTGACAGCACGGCACCAAGAGTTGGCAGCCGGCTTTGTCGGCGCGTCCGTTGATCGCTTTTGGTTGCACGCGGGTCGGCGCCACGAGCGCGCGTCTTGCGCCGCTAGTGCGCGCCCGCGCCACACGGACGTTTCGGCCAAGTTCGTCGCGCAGGCGTTTTTTGTTTTGCTCCATTGAGTGCACGTGGGGCCCCCCGCCAGGAGCACACGTGGGGGCGCGATCGCCCGCGAGCGTGCGCGCTGATGCGTTGTGTTCCAGTGCTTTGTTGTTTCGTGTTGAGTCCAATCGCCCCTTGAAACACAGTCGCCATGAACCACGGTCGCCATCTTTCCTGGCTGCCAATGGTATGTCAGGGCCCCTTCAGCCCAAATGGAGAACGATGAGGTTGAATACGAGTGCTGCTACGAAGCAAAAAAGACGAGCAGTCGTATAAGTCGAGCGCAATGATTCGATACGCGATTACCAACATATCAGGGCGGAAACAGGCCGCGGATACCAAGAGAAAGGCAGCCCGCAGCCCAGACGCGCGCCTGGAGGAACGAGGGAGAGGGGGAGTGGGAGGGGAGAGGAAGCGGAGATCAGCCCCCTTCGACTCCTCGGCCCGATCCAGCCGGCCGCGGCAATCCAATCAACGCATCGACGCGCGCTCAGGCTGGTGTTGCCGTTCCAGGGGCCGTTGGGAGGCCTCCGGGCGCCTCTTACAGGCTTCTCGGTGGGATCGGCGCCATCTTGGGCATGATGGCTCTACCGAAGTCTCACCAAGAGGCTCGGTAGAACCATCCAGGGATCCCCATTGAGGGTTGAGGTGTGATGGGGTCCTTGTTTGCAGCGTGTTTCAAAGGGATTTTGCTCTATGGCTAGAATGAGGCTCTCTTGGCGTCTTACTTGGGCCATCAGTAGCCTTCGTGAGCCATCCGAATCGAAAGGGTCTGGTCAATGTGACATCATTTCTGGCTTCATCTATACGCGCTATAAGATACCTCGATCGCAACGCCGGCCGTATTCTTGCCTCGGAAACGTGCTGTCATACAAGTGCCTAGCCGCCTTAGACCCTCGGAGTGGTGCTCTCGCTTCTGCGCCAGCCACACTCCTAGGAGTGGTGCTTTCATTTTGTGCCGGCCGCACTCCAGCCTTGGAGTGGAGCTGTCTCGCGAGCGGCAGCCAGATTCTTTACACGAGATGAGTTTTCTTGCCTCTGTGCTGGCCACGCTCATGCTTTGGAGTTGAGGTTCGTGGCGGCTGCAGTTGCGGAAACCACACTCCTGCTTCGGAGTGGTGTTGTGGCTTTTGCGCTGGTCACCATCCTACCTCGGAGTGACGATCTTGACTTTGGCGCCGGCTGCTCTCCTGAGGGTGTCCCGCACTAGTGGTAGCCACGCTCCTGCCTCGGATTGACGTGTTCGCAGAGGCGTCGGTTGCATCCCTTTACCTTGGTGTTCACTCGTTTATTCTCGCCACTGGCGCCAGCCACGCTCCCGTTTCGGAGAAGTAACACCATTGGCTGCATCAGCAGTTCCAGCAGCTTAGCAGCATCGGCGGTCTCATCAGCGGTGGTTACATGAGGACCAGCAGCAGCAGCCGCATCATGAGTATCAGTAGTAGCAGCAGTTCCGCAAAGTTCGCAGTCGCACCGCTCACGCAGCAGCAGGCAGCAGCAACAGTAGCAGCATTCATAAGATCAGCAGCAGCAGTAGCATAAGCAACACCATCCGTGTTACAGTCAGGCGGATATTGTTGATAGTGAAATTGCCTAGTGCATGTCAACATATCGGAAGCGCGTGCGCACGCACACGCACGCGCTCAGGATGGGGCCCGGGCTCGGTCTTAAGCTCGCGCTTGGGGTCGGGCTCGCGCTCGGGCTCGCACTCGCGCTCGCGACCGAGCTTGCGCGCGTGCACGAATGCGCACGCGCACACGCACGCGCGCTCGAACGTGCATGAACGCGCACACGCGCACGCTCGCGCACACGCCACGCACGCGCGCACGCGCGCACGCGCACGCGCGCACGTGCACGCGGACTGCCCCTGTTTGAGGGCGAGGCGTGATTACAATGCTAGGACACCTACCCCTAGGCCCTGTTCACCCCGACCTCACGTATGTTTTAAAGCCCTACGTAGACGGGGCGTGGCTCCAGCGCCCAGTTTCTACAATGGAAAGTTGTTCCAGCAGATTATCCTGTCAAGAAGTGGGTTCCAGCATTCAATGTCTACGAGGGACAGTGGTTCCAGCGGCCCACGGCGTGGGTTCTAGCACCCAATGGCGACAAGGGAAAGTCGTGCCAGCAGAATATCCCCTCAAGAAGGGTGGGTTCCAGCACCCAATCTCTACGAGGGGCAGCGGTTCCAGCAGTCCACGGCGTGGGTTCCGGCATCCAGGTTTGATGAGGGAAAGCAGCTTCAGCAGATTATGCCGACAAGACGGGCGGGCTGCCGTCTGAAAAGGCAGCTAGGGCGACCCGCGCCCCAGCCACGAACCCTCCTACAGTCCGTCAACAAATTCACCGGACAAAGTTTCACCGAACTGTCTGGGCAACAGCAGAAACAGGTTCAGAGTGGCAGTGGAGGCAGTACCTGGACCAACGGCAGCATCATTACACACATCATCAGTGTCATCATGTTTATGATGACCAGATGCAGCAGTGTAGTGGCAGCAGCAGTCAGTATGTCCAAATGCACCAGTAGAGGGACCAGTATCAGAAGCAGTGGCGCCACCAGCTTACAGCAACAAAGGAAGCGTCCGCACGCGCTGCTGTGTCGGCAGTGCAGCCAGCAGCGAAACAGTAGCCGGTATCAGTAGGGGTGGTTCTCGCGGCAGTAACGGCAGCCTTCACAGCACCAGTTCCAGCATGCGTAGAAAGTGTCAGCAGCAGTATCAGCAGTATTTGTAGCAGTATTTGCACTGATAGCGGAAACATTAGCGCCACCACGAGCTAAATCAGGAAAATTGGATGCGTTTGCAGAGGTTGGGTTGCCGTCGGCAGGCTCAGGTGCAGCAGTGACAGCGGTGTAGCAGCAGTCGTGCCATTCACATTTGATGTTTCAATGGCTACACGGTAATTGGGTGTACCATCAGTATGAGTGGCAGCAGCAAGCAGCAGTACGTACCAACATTGGGCGGCATCATCTCAGGCAGTTCAATCGGTGTTCTCAGAAGCATGTGCAGAACTACAAGCAGCAGGAGTAGCCACAGCTAGCAGCAGCAGCCGCACCACTCAGCAGCATACACTGCGCAATCTCAGAATCATTAGCAGCAGCCTCAGCAGTTACGATCAGCATTCGCAGTATCAGCGCCAGCCTCCCCAGCAGCAGCATTGCCTAGCAGCACCAGCAACACATGTAGTCAACACACGCAGCCGTTGCAGCAGCAGGAGCCGTTGCAGCATCAGGGGGGGAAGATGCTGCCTTGTCGGATCAGGCCAGCGCTGAGTCCTACGTGGTGACTGGGCGGACCCAGAGCTCCGCCTTGTGCACGGCGGGCGCCCGAGCCGCCTCCCTCGCACCTGGATCAGGAGGAGGGGTAGGAAGAGTACAGTCAAAGCTTGCACTGTGAAGCTGAACACATCTGACGTGGCCAGCCTGGGCGAGAATTGGATACACACGTGGCCAGATGCAGTCCCGTCGCTCGGCTCTTCTGTGGACGAACGGGTGGACGTTGGGCTTCCACATCTTATGTGTATCCAGTCAAAGGCGTGGCCTCTGACAGTTCCATATGTAAAATCAGCCATGCGTGTGTGTGTGTGTGTGTGTGTGTGTGTGTGTGTGTGTGTGTGTGTGTGTGTGTTCGAGCTTTCTGGTCGTAAAGATGAGCAGTTTTCCAAGGGTGAACTTGCATACATTCCTTGCTGGTCCATGATTATGAATGTTAGGCATAGGTATTGGCCGTGTTCCGCTCAAAGGGTTCCGACTTGGGCGCCCGCTCTCACCGCTCAAATCCCACTCAGGGCGGGTCAAACCAGGACCCGACACCACACAAATTGCAAACCTGGTGCGACAACTTGTCATCGATGCCCTGTTCCACTGGGGCGCAGGGGAACGCTGGGGAGGGAGGAGTGGTGCGACGCGACACTGAATAAAGTGGTCGGGGCAGAGGGGCCATTGGGCGGTGATTCCACTGGGACGCGGGGAAGCGATGGGCAGGGGGGGGCGACGCGACGCGGACTTACACTTGTCGGGGCGGAGGTGCAATTGGGTCGCTGGGAAACAGAGCGGGCGCGGTGCGACGCGAAATAAAATAGTCGGGGCGGAGGGGGCACTGTGCAGAGGTTCCACTGGGCCGTTGGGGAACGCCTGGGAGTGGCAGGACAGGGGGGGGTGCGGTGCGACGCTGAATAAATTGGTCGAGGCGGAGGGGGACGGGCAGGAGCGGGGCTGGGATCCGGGGAGGGGTGGGGGGCGGGAAGGGGGGGCGGGCGCGGTGCGACACGGAATAAAGTGGTCGGGGCGGAGGGGGCATTGGGCGGAGGTTCCTTTGGGCCACTGGGGAACGCTTGGGAGTGGTGGGATGGGGGCGGGGCGGGCAAAGGGTGGGCGGAGGAGGGGCGGGAGAGGGGCGGGGAGGAGGGGCGGGCGCGGTGCGACGCGAAATAGAAAAGTCGGGGCGGAGGGGGCACTGTGCAGAGGTTTCACTGGGCAGTTGGGACACGCTGTGGAGGGCTAGGAGGGGGGCTGGGCAGGAGGGAGTGCGGTGCGACGCTAAATAAAGTTGTCGGAGCTCTAGACGCCTTGTGCAAGGTAGTAAAACCGTCTCCTACCGGGTGCGTCATAGGTTGCGCCCTTGGCCGCCGAGAATAAAACCGTCTCTGATCGGTTGCGCCATAGTTTGTGCCCTCGGCCGCTGAGACTAAAACCGTCTCCTATCGGTTGCGCCATAGGTTGCGCCCTCGGCCGCCGATAATAAAACCGGCTCCTGTCGGTTGCGCCATAGGTTGCGCCTTCGGCCGCCGAGAATAAAATTGTCGCGTAACGGGTGCGACCAGGCAGTTGGTTTTGGTCAGTCATTCAGTCAGTTGGAGTTGACTTCGCGAGAAACAAATTCGGGCTACGCTCGAAATTCGTTGAAATAGTCGCAAGGCAATGCGCAACATTGCGAACCTATGCGAAGCTATGCACAGCAACGCAGAGCAATGCAACCCGATGCATCGCACTGCCCCGCAAGGCAACATAACGCAATGCAAAGCAATGCGAAACGATGTAGTACGATTCGAACCAATGCAACGCAATACGAGACAATACACAGACATGTAATTCGATGTCCAGCAATGTGAAGACATGCGGAGCAACGCAGAGCAATGCGAAGCAATGGAAGCAACGCGGTGATGGGCAGCGAAGAGCTGGCGTCCAGACCGCCGCTTGGGCTCAGCGGCGACGGGCTGCGATCAAGCCTGCCGGACCATAATCCTTACGTGGAAACATTGTGTGGGGGAGCGACGGGCTTTTTGGTATCTGTTTTTGTTGATTTCTCTCTCTCTCTCTCTCTGTCAGTATCGCTCTCTTTTTTTCGGTCTCTCTCTCGCTCTCTCTCGCTCTCTCTCTCCCCCCCTCATCACCAAAACACGCAGTGCAGATCGCCAGTGGCCTTCATATTTCTCGGGTTCTGGAACGATATTCCGGCAGTGTGATTGGATAAAGGGCGGCCCAGCGCAGAGGGCGGTTTCGGGCGCGCTTGCAGGTGGAGCTGGTTTTTACTTGCATGGAGCCAGCCAAGACCGATGCCCTTGTGACGCAGAAGTTCGCCGAGCAAGTCGACGAGGCGCGCGAACAGCTGCAGCGCACTCGGCCCTTCTGCTGCGCGTGAGTGCTCGGGAGAGCGGGCTTGTCGACCATCATTGGGTTTCGCCTGGCGCGCTTGCGCGGCTTGAAAAGTCCACGAAGCACAGAAGTGAGCCAGACAAGGATTGGGTCGGATGGTGGGCCACTCGGGAGACCGTTCGTCAATTGACCACCTCACCGGTTCTGGCCGGGCTCCCCCTGATCCCAGGACCAATGTCTACGCCTCCCTCGCCTCGCCAGGAGGGCGTATACACCGATACTGGGCCCAGGATGGGCCTGGCCAGGATCGGTGAGATGGTAAGTTCATGCTCCCGAGGAGGGAGACAGGGAGTGCTTGGCTTCTCCCCGATCTCTACCACTTTTTCGATGGCCTCGTGCTTCGGGCTCCAGGTCCTCTCCTAGTCTACGGCATTCACGCGCGCGCGTGCCATGCAGCTCGCGAGCAGGGCAGGTAGAGGTAGAGATGACTTGGGTGAGGAAATCCTTACCTGGGGGAGGAGTGGAGGGTGTAGGCGGGGAGGGGGAGGGTGTCGATCTACCGATCTTGGCGTCATACTATTTTTTTGAGTTCGCTCTATCCACAGCCGTCTTGCTTACAGGCCTTTGCCGAGGACCAGCAGTGCCTCAGAGCCTGGAGAGGCCCCACCTTTCTCCTACCTTCTACTCAAGAGCCCAATACCATACCATCTCCACTTCTCTAAATCCTACCTATACGACCACCCTTCGGGTGATAAGGAGGTTCGGGGGGGCAGGAACCAACGTCTCATTCGATCGGTCTGACTATCAATCTCACTATCGATCTCACTATCGGTCTCGCTCGATAGATCTCACTCGACCGATGTCACAATCGATCTCGCTCGATCTATTTCTTTCGACCGATCTCACAATCGATCTGACTATCGATATCACAATCGATCTCACTATCGATATCACAATCGATCTCATTATCGATCTCACATTCGGTCTCACTATCGATCTCCCTACCAACGTCATCATCATCAGCATCAACATCATCGTCATCAACGTCACCAACATCATCGCCATCACCATCATCGAGACACTATCATCATCATCACCTCATCACCATCAACATCATCATCATCACCAGCATCACCATCATCATCGGGACACCATCATCGCCACTATCATCATCAACAGCATCATCATCGGGACACCATCATCATCATCATCGGAACGCCACCATCCTCATGGTCATCATCATTATCATTACATCATCCTCATGAACAACATCATCAACAGCATCATCATCATCGGGACACCATCATCATCACCATCAGCATCATCATCGACATCAGCATCATCATCGGGACACCATCATCATCGTCACCATCATCATCACCATCATCATCAGCATCATCGGGACACCATCAGCATCATCAACATCAGCATCATCATCATCGCGCCACCATCATCAAACTCATCGTTATCACCTCATCAGAATCCTCATCATCCACATCATCATCATCATCATTATCACCGGGACACCACCATTGTCACCATCATAGTCAACATTATCATCATCATCAACATCATCATCGGGGAACCATCATCATCATCACCATCACCATCAACAGCATCATTATCAATCTCATCATCACCATCATCATTGGGATACCCATCATCATCATCACCTTCATCACCAACTCATCATCATCTCATCATCATCAACATCAGGATCATCAACATCATCATCATCATCATCATCATCATCATCATCAGGACATCATCATCATCATCATCCGCAACATCATCTTCATCAACATCATCGTCATCGGGACACCATCACCATCACCACCATCACCATCATCATCATCATCATCATCATCATCACCAACATTGTCATCATCATCACCATCATCATCGGGACATCATCATCACCACCATCATCATCATCATCAACATCATCGGCATCATCATCACCGTCATCATCGGGACCCCGACAGGACACCGGCGGGACACCGGCGGGACACCGCGCGCCACCGAACGCCGGAAGGGAATCATTTGGTCCGGCCGCGCCTCAGCTACAGCCGGACACTGGCAGGACACCGCTCGCCACCGGACGCTGGAAGGGAATCATTTGGTCCGGCCGCGCCTCAGCCACAGGAGGCTTTCTTTTCGCCCGCCCACGCAGCTTCGCCTCGCCCGCACGCGCGGCACGCACGAACACGAAACCGAAACCGATTTCCCATTGGGGGTCTCTCCGTTCCACTTCGATCTCACCCCCCCACCTCCGATCTCCCAGATTGTGCGGTGACGTGCTGCGCGGACCGAGACGACGAAGGACGTCTCGAGAGTGAGTACAACTGGCGGGAACATTGCCGGCGGCGAGGTGGAAAGAGAGCTGCGTGTGAAGATTCGCTTCGCATGATAGCGGAGCAATTTTCTGCTCCGACAAGCAAGCCAGGATTCCTGGCTGCAAAGGCAGTGCTGGAACATGAAAACGGTACCAGCAGGATGTGATGAATTACGTGGATGACACTAGCTGGGAGGACAGATACTTGCGCGGTTCTAGGCTGGTCGCACGTCTGTCCGGACTGGCGGCGACAGCTCGGATCGGGCAGTTTCGGGGTTGGCTGTCGTCGACGTGGGGTGCCGACAAGCTGCTGGAGTTCCTTCAGAAGAATGTGATGCGGCAGCCTGTCGAGGACGTGGGCCACTACATGGAGAAGTACGTGTGAAATTGCGCAGGAGACGCGGTGAGGGTATGGCTGAGTACTGCCTCGGGGTCCACGATTGTTGCCAACGATTACGGTTGGCATTGTCACGCATGGCGGGATCATCAGAGTCGAGACGCACCAGCTACGCAGGCTACCAGCTGCAGTCACTGGCCGGAGGCCAGGGCAAATTCGGGGGAAGGTTCCTGGCATCGTATCACAGGTGGCGAAGAGGGCACCACTGACGATCGGGAGCTGGATGAAGTCCGTGAGTGGGATGCGCCGAATGACAACTGGTGGCGACAGCAAAGTCGGTGGTCTCAACAATGGTGGAAACACGGATACGACAGCAGAAGCCAGAACACGTTCCCGACGCGGGACTTGCCAGAGGTGTTGCCGAGCATTGTGCGCGGCTGGTTTCTATTGCATTGTGCTGGAGTCGGCGGTGGCGAGATCGCGGCAGTGATTGGTTCCTGTTGTGGAGAATTCCCCGTGGAGACCGTAGGTGGGTGCACTGCGGACGCAGTGGCGTAGCGACGAGAGCGTCAATGGTATGAACTACCGCAAGTCATAGCTTATACGCCAGCAGGTGGCGGCCGCCGCGCTCTACGTAAGAGGACGCGCATACCTGGAGTGTTGAGGCAAGTCAGGGCGCTGCGTTGGCGACTGAGCCCATCGAGGAGGAAGGAGACGGTGGATGCCATGATGAGGCGCACGTCGACGCGATTCAAGAAGAAGCATATGTACACTATCAGGCTAGCCAGCGCCGATTACAGGACGCCCGGCAGCATATCAACACGCACAGGATGGGCCGGAAGTTCTTCGGAGGTAAAGGTCTTGGGCGCATTGACGGACGCCTGGCGCCATGCCTCAAGTGCGGTGGCGGACGCCGCACAGGAGCCTGTCCTGACAGGTGCGATGACAAGCTATCGGGTGGGCGCGGGCAAGGCTCTCGACCTGCAGATGGCGGAGAACGCTTCAACGGCCTCATCCTGATGCGAGAGCTCTTGTGCTCGGCGGAGGGCGATGACTCGGCGGAGGTCGAGGACGTCGGGCGCGCCATAGATCCCGGCGACCCTGAGGTGGAGATGGCGCACGTCGTGCCATGCACCACGGAGACGGGGCACGACATCGTGGACTGCGGGGCCACGAAGACCATCGGCAGCGCGGAGGCGACCGAGAACCTGAATGAGATCCCGACTGCGAGGGGCCATCCGCCGATAGAGGTGGACCTGAACGACCGCCCAGTGTACAAGTTTGGGAACGGCGAGGTCACGCGCGCGCTGCGCATGGCCACTTTCAAGCGACTTGTCAAGGATACCTACGTGAGCTTTCGGGTGAGCGCCGCGGACGCTCCAGGCATCCCGATCCTGGTGCACCGAGACGCTGAACTCCTTCGGAGCGCCGGTCGGCTTCGAAGCTGGCGTCGGCGTCTTCGAGATGATCAACCGCCAGAGGCTGATCACTTTCCAGAGGTCACGGACTGGCCACCTCATCTCGACCTGGCGCGCGACCTGCTGGGCGACGGCGAGGCCGCCGAGAGGCCGGCCGATTGCATTCTGAGTCGGGGCGTGGCAGCATTTTCTGGGCCGGCGCGGGCGCCGGCGCTGGAGGGCTCAGACGCGATGGCGCCAGCCGCTGCTCCATCTATCATCTCTTCATCGCCTCCTCGTGCGTCGTCTCGCTCGTCCTTCTGCCAGGCATCTGATGGCGACCCAACGGGGTCTGAAACGGCTCTCTGGACGACGGCGGGGGCCCAACAAGGGCCAGTAAGACAGTCGGGCCCCGAGGAGCCGACGCCAGGAACAACCCGGATGACTCCTGGAAGCGATTTTGCGTCTACTTGCTCGAGAAGGGCCGCCAGGGGATCCGCGGGGGCTTCCGCGAGACCGCTGAGTACGGGAGAGGTTCAGGTCGCGTCGTCGGGTGCCCAGGCCCTGCCGTCGGGGGCCCAGGGGGGTTTTCTACGAGCCTGATGGAGTCTTCGGGAACTCGAATTTTTTCTGCCTCGCTAAGTAATGCTCCACAGACACCTCCGGAGGAGCTTCTCTTCGCTAGCAGCACCGTGGGCGACTCGAAATTCCATGTAAGATCGAACTCGGAGGTCTCGGGGCAGACCTCTCAGAGCGACGGCGTTTCGGGGCATCCTGGAATGCTCGGCGACGCAGCTTTGAAACCGACGCGGTCTGACTGCATGCTCCGTTTTCAGAATCGGGCTCAAGGCCGTTCTGGGCCGCGGACCCTAGGGCGAGAGGTTCGCATTCCCCTTGGTGTTCTCGCACCCTCGCGCCTCAGCGATGCGCCCGGCAGGGCCCCGGCAGGAGTTATGTCTGCGGGGCGAGGGCAGTCGCGACATGACGATCGAGATGCCGCGGGCCCGCCTTCGGTCAGATACACAGGGCAGCGCCAGTCAGCGTCGAGGTGCCATCATTCCACGAGAAGAAAGAAGAACTGATCGCCATGGCCTAGGATGCGGGATGCGCCCTCACCTGTTGCGAGACCCAGGGCGACTTGCAGATGCTGATCGTCGAGATTTTTCAGGGGGCGCGGGGGCAGGAACTACGTGCACCTCTGGGGGCGCGAGCGGGAGCGCGCCGGCTGGCTGGCAAGCCTGAAGGGCCCGCGTTTCAAGACGCACGCCGATTGCACCATCTCCAATGGCATCAAGCAAGAGGACATGCTGAGCAAGCCCCAACTCAGGCTTCCGCAGCCAAAGCAGGGCAGGATGGGCGCCACTTGGCTCGCGGCGAAGGAGGAACCTTCGCAGGCGAAGACGCCGACCGCCAAGGGGTCGCGCGCGGAGGGGCCGACGAAGATGGAGGGCGCGAAGACCAAGGAGCAGCATGTCATCGACTTGTTGGGCGACATGAAGAACCAGGCGACGGCGCCGACTACCGGGGCGCAGAAGGTCGAGGAGGGTCCAGGACGGCAGGCCCCTCTGGGCAGGCCGGCAAGGGCCGCTGGAGGCCCTCGCCAGCTCCCAGGCGAGCGCGACGCCTGATTCGCCCTGCCTGAGAGACGCTGCGAGAGTCAAGCTAATGGAGGTCTGCTGCTCACCAGCGCCGGGCCGCACTACGTGTATGCGTCGGGAGTCAGGTGCGGACGGTGCAGTGCGAAGAAATGGTTGGAACGGTTTCGATCTGTCGACCACTGGAGGTTTCCAGCGTGCGCGTGCAGAGCGCAGTCGATCACGGCCCATCCATCTGGTTTTCTCTACCGCGTGGGCCATGGAGTGGCAGCCATAATTCCAATGTGAATGAGCCAGAAGTTTGGGCGCAGGTGCTACAGAGCCAGAGGAAGTCTCTAAGCAGATCTTCCAGAATTCGCTCATCCTGGTCATGAACCAGTTAGCAGATCAGGGCCATGCACACTGGGAGTGGCCGCGGGACCTCCCGCCATGCCGCTGGCCGGGGCCGAAGCAGATATCTCGAGATGCTGAATTGCATTTGGTGATCTGTGACGGGTGCGTGTTCGGAGTGGAAGCCAAGGGCAACGGTCTACCAGTGATGAGACCATGGGAGATTTGGTCATCATCTCCGAGAGTGCGCCAGCGGCTGTCTGCCAGATGCGATGGGCAGCGGGGGGGGAGCTCGGGCAGCGGCGACGGGGAGCTCGGGGGAGCTCGGGCAGGGGCGACGGCAGACTATCCTGGAGAGTGAAGTAAGAGAGCGGCGCGCGGCATGCTCGAAGAGAAGGGTTTGCAGGGGATCAAGAGGTTCATCGTGTCGCACTTCGCAGAGGATGGGTCGGAGATCTCCCATGCGTTGGCGGCGCCGGAGACCGTCATAGACGAGGCCGCGCTGAAGGGGGGCTGAGATCTCGGCCATGCGGCGTGCGGTCATTGTCCGTTCTCACGGGTGGCGAGGTCGTTAGCGGCGAAGGGCGCTGATCAAAGGGTCGTGGAGAATGTGAGGGATATGCGATGATCCGCCTGCGACGAGAGTCGGAAGCATGCTCTACCTCGACCCGCGGGCTCAGCGGACAAAGTTCCTAAGAAGTTTGCAGTGCTTCAGGGTGGCCTGGCAGAGTGGGGGGGGGCCAGTGCGCAGTGGTAGACGCGGGCAGCAGGCTCGGTGCGGGGCACGCCCTTTGCAGGATGATCAAGAGCTGGAGCGCGACAGCAGAAGAGTTTAATCATTCAGTCTGGAGCAGGTGGACCTAATATGTCGGCAGACCACGCGTGTTTCAGGTTGATCCTGAAGGCGCGTGGATGAGCAGCGCGATCCGGGACAATCTCGAGAGATGCGGCGTTCAGATGGACCCGATCCCAGGGCAGGCCCATTGGCAGATTGGCGGGGTGGAACGTCTCATCAGTCTGATCAAAGATATCATGGCGACCATCGCTCGAGAACAGCCCGGCATATCGTGCGAAGACTACTTTTCCAGAGCCATGGCTACCTACAGCGAGTTCGATCGTCATCGAGGGTTCTCACCGCTGCAAGTTGCGCTTGGCAGGGCTCCTGACTTGGGCGGTTCTTTTGTCGAGGTCCCAGGTGGCCCGACGAACATCCCTGCTCTGGAGTCTGAAGCAGCGGGCGCTGAGCGTGGGAACAATTTCGAGCTCATGATGAAGGCGCAGGAGGCATCCCTTCGACGGGTATACTCGGAGCGAGCATGTCGCGCGGCCCATGCCAAGTCCAGGAAGTTGCAGGTCTTTGCCCCCGGGGCTCTGGTGTGCTATTTCAGGAATCGGGGGAGCAGTTTTATGACCGGGAGATTATGGGCCTGCGCGGGCATCAGCAAGTGGGACTGTCCATCGCCACGGCGAAATTCAGGCAATACCTCGAGTATGGCCCAATGCGCGTGGCCGGCTAATACGACATGATCCCCCCCAACTCAGAGATGTTTCGGGTCGAGAGGTTGCTGAGCATTGGATCGTGCACGGACCTAAGCTACCATGGACGTTCAACAGCGTGACGAGCAATCTTCGACCTGGGCAGCGTGAGGATTTGGCGGGGGATCAGCGTCTCGTTCTGAACGACAAGGACTACGAGGGCGCGGCGACGACAGCACCACCTCTGCATGCAGTGACGGAGGCTGGACCACGACATCGCCTAAGAGGTAAACGCAGCCCTGAGGAGCATGGCCAGAAGGCGAAGGTAGGTGATGATGACCGATCCAGCGACAGTTAGAGGAAGCTCGAGTTCTCAGGCAGATACTTCCCCAGCGGCCCCGGCGAGGCCCCCCGGCAAGTCCAGGGGGCCCTCAGCGAGAACATCGCCAAATTCATTGGATGGTCTACGCCAGGAGGCTTCGCCGGAGCCCAAGCACGTCACGGAGCGCACTGAAAGACACAAGAGGCAGGGGGAGGAGCAGGAGTCGTTGATGAGTCAGCCAGAGGTGAAGGAGTGCTACTGGAACCTGGAGGAGAACGCTGTAGAGGTGGAGATCACCATGCCTGAAGGCGCTCGGAGCGGTCATGCGATTCACGCGATCCGAGATCTACAAACACACGCGGCAACACAACTTCGTCGTCAACGGCGGAGGTCAAGGAAAGACGGCTGTCCGCGGAGGACCTGGACTAGTTCCAGAAGGCCAAGACGAAGGAGGCGCAGGGGCTGGTCATGGTGCTGGAGGCGCTGCCAGAACATGTACGAGCACCTGCGGACAGGATGATGCGGCTTCGCTGGATTCTAACGCGGAAGATCGACCCTGCTGAACCCTGCGGGGAGAAAGCGAAGACGAGGCCGGCGATGCTGGGCTCCCAGGGCCCCGACCAGACCACGGAAGACTCACATGCGCCGACGGCGACGAGAACAGCTAGGCAAGTCGTCCTGCAGAAGGCGGCTCACTACAGGATGAGAGTGGCGAAGGGCGATGTGAAGTCGGCCCTTCCTCGAGGCGAGGAGCTGGATCGTGATCTTCTCGCGCGGCCGACTGGCGATATAGCTGAGCTACTCGGCCGTCGACGTGGCCAGGTGGCACTACTCGGGAAGTCTGCGCATGGTCTGGCCTAGGCTCCAGGGGCATGGCACCGGGCCGTGAACAAGAAGTTTGTGGAAGTTTTCCTGGAGACAGCTGGGATCGGACCCATGCGTCTGGGTTCCAACGGCGCCAGGGGCTGCTGGCCAACCTGAGCGCGCACGCGGCATGGCGCTGTCTCGCGCGGATGACTTTTTGTTTGCCGGGCGCGACGATGATGATGAGATGTGGGCCACGGCGAAGAAGCATATCCTGGGAGCTCTCAGGTGGACAGTGGGAGTGCGGGACGTTCACGCAGTGTGGCGTTGACATCACGCAAAAGGCAGACAGGAGTTTCCAAGTGAGCCAGAAGTTGTATATGGAAGAGATCGAGGATATCGAGATCCTGCCAGAGCGCCGGGAGCAGACGTCGTCATCAGTGACGGAGTCCGAGAATAATCCGTTCAGAGCAGCCATTGGGAGCTTACAGTGGAACGGTTCACAGACGGGTCTTGGCATTCCCGCGGAGTTAAATTTACTGCAGAGCAGGAAGTCAACGAGCTGATCCGCCGGGCGATGGAGTTGTCAGAACGTTGTTTTGATATTATCTCAGTCAAGAGTGAAGACCAGCTGGCTGTTGTTGTCTGGGGCGAGGCGTCGTCTGCCCATAGCATCGACGGGAAGTCGACGGAGTGCAGGATCATCGGGGTAGTGCCGTCGTCGTTCTTGTCAGGTGAGGAGACCAGAGTATCTCTCATGAGCTGGCGGTCGGGCGAGGTCGAGCGAGCGTGCAGTCTCTCCGCCGGCGGCGGAAGTTTCAGCCGCAGTCGATGCCGAGGACGAGGTTACGTATGTGAGGTTTCTGCTTTCAGAGTTTTTCTGGATGTGAAAAAGGGCCCCAGGAGTTTTAGTTGCCGATTCCAAGAATCTTTCTGTTCGACTGCGTTGTCCCGAGAAGCTCATGTGAGGAAAAGAGTATCGAACCGGACTTGAACTGTTAGCCTGCGAAACGGAGTCCTGGCATGTGAGTGCCCGGTGACGTTATGCTTGCACACAGTTGAACCAAGGGCCACAAAAGGTGGCATATATATATATATATATGTTTTTTTGTTTTCGGTCATGCGTGTAGGTGGAGACTAATGTCATCGCATATGTTTGAATCGGCGAAAAAAGCGAAAAAGGACTCGGGATTTCGGCCATAGAGACGGTACAGAGCCTAGATCTGCGTCCGGATATCTGGGGTTATTTTCTTAGACTTAGCTGGCTGCCCGTTCGCCCAGGCCCAGGCTGTGGTTTTGGAGCGATCGGTGTCGATCTACCGATCTAGGCGTCAGAATGTTTCTGAGGTCGCTCTATCCACAGCCGTGTTAGTTACAGGCCTTTGTCGAGGACAAGCAGGGCCCCAGGGTTTGGAGAGGCCCCACCTATTTCCTACCTTCTAGTCAAGAGCCCAATACCCTACCACTTCCACTTCTCTATATCCTATCTCCCAGATTGTGTGGTGACGTGCTGCGCGGGACAATACGACGAAGGACGTCTCGAGAGCGAGTACAGTTGGCGGGAGCACTGCCGGCTGCGAGGTGGAAAGAGAGCTGCGTGTGAAGCTTCGCTTCGCAGAGGGGGAGTGCGTGGGGTGGGTGGTGGACCAGAGTCCTCTTGTATGCCCCTTACGGTCTCTGGAGATGCATCCTGGGGGGCATCTTGGCGGCCAGTGGTGGCCTCCTGGGCGGATGTTGGTGGCATCTTGGGGGCATGTTGGGCGCCCCGTGGCGCTTCTGCGGGCCTCTGGGGTCCTCTTGGCGGTCTTGACTCTTGGGGGCCCGCAATCATTTTATGAGAGGGTTCGCTGGCCCAGGGCGGGTTCTCCCTCCAGGGCCGGACATTTGAGAACGTGCGTTCCCCCATCAGTGATGACGAAGCTCGCGCGGGAAGCCCTGAGAGCGCCCCAGAGCGCACAGAAGTCTGAAGTCTTCGATTCGTAAAGAGCACATGCAGTTTTCAATGCAGCCAAGTCGAACGGGACTTGAGAACATTCCACTCTGTGCCGAGGGCACGGTGGTGGTTTATCCTGAGCTCAATTATGCAATTGCGATTGGCACAACCACTGTGTCGCTTCTGCTGCAAAGAACTCACTCATGGGTTTCCCTTTGGTCTCACACGAACGTCCTGTGAGCAGAGACTGTACCTGGTAGGCGGCCTCATTGGACGGGACCTCATGTTTGAGGCTGGGTGGGTGGAGTTCTGTCAGGGAGGAATTCATGGGTGGGACCCTGCGGTTGGGACCTTATGACGGGGATTCTATGTGTGGGCCTTCGCGGGAGGTACTTTATGTGCAGGACCGTATGGGCGGACCCCTGTGGGTCGGACCATTTGGGTGGGACTGTCGAGGGAGTGTAGAGTGGAAGAGCACATAGTGGATGCCAGAATGTGCGCGGTAGAGTTCAGAGAGAGGAGAGGGAGTAGATAGAGCAGACGGAATAGATAGAGTAGACATGGGGAGGTTCCGCTCACGCGAATCCATTTCAAGTCGAAGACGTTTTGGCCAGTTAAGGAAATTTGTGCCCGCGTTGGACTTGGGGTTCCGATTGGTTTGTCAACATAATGCGCGCGGGCGGGGGGCTCATTTCCGTCCGCGTCTGCGGGGTCTGTTGTAGCGCTGGCCTCGTTGCATTTGTTGTTGAGCTGATTCGGCAGCATATTTGTAAAGTTCCTGCTCATACGACTCCAAAAGATTCGTATCCTCCTGACTCCGGACACCCCCCCTCCTGCTCCTCCTACGTTTTCTCTCCGTCGTCATCGTCATTGTTTGTGGGACGGCTGGGCTTCATTGCCGTACATCGACAGCATGTTGTATCAATGTGAGTTGGCCTTTGCACACATGTTTTTACATTTGCCCCCCCATCCCGTCACACGCAATATTGGCGGCAACGGGGGAGGAATTGTGGGAATTTCCCGGGTGATCAACGTAATGTTAACAACCGAGATGTTCCCGTGTGCGGGGTGGATGATTACACTCACCAATAGCAAGTGCGACGCCCAATGTCACCAGCGCCATGTGGTGCAACATTGCGTCAACGTAGCGTTAGGTGTTCTTGAATCTTTCGTTGGGCTGCTTGGCATAATCTTGTCCACCCCCCTCCCCCCGCTACCCCACACCCTCTATGACGGGCGGGCTCGCCCAGAGTCTAATACGTACACCTATACCCTATACGTCCTCTTATTGTTGAGTCAAGTTGCACCAGCGTTTGTTATGTTCGGCCAATGTGTCCGCAACATCGGAAAGACTATCATTTTGCAGAGGTCCCCTTGCTTCTAGGAGGCAGAAGCCGCTGGGCATCGTGATGGGAGGCACGAACTGCATGGCCACAGCAATCTCAACGTCTCCTGCAGGGGGAGCGGAAGATCAGAGACAAGGGCAAACGGGTAGTCTTGCGCCTGTGTTTGCCCTTTCCATCGCCCTCTCGCCTGCCGCGGCAGATTACCAAGATTGAAGATCTCATGGAGGAGCCTGGCAAGGGCAAGGCAGCTCTGCGCATCTTCTTCTTATGTTCGCGAGACCAGATGGGGGAGAGTCTCCAGACCAATTGTTCCGGCAGCGTGGTTTCCAGTGCATGTTACTTTGTCGTCAGGGCGGCCTTGGATTTCAAGAGATCGGCGAGCAGATCATTGGAAAGACTGTGTTTGCCTTCGCCCTGCACAACATTCACGCCATCGAGCTCGCGGATGGCAGGGGACAGCTCTGCTTGAAGCTCAAACGCCGCTGGACCGCTAGGCTCATGCCGCGCCTTCCCCTCGGACGGTTGGCCAGGAGTGTCTGGTTTCCTGGGGGGCCTGGGGAGTACATGGGTCGGGTGAGGGTCTCTCTGGAGCCCCTTCCGACCCATGGCGCTGTGGTGGCAATTTTTCAAGAACCGAGAGAGCGTGATCCACCGCCGCTTTACTATGGAAAATTGCCCACCTTTTCCTCCGGAACCCGGGGGTCGCCCCCCCCCCCCCCGAAAATCCCCCCCCCCCCTGCTGGAACCCCCCCCCCCCCTCCCCCCCCGGCAAAGCCCCCCCCTCCCCTAACCCCCCCCCCCCCCCTCCCCCTCGAAAACCGGTGGGGGTCACTACCGGTTCGAACCCCTCCCCCCCCCCCCTCCCCTCCGGATCCGGAAAACCGGGGGGGGTTTTAACGGTTCGAACCCCCCCCTCGAAAACCAGAGGGGGGTCACTACCGGTTCGACCCCCCCCCCACGCACCGCCAGCAAACGACTCCCGGTCCCTACCACCGTCCGCATCACATCCCCCACTGTTGTTCCCAGCACCACTGTCCTCACCACCATTGTCCCCACTGGTTCCACCACCGTCCCTACTGAGCCCACCAGTGCCCCCACCACTGTCGCACTGTCCCCACTGTCCCCACCAATGTTCCCACCACGGTTCCACTCTCCCCACTGTCTCCACGGCCCCAACCACTGCCCGACTATCCCCACTGTCCCCACTGTCCCACTGACTCCTCCGCTGTCCCACTGAGCTGTCCCACTGTTCCCACCACTGTCCCCACTGTCCCCACCATTGTCTCCACTGTACCTCTGTCCCATTGTCCCACCGCCGTCCTCGCCACCGCCTTCACCACTGTCCCCACCACCATTGTACCCTCCACTGTCCCACTGTTTCCACCTCATTCCCACTGTCCCCACACCACTGTCCCCACCACCACCGTCCCCACCTGTAAATATTGATCCAAATCTCTCCACCCACAACCTCTTGATGAAAGAAGAAATAGATAGAGTGTGATCTGATGTTATACCGAATCAGGCTAGACAGTCGTTGAGTGCGTCCACCCTCCCGCCACAGCTGGCGGGTCCACAGCCAAAACGGCCGCGGTGAACAAGAGAGTGCAAGCATGAGCGAGCGAGAGCAGCAGCAGAGATAATTGTAATTATCATCCTATATCTCACATCCCTGCTAATACAACTTTCACACAGGAAAAGGAAACGTTGCTAAAGAATGCCTTGGCAAATTCTGCAGCAAGCTTCTAGAATATTCAATAATATTATCGGCTCGAACGGTCAAGCTACCGTCCGCGCACCGAGCAACAGATATCACAATAAAAAAATCCACGCACCAAGCAACAGATATTCAGATACAAAAATCCACGCACCGAGCAACAGATATCAAGATATAAAACAAATATTTACCTGAGCTCTTGAGGGGGTGCTCTCACTCAGCATATGTAAATAGTACTCCAATTCACTCATCATCTGTAAATGGTAGTCCAAATCACTCATCATTCCCACACCGTTCACATCTGAGCCACTGCCATGGCTGGCTCAAAGATATCGTCACATTTGTGGTAGTGGGGTTCAGCGTACACGCACTGCTGACTTGACGATGCTGTATTCAATGTAGCTCTTGATGCTTGGGTCGAGGTTATAACTCCTGCTCTCGTCTGCGTCCAGCTTGAGACACCGTCCTAGGCAATTTGCGTAGTGCCTGTCCTTCGTATAGATCGTCTCGTAGCTGTCACCCTCGTACTTGCCACTCCTGATTATCGTCGGTCCCATGGTCTCCAGCCACTGCCTCAGTAGAGCACTATCTCCCAGCATGATTGGTCCATCTCCCATGATCTCGTCATCGTAGGTCTCTGGCTCGGCTCTTACTGCGAGTGTTGTCGTCGTAGCTTTCGGCGTAGCCTTCGCCGTCCTGGATTTGACCTTGACCGGCTTCTCGGGCAACTCCGGCTTGAACAGGTTGTCGTTGCTTGAACTATCCACCTCCATCGGTTCAGCCGTGTCCTCGTCGTCGTTCTGTTTAGGCTGCATTATGTAGATGAATATGATGATACCCGCGATGATAGAGACTAATGTCACCACCGTAGGAGACATCGAAAGACAAACTCCATACACTGCAAGTGCACAGAGTTGAAACAGAACTACAACTTGGTCAGGTATCTGGATGGTTCTCTGCGCGCCACTCCTCTCCATCGGGTAGTTGTCCGTTAGCTCTTCCTGGTAGAATGCCTCGACGTAGTCCTCGTATTGAGCTTCGTCTTTGTCGTCGTAGAAGCACTCATCCACGTAGTTGTACGTCTCCACCGGCCACGTAGAGATCTCCTCGTCGTCCTTCCCGGTGTCGTCGCACAGCTCCTGCTTGACGTACTTGGCCATCTTCGCGTTTAGCGCGTCCACCTCTTTGTTGGCTGCCACCTTCTCTGGTCCAACAAGCTTTCGTCCGTGTATCGACGGTGCCCTGTCATCAGGCCCAAGAGTCCACAAATTTGATGTAACTATCTTCCTCGCGTAGCCTCCTGGAAGTACTTTCGTCAAACAGTCCGCTAGCATCTGCTCGCTCTTGACCCACTTGATGCTGACCTCCTTGAGTGACTACCTCAATCTAGCCGCTTCCAGAGAAAGCCTCTTGTCCGTCATTGAGATCTTCTCGTTTGTGATCGTGTCGTATAGGCTCTTGCAGTCGGTCACCGAAATGCATTTCACCGGGCAGGTGTCGTGCACAATCTCGGTCATGTCCATCTCCGGGTACAGGATCTCCGCCAGGGTCGACCTCGTCCATATCAACATGTCCACCGAATCCGCACATGAGTAGGCCTCCGCCGAGAGAGTAGATCGCACCACTCGTTGAATCTTGGAAGACTGCCACCCAATGCAGTGTACCTTCTACTTGTTGCTGTGGCCCTCGTTGATCTTCTGGTCGCCCAGCATGATGAAGTGTCCACGTTGTGATCTGTGCTTCGGCAGATTGTCGAAAGCACTGTCGGTGACATTGATCACCATGGTCTTCCACAGGTTCAGGCCTGCTGAGAACCTAATCAGCAAGTCGGTCCGCTTCTGGATCCGCCTGATGGCCGCGTTGCCGTCCTGTAGGTCCTTCACCGTCGGAGCTCCTAGCGTAGATGCCAGTCAGGATGCCGCGAAGGCTTCCTCGAAGCATATCACTCGCGCAGCCCATTGCAGTTGTCCAACCACCATTCGTAGTCCACGATGCTCTGCATGGGTCAAGGCGCTATCTGGTGCCTTGCTGCGCTCTCTGGAGATACGTGCAGTCAGCATCGACTTCACGTAGGCCTCCATGGTGACGTTGATGCTGCCATCCTCGTCCTGCTTGTAGGCCCAACCACAGAACGTCGCCTGCTCTTTCCTCGCGTACTTGACCTCGCCAAAGTCGATCTCCTTCTGCAGGTCCTTCATGATCTTGGCGCCCTCCGGGTCGTCCTGTTTGATGCCCATGAGGAAGTCGTCCACGCGCAGGCAAAGGATCCCGATGATCGTGCCCTTCGCATTGCGCTTGATGAAGGTTGCGGGCTCGAAGCTCAGGCCTTCCCATCCAAGCTTCACGAGCGTCTCGCGCAGTGCCACATACCACGCGCGAGCTGCATCGTTGGTCCCGTAGATGCTCTTGTTTAACTTCAGCAGGTCGCCTGCCTTCACTCCCGGGATGTTGCACTTCCCGAGGTTCGTCGGGATACGGAAGTAGAGCTTGCGTGCGATGGCCTTGCCTTGCAGAAAGGCTCCCACATCTGCGATGACTAGGTCCAAGTTGAGGCTTGATACGATGCTGCGCAGGAGTAACGTCATCTGTGCTGAGACTGTCTGTGAGTCCCGTCGTAGCTTGTCGTCGAACTCCTCCACGTAGCCTCTCCCGCAGATCCTGGCCTTCGGCTCGAAGGTCGCGGGGTCCTTATCGGTCCAGACCACCTTGGAGCTCAGTTTCTTGTCCGGGTCGACCTTGTCGACTGCTGCCCCTGATATGTGGGTTGCTGCATCGTGGTTGCACCGCGTGTTCCACTCCTTCTCCGCCGTCTGCTGCATCTTCTTCCACTTGAGCTTGTCGTCGCCCAGCGTCTTCAAGTTGATCTCTTGATGCTTGTTGGCCCTCGTCGGCTGGCTGCGCATCCGCTCGGCCACGAACGCCTCGACGAGTAGCGGTGCATCTGCCAGCTGCTTGACTGGCCCAGTCTGTGCCCGGGCTCGCTTGATGCTGATCGGCACATCGTCCAGCAAGAACTCCTTGATCGTGGCTGGGTGCTCCTGGCGCTTGTCCTGCGCAGGCTGTCGCGTACTTGACGATGATGTAGCCGGCTGATCCTGCGGTGCCTCTGCTGGTACTGCTGCCGTTTCTTCCGCCTGGCGCTCCTCCATGTGCCTCTAGATCCTGGCAGGTACTCGAAGCTAAGCTCGATCGTCCTGAGCGTCGTCCCGCTTGGTCTGCTTGAGCTTCAGGCCCTTCTTGGCGTGCTTCTTGCCTCCCCGCTTCACCTCCTTAGGTTCCTCCATGGTCTCGTCGGTGTTGGTAGGCCCCTGCGGGGCTGCTGCAGGCTGTTGGCCACCTCCTGGTCCATCTCCAGCTTCCTATTCCTTTCCCAGAGTGATCTCCTCGATGATCGTGATGGGGTCTTGCGATGCCACATCGTCGATGATCTGAGGGTTGGCTGTCCAGTCCACTCTCGAGATATCTTGAACCAGGTCGCGCGTGTCCAAGTTGAAAAGCCGCCGCCTCTCGATCATGTACCCAGGTTGGTCGTTCCTTCAGGGGCGTCCTTGACGTTATCCAGCTGCCTCAGGTCGGTCTTGCCCTGGCTGCCGGCCGCCGCTGCTCCCAAGATGGCGCCCCAAGCTTGGTGCGCTCGAACAAGTCGTGCTCGAAGGTCCTCCTCTGCATGATCTTGATCAGCTGGTGCTGTCTCGTACTCGTCGTCCAGCCTCTGACGCATTGGCATCACGTCGTTATCGTGTACCACTTTCGATCGTCGCTTCCTGCTGTCCGCTGTCTTCGTCAGCTCCACGTTGCCCTGAGCAGGTGCTGCTGGTGCCGTCGTGGGTGCGCTCGAGGGTGCATCATCTTGTCCACCTGCTGGCTGCGGTGGGACAACGCCCTGTCCAGGATGCTGCTGATGTCCTGGATCTCGGCGATCTTGATGTTGATCTGGCTGCTGATCTGACCGTTGATCTGGCTGCTGGTCTGGCTGTTGATCATCTCGTGCTTGGTTATACTGTTGACCTCGAAGGTCCAGAAAACCACGCTTGACCAGCTCGTCCACGTGCAGGTCCGCCATCTGAAAACAGGTCGGTGAACTGCATGGTGGCCACCTCGTGCTCAGTCGCCCTTCGAAGGAGACTGGGTGAACTCAGTATCGGGATCCTGTTGTGGATCAGCCAGTAACCGTGCTCATCCTTGCCCAGGCACCGGGCAGGTCCATGCCATCGTGCATGCGGGTTCCGCTTTAGGTTATCAGATCGCCCAAACATCAATAGATCACCGTGCTGAAATGGCCCTGGCTGGGGCCTCGTCCTCGCCAGAACTGTCCGTCTCAATGCTGATGAGTTTGCTGCCTTGAAAAAGGATTCCGAACAGATCGGTTGAAGGTGTAGTCGGTGACAGAATGACGAATTCTCGGCCACTCGTGAAACCATTGCTGGGTCGTTGTCGGGATTCGTCAAACTTGCAGGCAGTCGATGTCCAGCTCCAGGTGCCCACAGCTATGGTGAGAAGCCTGCCGTGCTGACGTTGATTGCACGCGTTGGCCATGCCACGTACTGCTGCTGCAACCGAATCTTGACCACGAACTTCCCCAGCGTTGAAGACACTCGTCGCCATCTCCTTCAGGTAGCGTATCTCCCTCTCGACCTTGCCCATCTGCCAGTGAGCCTCTGGGGCCGCGCTGTTGATCACAATGCCCAGGTCGTTGCACAGCGTCTCGAACTCGCCCATAAAGGTAGAGTCCTGGTCCTGCTCCACGATGCGCGGTGGCCCGGCCCAGGTAAACCATCCGAGTTCGAAAGCCTTCTTTGCTAACTCTGCCGTAGGTCTCGATCCGGGACACGTGTAGATCGCCACGGTGAAGTCCGAGGCCACGTCCACGATAACAAGCACCACGTGCATGTTCTTGTCCAGGTCGGGTATGATCATGAAGTCCATGCTGATGGCTTCGTTAAAGTCCTGAGCCTTAGGCTGAGCTGCCGTAGGTCTCGCTGCCGTCCGAGCTTGCTCTTCGCATGTCGTGCATCTGAAGAGACGTGCTGATTGTACCGCTCGTCGGCTAGCTCCACCATGCTGTAGATACGGTACCAGTGACTCCTTGTATGGTCCATGTGAAGGGCTTTCGTGTATCTTCTTGATAGCTGCTCGCATGAGTGGTGGCACCGCCGTCCATTCCGCCATCTCGATGTTCTCGCCATGCTTGTTGAAGATCGCCGCCGCGCTAGCGTGCATCGGCGCCTCCGTCTCCGCAGGGTTGGCCTCGAATTCGTCACAGTCGATGTCGTCGAAATTGTTGGCGTACCGGGCGTGGCCACCATGATGCTTCTCGAGGTCTCGCTGATCCTCGATGCCGTCCAAGATCGTCTTGGCCAGCTCCTTGGTCCAGTCTCCAAGGCTCGATGCTGTTCCCTTCGGCCTGTTGATCACGCTCGTGTGTGCGTGCTGCTCGTCACATCTGATGCTGTTGAGCTTCTTGCCGAGCATGTGCGGTCGTCAGGAACCTCGTCGGCTTCTTGACTGGATCGCCCATGAAGTCCACCAGGTTGCTGCCCTCGGCGCACTGGTGCATCATCGCGCTCACGAACTCTGAGCCCAGCCATGGCATAAGCTGCCAGGCTCTCGACGTCAACGGGTTTTCCAGTAGCATATGAGCTCCTCGGCGCTTGCAGTTGAGCCAAATCATTATGACAAGCTGCAGGTGCTTCATGCCGATCGCCAACTTACGCATCTTCGTGTCCTTCGGGAACATGTGGGATATGTTCGTGAACGGGTCGCAGGGGAAGCCCACAATGGTCATGTAGGGGTCATCCTCGTTCAGCTACTTCAGGACGGTCTTCTGCGACTTCGCGCCCAGCAGGTCGTCCCCGATCATGATGTCCCTCGGCCTCGTCACTGGATGCCGCCGCTGCTGAGCTTCTGATGTGGCTGCCATGCCACCTGCGTAGAGCTCGCAGATGATGGGCCGCTTCTCCTCAGGGTCCGCCTTCAGCGTGTCCACGATCTGCTGGCACTGGTCCAGCTTGTCCTGAATCTCCTTCTCCCACGTCTCGATCTGCTTCCTCTGCTTCCGCCGTAGGATGCCCTTATCGATCTCCTGGACCTCCGCATTCCAGATGTCGATCTCGTCGGGCGTGACTGATGGCACGATCTTTGTCGTCTCCTTCTTCGGCCACTCCTTGAGCGAGATCGTCAGGTGTCCCTTCTCCGTCTTGTTGAGAGGCACTCCGTACTTGTTGATCGCCTTGAAGTCCGCGTTCCGATCCTTGATGTATATCACTGTGTCTAGCTCCTCCAGCTGGTGGATGCTCAGCAGTATTGGCGTCTTTGACTTCGGCCACCTTTGGAAGCGTAGGTTCACGTCAGCTCCAGCAAGTCCAGCCGTCACCACTCGTTCTCCTTCTGCCATGGCCGGGGCGCTATCATTCACGCCTCGGAAGCGCATGTATGATCCTCCCATCCGCGTGGTGACTCTGCCGTCCTCTGTGTAGCCGCCTAGTGATATTGAACTTCCACATCCACGTAGGCACGCAGTGTCCAGGACGTCCATCTGGAATAGGTCCTTTTCGTACTGCGTAGGCCTCGATGTCTTCCAGCTCCTCGTAAGGTTGCTGCCGCCCTGGTGTTGGTTGGTGTGCGGTCGCCCTCTGGGGCGTAGTTGGTTCCAGCTCGGCGTTGCGTCCACAACCATGTCGGTCGTACTCCAATCGGTAGGCGCTCGCAGGTACTCCTCACGATGTCACGTAGCTCCGAGGTCTTGTCCCGCGCTGCTTGGCAGAGATCGTGGGCCATATTCCTGAGACCGTTCGGCGCCATTTCCATGGTGATGCGCATGAGCTGCTGGAAACGATGTAGGGCCCAGTCCAAACAGAAATCCATGTAGTCCCTGAAGGCCGCTTCCATGTTC
The DNA here is from genome assembly GCA_963575745.1 of Prorocentrum cordatum. Taxonomy (NCBI): domain Eukaryota; class Dinophyceae; order Prorocentrales; family Prorocentraceae; genus Prorocentrum; species Prorocentrum cordatum. Next base: position 263,033 of record CAUYUJ010014750.1, on the reverse strand, counting down.
TCGCAGCTGACCCACAACGCTGCGATCTGCTCAGCACGATCTCGTAGCTTCTGTAGGTCGGCCGCTGTGTTGTCTTCTCCAGGTAGTCTGTGCTTGGTCTGCTGGGCTCCGTCCTCGACCACGACCCTGGTGTCGGTCTGCTTGTCCACGATCTCTCCTCCGAGCTCACTGGGGTGCTCATGGGGTTCGTCAGATTCTTGTGCTAGATGCTCGTCAAGTACTGGGTGTAGTTCGTGTGCCTGGTCGGTCCTCTCTTGGAAGTTCGGCTGGTCTCCTGCTGCTGATACCGCGTAGGGATTCGCGATCTGCTCCTCGGTGTCCGCTGCAAGTGCGTCGCAGTCCGCATCACTCAGGAAGACGTCCTCGTCGCACGCACGTTCGTCTCCGAGTAGAGCATCTTCTTCTTCGTCGTCGTAGTCCACCGGGTAGGTTCCATAGCGTCCATGTCCACGATCATCTCGGCTTGCGCTGTCCAGCTGTATCAGCATGGCTGCCGTTACGTCGTCCCAGATGTACTCGTTGTTGCATTGGCCAGGGATTGCCTTGTGCTCTTGCATGCTGATGTTTGCTAGCTTCAGTAGAAAGTATGTCCGTGGGTCCTCGCTGACTGTCGTATTCGTTGAAAGTGACTTGAGCCGTTCGTACTCAGTCTTTCGCCTTGATATATAGTCCTGCACAGACTCCGTTCTATTGCGAAAACCTCTGAATACATATTCCTCGAACGCTTGCTGCTCTGTAGTGGTGCGATCCTCTCGCCGCCTGTCGTACTGTTGTTACCACCAGTTTGACTGCAGCAAGTGGGTCGTTACCTGCTTCGTCCAACACTGCCCACGTACTGATCTCAGCCTTCTTACATGTAAGTGTCCATGCTCGTCCATTCAGAGAATTATTGAGCTTGATCGCGTAGAGCTTCTTGATCTTCTCCTCGCTAGCGTGGTAGCCAAGTATTGCACGCTCCTCGAACTCCTCGCCGCAGGAAGGGTCTCCGTTGTAGTGTACCACCCCTCCTTGTTAACGAAGAGGGGCCCGTCATTGAGCTGCTGCTGCTGCTGCCTGGACGTCATCTTGATGACTGTGATGCTACTGAGCTTGTTACCGATGTAGTAGCTGTCTAGATCGTTGCTGCTGTAGTTCTGCTGCTCGCCCGGGATGTTGTTGATGCAACGATCCTCGTCCAAGTTGTTGTAGGTGATGATATTGAGCGTCTTGTCGATCGACTTGATCTGTTGAGCGCAGTGGTTTAGCACCGCGAAGAGGTAAGTGAGCGCCAGCATGTATGTCTGCACGGCCACTCTGTATGTAATCCTCGCACTGCGGACTGATTCAGCTCGCGCTACCAGTGTAAATATTGATCCAAATCTCTCCACCCACAACCTCTTGATGAAAGAAGAAATAGATAGAGTGTGATTTGATGTTATACCGAATCAGGCTAGACAGTCGTTGAGTGCGTCCACCCTCCCGCCACAGCTGGCGGGTCCACAGCCAAAACGGCCGCGGTGAACAAGAGAGTGCAAGCATGAGCGAGCGAGAGCAGCAGCAGAGATAATTATAATTATCATCCTATATCTCACATCCCTGCTAATACAACTTTCACACACCACTGTCCACTGTCCCCCCTGTTCCCACCATTGTCCCCACCACTGTCCCCGCCACTACCGTCCCCACCACTGTCCCACTGTCCCACTGTCCCCACCACTGTCCCGCTGTCCCCTCACCACTGTCCCCACCAACACCGTCCCCACCACTGTCCGCACCCCCGCTCAGCGGTTTTCGAGGGGGGCGGGGGTTCGAACCGGTAGTGACCCCCCCCGGTTTTCGAGGGGGGGGGGGTTCGAACCGGTAGTGACCCCTCCCCTTTTCATGATAAGCTGGGGGGGGGGAGGGATTCGAACCAGTAGTGACCCCCCCCGGTTTTCCGGAGGGGGGGGGGGGAGGGGTTCGAACCGGTAGTGACCCCCCCCCCGGTGTTCCGCCAGCAGCGGTAGAACACGCTCTTTCCAAGAACCAGTTTCTACACAGAACCCCAGCAAACAACAGAAAGCAGTGGCTGATGGTGAAATGGAGGTTCTCGGCGACTGGCTGGTCTGGATGGTCCACAGAGTGCACCTGAACGACCCTTCGCTAACGGAGCTCAACTTCGCCAACGTGTGGACCGATATCCCCCGCGCCCCGCCCGTTGCCCCGCGCGTTCTTTCTTGCCGCCGTGTGGGATGCGGATTCGCCGGCCGAAGCCCAGCACTCCTTGCTGGAGCGAGGAAGGGGGTCCAGAAGTAAGGACCAGCGGAGCGAAGCCCATGTTGATGACGACGGGTGATAGGATGAGAAGGAGGTGGAGGAGGAGGAGGACCTCCAGCCACGCGTCAGGAGGAGGAGGAGGACAAGAGTGAAGCCAGGGTACATCAACGACGTTGCAATACGCCCACCCGTCCCAAGGCCCCTCCTCAGGCGCCTCTACACGAATTCCTTCTCAATGCGGGAAACGTTGAAAGGCGAGCGACCCATGATCTTGCAACCAAGGCGAAGCTTACGTGTTGAACAAGGTTCTCGTCTCCATGTCTTTGGCTATGAGGACGGCAACTATGTATGATCATCACGTTGGAGGAAACGTCGTGCGATCACCGCGTTCAACAAGTGCCACAATCAAATTATGAGCACGTTCTACTTTTTGTGCATGTCTTGTCTGCCGGAAGTCTCAAGCGAGTGCCTCGATGTGAAAAGGAGTCACCCTCCACCCGTGTACGTGCTGCACGGACTTGCGTGTTTGATCATAGTGTGTTTCTGAGTATGATGATGAAGCCATGGGAAGTCCCGAGAGACAGTTCCATGCTGAACGCACCTCCTCCGTCCGTGTAGGTGCAATCCTTGAAAAAGCGAATGTACGCTGCGCCAAGGCCAGAGCCACATTTTTGAAAGCGAGCCCATCCATCCGTGTGACTGTTGGACTGGTTAGACCAATGTGCGCGACGCGAAGGGCATAGCCATAGATTGACAAGAAACCGCCCCGCAGCCATGTAACAATTAGAAGCTTCTACGACGAATGTGCTTGGCGCTAGGGCCACCCATGTAACTGTTGGAAGTTTTTGAGCTCCGGGGTCTCAGGCACAACGCCCGTCCCGCCCGACCTACCCGTCCTGGTTGTCGGACGAGGAGGAGTTGTCTGCAATGAAGGGGGTGAAGGGTGAGGGGGACGAGGCCAGCGACGAGGCCGACGACGACGGCGGCGGCGAGGACGACGATGGTGGGCGAGGCCGAGGGCGAGGAGGGAGTAAGAGGAAGAGGGGCACGGGGAGGAGTCGTAGGGGAGCGGGAAAGGGACGGGGCGGAGGGCTGGCGGCGGGAGGAGGCCGGCTTGGCGGTGGGAGTTGGAGGGCTGGGGGGGGGCGCATGGGCAGGGGGAGGAGGCTAGCGAGGGGCACGATTCCCGCAGAGAGAGAGAGAGAGAGAGAGAGAGCGGAACAAGGGGCGTAGGAGGAGGCATTTCATAATGTTGATGATGATGGTGATGATGATCGTCATGGTGATGGAACAGATGGTGATGATGGTATGATGACGATGTTGATGGTGATGAAGATGATGCAGATAGTGATGAATCTGGACATGTTGATCACGCCGATGCTGCAGATGATGATGCTGATGATCATGATGGTGGTGACGATGCTGATGGTGATGGTGATGCAGATGGTGGTGAGGATGACGATGATGATGGAGATGATGGCAATGCTGATGGTGATGATGATGCTGATGATGGTGATGGTGGCGCTCATGATGATGGGCATGCTGATGATCATGACGACGATGCTGCTGATGTTGCTGATAGGGGGTGATTGTGATGGTGATGATGCTGATGACGATGTTGGTGATGATGATGAAGATGGCGATGATGCTGGTGATGATGATGATGTTTCTGCTAATGATGATGATACAAACAATGATGACAATGACGCTGATGATGATGATGATGATGCTGATGATGATGATGATCATGATAATTGTGTTGATGATGGTAGCGATGTTGACGACGTCGACAGGGACGACATTGACAACGACGACGACGACGGCGACGACGACGGCGATACTGATGATGGTGGTAGTGGTGGTGCTGGTGATGGTGATATTGATAGTGATGATGGTGATGATGGTGATGATTCTGCTGGTGGCGGTGGTAGTGGTGATAATGACGATGATGATGGTGATGATGATGCTTATGATGATTCTTATGAGGATTCGTATGATGATGATGGTGATGATGATCAATATGTTGATGAGTTCGATGCTGCTAACGATGCTGATGCTAATGCCGATGTTGATGATGCTGATGATCATGATGATGCGCATGATGATGCTGATGATGATGTTGATGATGATGATGATGATGGTGCTTATGATGATGTTGATGATGATGCATGTTCGTGGTGGTGACTAGTGTCATCATGATGATGAGGATGAGGATGAGGATGATGATGATGATGATGATGATGATAATGATACTGATGATGATGATGATGATGATGATGATGATGATGATGATGATGATGATGATGATGATGATGATGATGATGATGATGATGATGATGATGATGATGATGATGATGATGATGATGATGATGATGATGATGATGATGATGATGATGCTGATGCTGATGCTGATGCTGATGCTGATGCTGATGCTGATGCTGATGCTGATGAGGAGGAGGAGGAGGAGGACTTGGAGGCGGAGGAGGAGGAGAGGAGGAGGAGGAGGAGGAGGAGGAGGAGGGACATGCCGCGGCAGAAGAGGAGGCACAGGAGGAGGAGGCGGAGGCGAAGAATGAGGAACAGCATGAGTATGCCGCGGCAGAAGAGGAGGAAACGGTGGAAGAGGGGGAAGTGCTGATTGAGGGAACAAGGCGGAGGGCGAGGAGGTGGAGAGTGCGGGTCCGGAGGAGGACCAGGAGGAGCAGGAGGAGGACAGATGTGCAGGAGGAGGAGCGATGATGCGGGGGGAGAAGGAGGGGTGATGGATGGTGGAGGAGGGGTGGGGGATGGAGGAACAAGCAGGGGTGATGGAAGGAGTGATGAATTGGGGGGCGATGAGGCGGAGGAGGAGGAGGAGGGGAAGGAGGAGGAGGAGGAGGAGGAGAAGGACGAGGAGGAGGGGGAAAGGAGAGCGGCAGAAGGAGGGAGTGAGAAAGGAGGAGGAAGGTCGTGAAGAGGATCAGGAGAGCTGAGCAGGGGAGGAGAAGGAGGCAGATATAGACAGGTTCACGTCGATGCTGGCATTGTTGTTGTTGATTGCGGAAATAAGTAGGCCGAGGAGATGGCAGAGGACGATATATACCGTATTTGAAGATGCAGGCTTCTGTAGGGCTGGGCTTCTGGTCGGCTCATGCCATCTGTCATCCTCTTCCTGGTCTTTACCTTAATTTTTGCTCTTCAATGTTTTCTTATTTATTCGCTCCTCTCTCTGCGAAGCCCTGCTGCTGCATCTCGTCGGCGTCCTCCTTCTGAGCACACACCACCGCACCTTCTCTCGGGGCGCACGGGCCACAGAAAGATCCCAGTCGTTGCGGTCTGATTATGTTACCCTTTCTGGTGCGGATGTGATTTATTGAGCCAGGACTTCCCATTATGAGCCATATGCATGTCTAGGATAAATGATTTTGACCTCACTCACCCTCACATGTTTCATCGACCAGTTTCTTCGGTGGCTCCAGTGAGAGTGGACCTCGGCTACCCGTGCCCCTTCAGGGGCAACGTTATTACCGCCGCTGCAGACAGCAATTGTTCATGGCAAGGCATGCCGATGCCTCTTCTCATCGTCGGCTTATGCCGACTGAAGCGATCCCGACCGTGATCCAGTGATTTAGATCATGGTTTGCCGACGGTGTGTTGTCGATGCACCCGTAATGTGAGATGTCGGGCAACTTTTTCGTTTCAGGGTTATTTGGGGAGGGTGTCTTCGGATTGAGTGGACTAATGAACGGTGCGGCCGTGTCGTTTGGCCCTTGTCAGAACGACAGGTTCTTGACGAAGTTGGGATGCGGGCTCGACACGCCATGGCGCGTTTGATCGTAGCATCGGCTCATATTGAATGGGCATGAGTAGGATGTCCACATTAGCATGCATGCAGCACCTGATCATGCTCTGGAACGGGGTGCGCTCGAATTTTCCAAACTCATTGCGAAGACTGGGCGATTACACGCTGGACTCCATGCTGGGAGCAACTGGATGGGCGTTGGTATTTGTTTGTTTGCACAATAAGTCGACGCGTGGTATGCAATTCGGATAGCGTTGCATGCGTGACATCTTCGTTCGCATGCTCTTCTGCGTCTTCATTCCTCGCGCATCGCATCGCTTCCAAGGATGCCACTGGGACATACGGAGCCCAGGATAGCACCGAAGTTGGTGAAGGCCAGCCCGTCTCGCCATAGCATCCGAAGTGAAGAAGTGAGACTCGCAACAGTGTTTCCTGATCCCATTTTGGGGGGGAATTCGGCGAATCCAGCGCCGAATCGAATTTCAAATTCGCTCTTTCGCCAACCGTGGGAGTGTTCAAACAGAATCGGTTCCCACATCTCAAGAGGCCTCAAATCGGAGGACGACGGCCTCAATGTTCTCGTACGCTTGAATGAGAAGGGGTGGGGAAGGCAGTGATGGCAGCAACGTAACGCCGGAATTCAGGGGCACTGCTTTGAGTTGCCTGTCAATGCGTGTGAGGGTGAGGAGAATTGACGAAACGCAGAAACACAAGTATGGGAAGGCCATCGCCCACAACACCCACTTAGTGACTCTGCAGCTGTCGCACACCAACCTCCAGAAGCCCGAAGGCGCTGCCGCGCCCACTTCCCGGGCACCCCCTGGTGGATGTGAGGGTCGGGGGCGGCAAAGAGGGGGGTGATGATTAGGGGGGGGATATCATGATGTGGGCCATGATATTTCCCCAGATTTCATGGCGCCTCTTCTTATTTCATCACGTCCCTGGCCCCCCCGCTGGGCGCGCACATGCCGCCGGTCATGATTTGCACCCCCCCCCTCTTGGACACCCCCCTCTTGGCCGCTCCCGAGAGGGGAGGGGAGGGGAGGGGGTGGCGACTGGGAGGGAAATGGGAGCGGGGCGGGCAGTGGCGGCAGAGTTGGCAGGGCCTTCACATCGTGGGCGCGTTTGCCCCTCCCTTCTCATTCTCCCCGCCCAGTCCGTTTCTCCCCACCCCCCTCGTGTCTCCGTGCAAGGGTTTTCTTAATCGTGAAATCGAAATTAATCGTGAGCAGCAAAATACGTAGTGTTTTTTTACGCCGTGTTTTTTGTTTTACGTAGTTTGTTTGTTTGCTTTGTTGTTTGTGTTTACGTAGTGCTGTTTTACGTTGTGTTGTACGTAGTGTGTTTGTCCGTAGTGTTGTTGTTTCACGTCGCGTTTTAAACGTAGTGCTTGTGTTGCGCAGTGTTTTTCTACCTCTTCCTCCTCTACCTCTTCGTCCTCTACCTCTTCCTCCTCTACCTCGTCCTCCTCTACCTTTTCCTCCTCTACCTCTTTCTCCTCTACCTCTTCTTCATCTACCTCTTCATCCTCTATCTCTTCATCATCTACCTCTTTCTCTTCTACCTCTTCCTCTTCTACCTCTTCCTCATATATCACTTCATCCTCTACCTCATCCTCCTCCTTCTCTTCCTCCCCGTTCCTCCTTCTCCCGGTTCCTCCTCCTCCTCCCGTTTCCTCCTCCTCTTTCCGGTTCCTCCTCCTCCGGGTTCTTCCCCCTCTTGGTTCGTCCTCCTCCCGGTTTTTTCTTCTCCTTTTGGTTCCCCTACCTCATCCTCCTCCTTTTCCTCCTGGTTCCTCCTCTGCCTCTTCCTCCTCTACCCCTTCCTCCTCCCCCTCCCGGTCCTCCTTCCTTCTTTGCGTTTCCTCCGTGGTGTTGCCTGTTTTGGCAGCGTAATCTCACGGCGCGCATTTTTACGCAGTTGTTTGCTTTACGCAGTGTTTTTGTACCTCGTGTTTTTTATGTTTACGCAGTGTTGTTGGAAGTAGTTTAGTCAGCTGCTCAAGGAGTGTCGCGCGTCTTGTTTGTTAGGTTTCGGGCATTGTTTTCTTTGCAACGTTTCTTTGCGAAGTGTTGTTTACGTATTGTTGTGTGTTTGTTTCGCAGTGTTTTTTTACGTGTTTTTGTTTGTTTTTTTTTCTTTTTTTTACACGTAGTGTTTTTTATACGCATGTTGCTGCGATGTGTTATATACATAAGCGGAGTGTAGTAACATCGCGCGTTTCCTTGTGAGTTGTGCTTACGCAATTTTTACGGAGAGAAGTCACAGCATGTTTTACGCAGTGTTTGTTTACGTAGTGCTTTTCGCGGTGTTATTACGGAGTGCGGTGTGCGTCGCATGTTTTTGTGAAGCGGGCGTTGCATTGTCTCGCGTATTGTTTTCTTCGTAGCAGTTCCTTGCGAGCTGTTGTTTGCGTAGGGTTGTTGTTTCGCAGTGTTGGTGTTTACGTCGTGTTTTTTAAATTTGTATTACACAGTGCTTGTGTCATACGCGGTGTGTTAGCATGTACTGTTTTACTTTACTTGTTGGAACGGAGTGTCGTAATGTAGCGTGCTCCCATTTAGTGTGTATTGCAGATTGTTTTCTGCGTATTATTTTCTGCGCGGTGTTTCCCCTCGGGGTCTGCTTGCGCAGCTTGTTTTGATTGTTTACGAAGTGTTTTTTTCTCGCAGTGTTTTTGTGATCGGGATCTTGTGCGATTCGGACGCCATCAATTCATAACATGCCCGGAGGCCCTTTTGTTCAAGCTGCGTTGGAGAGCCAAAGAGCCCCAACATACGCTTTCCCCACGCATCCGCGTAACTTCCGCCATGGTAGCGGGGAGCGTGGTTCTGTTGTGAACTACGCAGATCAGATCCACGGGAAGACTGAGGACGCGCGCTGCCCATGGCAGCGGCGCCAAGAGAGCAGCTGGTGGATTGCAGGGGCGACATCGAGCTGCCAGAGTTCAGTGGCAGAGCTGAGGACTGGCCCAGCTGGTCCATCAAAGCTCACGCGTTCTTCGCGCTGATGGGCTGGGATGACCTCATCGATAATGTTGAGGCCCAGCCAGCGCTCGCGGTGGACAACGTCAGCATGGGCGAGCGCGCGACAGCGACGAGCAAGCGGCTGCATGCCACGCTGCAAGTCCTAGCTCAAGGCGCTGGCGATGGTTACGCTCGCAGGCAAGCACGAGGGTTTCGTCGCCTCGCGGGCGATCAAGAACGAGTACGAGCCTGGGGTGGGCAACAGGTTCGCAGCCGTGCTCAGCGGCCTGTTGAACCCCAGGTGGTGCGACCAGAAGCCGCTCGCCGACCAGCTCGCTGCCCGGGACAACGACGTGGCGAGGTGCGTCATGCAGGCGGGGAAGGACTTCGGCGACGAGTTCCGCATCGCCGCGCTGCTCGTCAATGGCCCCCGAGCCGTGCAAGACCGTGCTACGCAATGCTCCGACGGCCGCCAAGGTCTCGCACGTGGCGCTGAGGACCAACCTGAGAGAGAGAGGATGGCGTCTCGACAGGTCTTCGCAGCTAGCGGCGCGGTGGGCCAAGGCGCGGCGCCGATTGAGATCGGCGCGATCTCGGGCCATGCCCTGCCGCAACAGCCTTGGCCCAAGCGCAAGGGTGACATGTCGGGGGGCGGCGAGGGCGACGAGATGGGCGGCGAGGGCGACAGGGGCGGCAAAGGCAGCAAGAAGGGAGTCACTATTGACAAGCTCAAGGGCAGCACCCCCGCCAAGTTTGAGGGAACCTGCAACTGGTGCCAGAAGCAGGGGCACAAGGAGAAGGGCTGCTGGTTCAAGGCGGTCGGCAAGCCTCGGGCGCCGACGGCAGCGCCCCCGACGGCGGCCGCGGCCCAGCAGGCCCCCGCAGGCGCCGAGGGCCGGGGGGCCGTGAGCGCGGTGGCCGCGGGCTCCGACGGCGACGAGGTCGGCTGGGTCTTTGGAGTCAGGAGCTCGGTCGGAGGCTGCCGCAGGGAGGGGCGCAGAGGGCTCATCCTCGCAGACAGTTGCAGCGACGAGCGCCTCTGCAGCCAGGCGTTCGGGGCGCGGCGCCCGACAGTTCAGGGGGGCCCCGCTGCTCCCGAGCTCACCGCGGTGAGCTGCCAGAGGCCTGGCACCGAGGGGCACCGCGGGGCCCCGATGGTCGTCGGCGGCGAGAAGGGTCGCCAGCCATGCCTGGGGAACTTCGGAGTGAGCAACGACCTCGCCCCTCAGGGCGCGGTGCTCAGCCTCGGGAAGCTGGCGCGCAAGCAGTTCAGGTCTGTCCTCGAGGAAAGTGACCCGCACGCCGTGAACCTCAGAACGCGCGAGCGGGCGGGCGTGCAGCTCGTTGGCGACGCGTTCTACTTCGCCGCGCAGATCCACGATGTGATGGGCGAAGCCTAGCTCGCAGCCTGCCCCGCCAGGGTCGCCGCTGCAGGTGCCGCGGGAGCTCCGGGGGGGGCGGCGCGAGGGGGGGATTCTCCGCCGCGCCCAGAAGCTCGAGGGTCACGTGGCCCAGCACCACCAGATGCAGGAGCTGCGCCACCACGGGCGCAGGAGGCGGCGGCGCCGCCAGGGGCGCAGGAGGCGGCGGCGCCCGCGCAGGGCCAGGGGGCACCTGCGGCGGCACAGCCGCCGGGGCAGTCATACCTCGAGGGGCTTGGGCCAAGCTCGAGCATCGACGCCGCGCAGAAGCGCCTCACGGAGATCCACGTCCCGTACTGCGGGGCCAGGGCTCAGCGCTGGGCACGGCTCGTCGAGTACGAGGGCAGACGCAAGGTGAGGGCGGCGACGGGTGACTACCGCGAGCTAAGGCGCGAGGAGATGAGGCGCCCAGCGGAGACGGGGCAGGCGCTGGGGCCGACCACGTTCCCCGACGTCCGCGAGCCGACGCCGGGCGAGAGACAGCGCCGCGAGGAGAACCAGAATTGCCCACCGCGGCGCTGGCGCGTGCATTGCCAGATGGGACGTGGACGTGACAGGCCCCGTGAGCTTTTTGATGCGCAGGTGGAACGCATCCCCGCGATCGGGCCTGACCTGGCGTTCTTCACGGGCGAGGCGGCCGACGCCGCAGTGGCGGGCCCTCGCGCCGAGGATGGCAAGGGACAGGACGAGGAGGTGGCACTGGTGGTCGCGGACGCCGACGCGGGTGCCATGAGGGGCGCCCCGAAGCGTGACCGACGCGCTGATCCCTGCGCGGTGGCAGCCGCGGTGGCACTCATTAAGGGCCTTTCCCATCGGGGGGTTATCTTTAAGGCCGGACCACGAGGATGTCATGATGGACCTGGCCAACAAGGTCGAGCCAGAGGTGCCCGGCCGCGCGGTCGTGGGACTTGCCCCCGCGTTCAGTTCCCAGCCGAACCCCTTCCGAGAACGCCAATGGCATCATCCAGGCGCAGTTCCGCACGAGCAGGGGCGCGCTGGATGCGCGACTGGGGGCCAGGGTCCGACCGGGCACGGCCGTGCGCAAGTGGCTGCAGCGCCGCGCGGGCTAGGCATGCACCGACCTGAGGATCAAGGCGAACGGTCGCGCCGCGCATGAGGACCTCTACGGCCACGCCTGCGCCAGGGAGATGGCCGCCCCAGGGGAGTCCGCCCTGGCGCGCCTACTCAGGGGTAAGAACCGCAGGGCGAGAGGCAGGGTGTACCACAAGGGCGACATGGGCTTCGCGAGGGCGGTCTGGCTAGGGAAGAGCCATGACACCGACGAGCACATATGCGCCCTCCAGACGGGCGAGCTGGTCACGACGAGGACCGTCAAGAGGCTGCCCGAAGAGCGGAGGTTCCATCGCACCGCCGTGGCGGCGATCACGCGCATGCCATGGCAGCGCCGAGGGCAGGGCACGGCCCCGCGCGGGATCGAGCCGATTGTTGCACCTCCTGCCGCTGCGGACGCCGACCTGGCGGCGCAAGAGGCAGCTGACGCTCGGCCAGACCCGAAGGCTGCTGCCCAGTCCACTGGGGCCGCCCATGGCGGCGGGTCAGCAGCCCAGGCGAGCGCGCCCATGGCGGCGCCCTCGGCCGACGCGGCAGGCGGTGCCGAGGCGACCGCTGGGGACAGGAAGGCGGGGCCAGTGACGCAGACGCCGGCTGGGGGAGGCGCTGGGGACGACACCCCCATGGCGCCGAGGGCTGCAGCGCCAGCGAGTGCGGTTCCGCAGACGCCCCTGATGGGTCGATCGCCGAAGCGACCCGCGGAGGGGGGCGACGACCGCGGCACCCTTGCGAGGTCCCGAGTTAGCGGAGTAGCAGCTGAGCACTGTGATTACTTTCGGCTTGACTTCCTGCAGATCCTCAGGGGCATGGATGTCCCAGATCCCCATGATGCGTCGGACTCGCAGTTGATAGAGGCTTCCAACCGACGGGTCCTCGACGGCCTGAAACAGCACGGGGTGGGCAAGCTTGTCAAGCGGAGCGCGGCCGCCGGCAAGAGGATCAGCGCCCGCTGTGGGGCGCGAGCCTCGGGTGCAGGATCGCCAAGTCAGTGCGTCGCGCGTGAGTTCAAATTGCAGGAGTACCGCGACGACCTCTTCACGCCGGGGAGCAGCATGGCCGACAGCCGAGTGGTGGACCACGTGGCTCTGAAGCACGGATGGCCCACCTTCACTGTTGAAGCGGAGGGCGCGCACTACCACGCCCCCGAGGAGGAGGACGCGCGGGTCGAGTGCCCCCCCGAAGTCCTGGAAGAGTGCCGCGCGAAGGGCGACGTCGAGGACTGCGCGTGGCAGCTCGCGAAGCAGTTGCCAGGGCGGCGTGTTGGGGGGAAGCGCCGGGTCGAGTTCGCCGCGGAGCAGCTCGTGGCAAGGGGCTTCGAGCGGTCACCGGCCGCGCCCCAGTTCTTCTGGCGCGCCGAGCCCCCGTGCGTGGTGGAGCCGCACATGGACGACATGCACGGCGCAGCGCGTGGAGCTGCAGGGTCCGGCGACGGTGCCGGCTGCGAGTTTCTTAAGAGGCGGCGCGCGCGAGAGGCCGACGCCGCCCACGTGCAGCCCAACGAGAAGTACCTCGCGAAGGCGTTGGAGGCGCTGGGCCTTGAGGAGGCCAACCCGCGCGCCACGCCAGGGGTGGAAGCACGCAGGACAGGCGGGGATGACACGCCCGACCTTAGCCCGGACGAGGCAAAACTGTTCAGGAGCGCGACCATGTGCCTGCTGTTCTACTTGAGCGATCGTGAGGATGCCCAGTTCGACGTCAACTACCTGACCTCGTGCATCTCATCGCCCCGCGAAGCGGGCATGCGAGCCCTCGCGAGGCTGGCGAGGACGCGGCAACTGCAAGCAACGCTTTCACAGTTTTCGACTGGGCCTGGAAGTCGGCCGGCATGGCCCCGACCCCAGCAACCCTCGAGGCCCCTGGCACGGGCACCTCCTTCAACCCGCAGCTCTCACGGAGCCATTCGAGGCGTGTCCGTGGCAACGCCTTTGTGCCAAGATCCGCCAGGTTGTGTTCTCACCGCCCACGGGCTCGATGGAGGTGGCCTTCTTGGCCACCAACTTCTGGATCCAGAGCGTCTTTGTGGCAGGGTGCTTGATCCGCCCAGTGCCCTGACGCCTCGCCAGCGCCCTCGCGCGTGAGCTGTCGCATCGCCAGCTCATGCGCACGCTGTAGCCCATGAGCGTGAACAGCGCCTTCATCCCAAGTCCCTCGCTGAGACCTCGAGCTCCAGCGCGCCACTCGGCTTCGGAGCTGCTGAGGGGCCGCGCGTCTTGACGACAGCTGATCCCGAGCATTGGACACCCGCGCGCGGTGATGTGCACGCTAGTCTGTCTCTTCCGCTCCTTCGCGTCGCCTGTCCAGTCGGAGTCTGTCCGCGCAACCAGGTCAACGACGTCCTGCGGCGCGGTGGGTTCGGCCATCCTCACGCCCAGGTCCCCCGTGCCCTTCAGGTCGCCCCCCGCAGCGGCGCAAGGAAGCTCGACCGAGCTGTGCGAGGCGCCGCTGGAGATGGACGAGAGTGCGCTGACTCCAGCGACCGCGCTGGGAGTCGCGACTGAGGGCTAATGCGTGAGCCTGGCCGTGCTAATGGCGGGCATGAGTGAGCCTAGGACTCCTGCTCGTTATGCTGGTGTTTTCCTTGTTTTGCTGGTTCTGTCCGCGTGCGAGGCCGAGCTGGTGCCGCACGGGCGCCCTGCCGCGCGGCGGCGACGGCGGGAGGCAGCCTCATGCTCCGATCGAGGGGTTGAGTGAGCCAGTAGTGAAGATCAGGTCAACGAAGGCCGACCGCAGAAAGACGGTTGCCACCCAGAGCCAGGTCAATCATACTTGGTGGGCGACCAGCCCCCGTTTCCAGCGTTTGGGGCCGCGAGAACAGGGGGCGTGGTCCGAGTAGGGCCTTGAGCTGCGTATTGTTTAGATGCGCTGCAGGCGCGAGCCTAGACCTCCGCGACTTCGCGTCGAGGCACTGCGGGCTTTAATTTCACGTTCTAGAACCCTGGAGGGAGTGGTGACCCCGAGGGGGTTCCGAGGAGGAGCGGGCCCACCGCCCGCCCCCCGCTCGGCCAGGCGGCGCGCTCGGGATCTTGTGCGATTCGGACGCCACCTATGCATAACATGCCCCGCAGGACCATTTGTTCGAGCTGCGCTGGAGGAACAGCAGAGCCCCACGATGCGCTTTCCCCGCGCATCTGCATAACATCCGCCATGTGTTGTTTCGCTTTTTTTTTGTTTCCAGGGTGCGGTGTGCGTCGTGCGTTCTTGTGAAGCGTGTCTTATTTGTTTGGTTTCGCATAGTGTTTTGCTTGCTCCCCGCCGTTTTTTTTTTGTTTCCTCGAGCTGTTGTTAACGAAGTGGTTTTGTTCCGCGTGTTTTTTTTCACGCAGTTTTTTTTGGGGCGCTGTGATTTTTAACGTAGTGCATGTACATCGTGTTGCACGTTTTTTTTTTGACGGGGTGTAGTAACGTCGCGCGTTTCCCCGTGATCTATGGTTGCGCAGTGTTATTGTGCAACGCCGTGCGTGGTGCGCAGTGCATTTTTGTCGCTGTTCTCTGCGTTTAAGCAAAGCGTAGCGTGTTTAAGCATTGTTCTTTCCCCCGCAGTTGTTTTTCGTATTTTTTAACTCCAGTTTGTTTAAACGGAGTTTAGTGATGTTGCGTGGTCGTGGTCGGCCCACCGCGGCAGGCGCGCTCGAAGACGCAAGCGCCCACCGTTGTGGGCGGGCACAAATCGGCCACGGTTGCGCGTAGGTCGCGCGCGCGGCAGTGCGACGCGACCGCGGCCTCGCTGCGCAGGCGCGGGCCATCGCGCCGTCGCGCGCCAAAGCTGCGTCGCCGCGGGGGGGGGGGGGGCGCTGTCCCTCGCGGCGCGTGCGCTTCGCAGGTGATTTGCAGTATGGAGGAGGCGCCGCGCGCGCTCCCGCGCGCGCGCGGCGGGTGCCTCCCTGGCGCACGCTCTTTCTGTGTGTTGTGTGTGTGTTGTGTGTGTGTTGTGTGTTGTGTGTTGTGTGTTGTGTGTTGTGTGTGTGTGTTGTGTGTGTGTGTGAATGTGTGAATGTGTGAATGTGTGAATGTGTGTGTGTGCGTGCGTGTGTGTGTGTGTGTGCGTGTGCGTGCGTGCGTGCGTGCGTGCGTGCGTGCGTGCGTGCGTGCCTGCGTGTGCGTGTGCGTGTGCGTGTGCGTGTGTGTATGTGTGTGTGTGTGTGTGCGTGCGTGCGTGCGTGCGTGCGTGCGTGCGTGCGTGCGTGCGTGCGTGCGTGCGTGCGTGCGTGCGTGCGTGCGTGCGCGCGTGCGCGCGCGCGCGTGCGTGCGTGCGTGTGCGCGCGCGCGTGCGTGCGTGCTTGCGCGTGCGTGCGCGTGCGCGTGCGTGCGCGCGCGCGCGCGTGCGCGCGTGCGTTTCGCGCGCGGGCGCGCGCATGCGCCGCCGCTCCTCCGGCGAGCCGCCCTCCGTCTCGCGCAGGTTCCTCTCCCCCTTCTGCCCCGCGGATTGGCCGCTGGACCTGGGCCGCGCCCCGCGCTCGGGATTTGAGCGTCGGGCGCGCCGCGCGCGCGCCGCCGTCGTTCGCTGGTTCGTTCTCTCCCTGCCCCCCCCCCCGTCCTCTTCTCCCTCCCGCTCTCTCCTGCGTGCCTGCCCTCTGTGCTCGTCCCTCGTGGCCCGCCGCCCCCCCCCCCTCCCGTCGCCGTCGCCCCTGCGCGCCCCCTTTGCTTCCCCCTTCCGCCGCCTGCTGCTTGTTGGCGCGTGGCGTGCTGCTTCTGCCTTCGTGCCTGGCGGCTGCCTGCTTGCCTGCCTGCTCCCTCGTCGTTTTGCCGGTGGCTGGTTTTCCCCGGGCGCTGGCCCTCGCCGGCGCGTGCCTTGTGGGCACCTCGCTCGCGTGGCCTCGGCCTTCTGGCCAGGCTGTGTGCTGGGCTGCGGCCCCACTGGTCTGGGGCGTTCCCTTTGTCTTGTGCTGGTGCTGGCCCCAGGCCTCCCAGGGTGCGTGTCTTCCGCATGGGGCTGAGCGCAGGCCCGCGTTCCTGGTCGCGGGTAGGGCGCAGGCCCCAGGAAATTGTTTCGTGAGGGGGGGGCGCAGTAGGGCGCAGGCCCCAGGACCCAATCGTGCGTGGGGGAGGGCGCAGGCCCGTGGATCATGATCTCTTGGGTAGGAGCAGGCCCCAGGACCCAATCGCGCTAGGTGGAGGGCGCAGACCCCTGGATCCCTGTGTCGGGTAGGGCGCAGGCCCCAGGACCCCGTCTCGTGGCGCGCAGCCCTCATCTTGGGAAGGCCCCAGGGCCTTGTCTCGGGTTGGGCGCTGGCCTCAGGTTCCTTGTCTTGGGTTGGGCGCAGGCCCCAGGACCCAATCGTGCGTGGGGGAGGGCGCAGGCCCCCGGATCCTTGTCTTGGGTAGGGCGCAGGCCCCTGGACCCAATCGTGCTAGGGGGGGGGGCGCAGGCCCCTGGATCCCTCTGTCGGGTAGGGCGCAGGCCCCAGGACCCCGTCTGGCTGGGCGCTGCTCTCATCTTGGGATGGCCCCAGGGCCTTGTCTCGGGTTGGCAGGTCCTTGTCTTGGGTAAGGCGCAGGCTCCAGCTCCCAGTCGTGCGCGGGGGAGGGCGCAGGCCCCCGGACCCCTGTCTTGGGCGGGGCGCAGGCCCCAGGACCCAATCGCACTAAGGGGGAGGGCGCAGGCCCTAGGATCCCTGTGTCGGGCAGGGCGCAGGCCCCAGGACCCCGTCTGGCTGGGCCCAGGCTTCTTCGTGGGAGTGCCCCTGGGCTTTCTCTTGGGTTCGGCGCTGGCCCCTGGTCCTTGTCTCGGTTGTGGGCATCATCTCGTGTGGGGCGCTGGCCCTGGTGGCCACGTCTCGGGGGTCCCGCGCCGTCTCTGTCCAGTGCGCGCTCGCGCGGGCAGCTCGCCAAGTTCGCGGCCCCAGCAGTCTCGCGCCCGGCACCGCCTTTCGCGATGGGCGACCTCGGCAGTTCTCTCGGCGCCTTGGACGGCGCGTCGGCGCACGACGCCAGTTGGCTCGAAGCCGCGGTGGCCGCGCTCAAGGGCCAGGGGGTGGCGACGTTCGCCGATTTAGAGGGCGCGGCATTCGATGATTTCTCTTTTGCTGACAAGGAGCTGGACGCCGCGCAGAAGCGCCTCGTGCGCGCGGGGATCGCCGCGGCGAGCACGCCGGCGCTGGTGGCTGGGGGCTCGGCGGCGGCCGCCCTTCCAGCGCTCTCGGCGGCGGAGAGCGCGGCCGCCCTCTTGGCCGCGCTCCAGACGGGCACCAACGAGGCGCAAGCGGTCTCGCCGCGATTTCGGGCTCGCGCGGCCCCGCGCAGCGCTTTCGCAGGAGAAGCCGGCCCGCGCACTCCTGGGCTCTATGCTCGGCAAGGCGTCGTCGGCCAACCTCCCGCAAGATTTCTGGCCCAGGCGCGATCGCGCGCGCGCGCTGGCTTTGGCGCTTCGTGCCGCGCGCGCGGCTTGGCTGACGCGTTGAACGCGGAAGTCGCGAAGCGGCAGGAAAAAGGAATCCTGCGAGGAAGCGCGCGCATTCCTGTACGCGGACATCCGCAAGTGGGTGCCCGATTGGACCCGCTCGGGCCCTCGCGACGTCGAGAATGAGGCCGACGCGTCGAGCAGCGCCAGCAAAGATTTTCGGGACCTCGCCAAGGCTCGTTACCCGCGCGCGTCGCCGGCTCTGCCTCGCCCGCGCACGGGCGCTCGTGAAGTTGCGGCGGCGAGGAAGGGCCCCGAGAAGAAGGCCTTCTTGACCCTATGCCAATGGCAGCTGGCGTGGGACCAGCGCCATCAGCCCCGTCGCGCGCCCCCCGCGCGTGCCCGTAATCGCGCCGAGCCCGGCAGGTTCGCGATCGCGCTCGTCGCCACGGGGCAGCTCGCGCTGGCTGGGGCGGTCGCGCATCGCGGCAACTGCTTGAAGATTGCAGTTCAGGCCGCACGCGCGCGTTTTTCTCGTTGCACTCTGTTCGCCGCGCGTTCCGTGCAGGCCGCGGCTTCGAAGCGCCGCGTGCACCTCGGCATCGCGTGCGACGAGGAGGCGCGCGAGGCGCGCCCCCGCGTTCGTGCCTGCGCGGCGCCCTGCGTTCGTGCCGGCGCGGCGCAACTATGGGCCGAGCAGCTGCGCTCGGGGGGCCCAGATATCAAGCTTGGGAAAGCGGTCCTGCGGGTCGACCCGCGCGCCCTACAGTTGGCGCGGGATGCTTACGACAAGGAAGACGGCACCTCCCACGCGACGGCGAGCGCCGCGCCGCGCGGCGATGCCCCCCCCCCTTCTCCGCCGTTTCCGCGCGCGCAGGCGCAAGCGGCCCGCGCTCTCGAGAAGGGGCGCGGGGCGGGCGGCGCCGGCCAGCCGCGGCGCCCCACTCAGAACTGGAGCAGGGGTTCCTGGGACGCGTGGCCGAAAGGACAGAAGCGCGAGCGCCCGCGGGGCGGCGATTGGCAGAGAAAGGACGCGCGGAAGCCAAGGGCGCCGCCGCGCCCGGCGAAGCGCCGAGCGCCGCTCCCGCCAGGCGCGCGCGAGCCCCCGAAGTGGAGCCATTCAGCCGTCAAAACGGCTCGCGCGCTAACCCTGTTTCCGCCCGCGCCGGGTCTGGGCCGTGACCCGGGCGCGCACGCGCGTTCTACGCTGTAGCGCCAAAAATTGCCCCGTGCGCTCTGCGCATGCCTTCGCGCGTGCCGGGACATGCCGCGTGCGTTTTTTTTTTTTTTTTTTTTTGCCGCGGGGGCCGCCTCGCCTTGCCAGGCCGCGCTGCGCGTGCCGGGCCCGGCCGTGGCCGTAGCCAGCCAGGACAGGGCGCGCGCGGGAGTTCCGCGGGGCAGCGCGCGGGCGGTTTTGCAACGCTTCGGCGCCTTATCCACGTCCGCTGCTGCAATCGCGCGCGATGCCGGCCGCGCCGGTGCCGCCCCCGCCGCCGCCCGCGTCTGGCGCGCGGAAGCGGGCGGCGCCTGGGGCTGCAAGCGTTGTCGTCAAATCTCGCAAGGCGCGCGTTGTCCCTGCGCTCGGTCGCGGGCGCGCCGGCGGCGCGTGTCAGGCGATGCCGGCGCCGCCAGCGCCGCCGAGGCCGCAGTTCGGGAGCGATTGGTCTCGGCGTTGCAGCGACAGCGCGTGGCGCGACATCTGCGTCGCCGCCGGCAGCAGTAGCGGCGGCGACGCGGAGAAGCTCACCTTTGTGGCAAGGGCGCTCCGGGGCAAGTGGCGCCCCGCCGCGGCCTCGGCTCTGCCGCCCACTCTCGCAGGGGCAGCGCGGTGGGCCGCGCGGGCCGCCCCCGCCGACGCGGTGACATTCCGCGAGCACGCACTCGCGGCATTTCGCGAGAGGGATCGGGCTCTTCGGGCCAGTCGCGCCGTGGAAGGACGGTTCCAGGGGTGGACCCCGCCACGCGGCGCGTCGCACAGCACGTGAACGGGACTCTCTACGCAGAAATCGCGGAGCGCATTGCCTTCTGCGACCCAGGCTGCGTAGAGTTCTTCAGGACGGGGGCGCCCCTCGTCGGCGACCTCCCGCGGTCGGGCCACGGCAGCCAAGAGATGTTTCCACCCCGTCTGGGCATCGCGGAGTTGCTGAGTAACGCCGATTCGGCTAATCGCGACATTTCCTCCGGTCTCCGCGACGGCGCGCACGGCGAGGCCATCCTTCGCAAGACAAGGGACGAGTCCGCGCTGGGGCGCATCAGCTGCCCGGTGCCGCTCCGCGACGCGTGCTTGGGGGGCCGTCATAGCTCCGAGGTTTGCGGTTGAGCAGTTGCGTGAGGACGGGTCCTCGAAACTCCGGTTGGTCGACGACATGACCAAGGCAAGGATAAACGAGGCGACGCGCCCTCAGGAACGTCTCCACCACGACGCCTTGGACGCGCTCTTCGAGGCAGCTCGCATCTTCCAGGAAGTCGCGGGGCGGGCACCCGCCCTCTGGAAGGCAGACATCGACGCTGCCTTTCGTCGCGTGCCCTTTCGCGCTGAGCACCGCCGATTCGCCTGGATCGTTTTCAGCGTCGCCGGGCAGGTGTGGGCGGCGCAGCACGCGGCAGCGCCCTGCGGGGCCACGTCATCGGTGCACAGCTGGGCGCGAGTGGGCGCCTTCATCGCGGGCGCGGCGCGCGTGCTCTTGCTGATCGCCGCACTGCGATGCGTGGATGATTCTTTCGGGCCGGATCACCCCGAAGTGGTGGAACAGGCAGCAGCGCAGCTGTCAGAGCTGATTCAGCTGATGCTCGGCCCAGGCGCGGTGGCGCCGGACAAGATCGCCTGGGGGTCTCCGCTGGTCATCTTCGGCTGCGAAATCAAGGCGGGGCGGCCAGGGCGCGACGCGTCGGCCGGCCGGCTGCGCGCGTCGCCAGGTGTTGCCGCGCGCTTTCAGCGCGCGGCCCGCGCCCGCCAAGACCGCCACGTGGCAGCGCGTCATCGGCGAAGCGCTCGCGATGCGCGCCCTCGCGCCAGGCTGATCGCGCGCCCCCCAATCACCACCCACCAAACCACCCCAACCCAACCCGAAGGCCCAAATTTATCCTCGATTTCCAGTGGGGGGGGGGGTCGGGGAACGTTGAAAAAACACATGGTATCCGTACCCCCCCCAACCCGAAATTCGGGTCAAATTCGGGTCTTCGGGTTGGGTTGGGGTGGTCTGGTAGGTAGTCACCCAAAGTGTTTCGGGACTTTGTGTTCGCTGCGCAGGTGCATCGTCCAAGCTGGCCGGGGGCTTGGCTTGGGCAGCGTCGCATCTCTTCCGCCGCCTGGGGCGCGCTCTGCTCAGGCGCGGCGCTGCGCCCGCGCGAAGCAAGGGGGGGCGGGGCGCCGCGCCCCGTGCTCGCAGGCCGTTGCACGCGCAATCGCATCGCAGGGCATCGAAGGCACATGGGCCGTTGATGATAGCCCTGCAGTGGTGGCGCGAGGTCTTGGCCATGCACTTGTGCCAGGTGCGGTCATGGGCCGACAAGGCGCGGCCCCGCGCAACCCTCTTCGCGGACGCGCCGGGCCAACCACCGTGCGGGCCGCGGTGCTCGTCGCCGCCTCGGGCATCCGGGTCACTTCTATGCGCGCCCCGGAGTCCTTGATGGCGGTGTTCGTGCGTCGCCGAGACAACCAGATTCAGGGGCTGGAGCTCCTGTCCATCGCGCTGGGCATGTGCACCTTCGCAGGCGTTGCATTCGCGCGCGTCTGCCCGCGCCGGCGGGCAGTTCCGGCCCCCCGTCCTTGTTCGTTCAGGGGAACTGCAAGGTTGCGATTTGAATATTTGCAGCGACAATACCGGCGCGGAGGCTTGCCTGCGGAAGGGCGCCGCGACATCCTTCGACCACTCGTGCATCGTCCACTCCATGTGGAGGCGCGCGGTGGAGCTCGACGTCGACCTCGCCGTGTTTCGCGTGCCCACTGCTGAGAACCTCGCCGATCTGCCTTCTCGGCGAGCCCGCGCGCGCCTGCGCGGCGTTGCGGGCTGGCCGCGGGCGCTGCGTATTGCAGGGGGGGCGACGCGCTCCTGCTACGCATCGGCGCGGTGCGCGCGCGCCCGTGGCCCGACGAAGCGCTCTGGCACGCGGGCGCCTGGATCGCTCTGTCTGTGGCGCGCCTCTTCGGCTAAAGTGCGCGCCATGAAGCGCCCGGGTGCCTTCGTGCGCGTCGGGGCGCTCGCGTTTCTTAAATTTGTCGCCGCGGCTGGGCGCGCGGCGCGCCGCCGCGCCTGTCATCTCAGGGCCCCGCGCTTGTCGCAAGCGGGGGGCGCGCGGATAGCGCATCGCGCGCGTCGCTCGCTTCGTCTGTTGCGCCTCGCGGCTTTATGTCTCTTTTCGTTGGGTTCTGCCCCTTGCGCCCGTCAGCGCCCAGGTCGGCCGTTGCTTGGGCAGCCGACTTCTTGGCCGAGAACGGCTTCGCGCGCGCTTGCGAACTCGTCGGCGGGGACCCCGCGGATCTTGAGGGGTGGCCGGCCACCGCGCAGGCCAATGTCGAGGTCCTGCATGACTTATTCAGGACTGCCAAGGTTGCTGCGCGCCGAGGCTGGGCAGCGCGCGGGTTTTCGGCGCGCGCTGCCCCCCCCCCCCGCTGCGCGTGCCCCGGAGGCGCGCCCGCCCCCGCGGGCGCGGCAGCCTGTGGCACGCGCCCGCCCGCAGCCGGTCGCCGGCGGCACGCGCGGCGCCGGGCGCTCTGGTTGCACCCGGGCCGCCACAGGCGCGCGTCATTTGCTGCGCGCGCTCGCTTGTTCCTTGCGCGCAGTGGCTCGCGAGGCGCCCGTCTCCAGCGTCCTCGACCGCCTGGCTGCGCCGATCGCGCGGCCTGTGACGCGCGGGCCCCAGGCAGCGCTCGCCGAGGCCGCTGCGCGCCTCCGCAGTCAGGCAGATGTGGCCCGTTGGCGGGAGGAAGAACGCGTTCGCGCTATGCTGCAACACTGCGCGCGGTAGCTCCCAAGCGTGAGAAGCGGCCTCAAGTGTTGGGAAGCCCTCTGCGTCAGAGTGTTGAAATGCCCGTGCATGCAGCTCCCGACAGCCAGCGCGGACCTGGACGCCTGGGGCGCCCTCTTTCGCCGCGGGGAGACGCGCGCAAATTATTGCAGCTACGTCAAAGTCGGTTGCCTCCTGTCCGGGGTTTGCGTCGCCATGTTCGACCGCCCCGAGGTCAGGCGCGCGCGCGCCGCCGTCCGGGCGCGGGCCGATTGGACTCCGCGCCCTCGCTTGTTTATCAGAAAGTGCGCAGTCGCCGCGCCGGTCGAGTTGGGCGCGCGCCGCCCCGTGTGGTTCCGCGCTTCGATGTTTTTCCTCTTCGCTCACACGTTTCTGTTGAGCGTTCCCAGCGAGGCGTTGCCGGCCGTGCGCGTGGCCGACGCCGGCGACGCGCCATGCCTTTCAGGCGGCGCTCGTACTTGGCGAAGCGGAGCTCACGCTGCTGCTGCGGCGGTGGAAAAGCCGGGCGCAGGGCAGTCGTCTGGCGCGGAGGTGCTGGCGCGCATCGTGCCGCGCCACGCGCCCCGTAGACACCCTGGGCCCCTGGGTGGCGCGATGCGGCCTGGGCCGCGGGCTCTTCGGGGGCATCTCGGCGGCTGCTGCGCTGCGGACCCTGCGCGAGATGCTCGCTGCCCTCGGTGTCCAGGGGGCAGACCTGTTTCGGTTGCATGACCTCCGCAGGGGCCACGCCAAGGACCTGCAGGAGGCAGGCGCGACGCTTGCCGAGATTCTCGCGGCCGGGGAGTGGCGGTCCTGCGCCTTCATGGCGCATCTCGACCGTGACGATCTGGAAAGGGGCGCGGTCGTGGAGGCGGGGCCACGCGCCCTCCGCCCGCGCCGCGTCGCATTGTACGCGCCAGGCGCACATGCTGGAGTCTGATTCGGACGAGGATGCCAGTTAGGCGCCGGTGGCCAGCGCCGCCACGTTCCGCTCCTTGCGCGTGGGCGCGCGCGCGCGACGGCGCCCGTGCTCTGCCCCCGCGCGATCGGCAGCGGGTGTGTGCGCGCGTTGCCGGCCCGTGTCGCCTGCGTGCCGTGTGGCATTGGGTCTGCGCGCAGGCGTGGCGCGAGGCCGCCCATGCGGCGGCGCGTCGGGCCTGGGCCCGTCGCAGCCGCCCACGGGGGGCAGCCTCGCGCCGCGCCGCTCCCACCGACGGCGGCAGCAGGCGGGGTCGAGGCCCTGCGCGCGCGGCTCGATTTGTGGCAGGCCCACAGCGGCAGGTGCGCTCGAAGACGCAGACGTCCACCGTTGTGGGCGGGCACAAATCGGCCACGGTTGCGCGTAGGTCGCGCGCGCGGCAGTGCGACGCGACCGCGGCCTCGCTGCGCAGGCGCGGGCCATCGCGCCGTCGCGCGCCAGGGTTGCGTCGCCGCGGGGGGGGGGCGCTGCCCCCCGCGGCGCGTGCGTTTCGCAGGTGATTTGCAATTATGAGGAGGCGCCGCGCGCGCGCCCGCGCGGCGGGTGCCTCCCTGGCGCGCGTTCTTTCTCCCACCCTCCACCCTGTCTGCTGCGCGCAGGCGTGGCGCGAGGCCGCCCATGCGGCGGCGCGTCGGGCCCGGGCCCGTCGCAGCCGTCCACGGGGGGCAGCCTCGCGCCGCGCCGCTCCCACCGACGGCGGCAGCAGGCGGGGTCGAGGCCCTGCACGCGCGGCTCGATGTGTGCGCAGTGTTTCCTGCATGTTGTCTTCTGCGCGTCGTTTTCTGCGCGGTGTTTGCCCTCGGGGTCTGTTTACGCAGTTTTTCTTAACGCCGTGTTTATTTACGCCGTGTTTGTTTTACGCCGCGTTTGCTTTGACGTAGTGTGTTTCGCAGTGTTCTTATTGAGTGTGGTGAAGTGAATGCTGTTTTGTGTTGGTTCGCATGTGTTGTTTTCTTCGAAGTGTTTTGCTCTTTCCGAGCTGTTTTTTCCCGTCGTGGTTTTGAGCAGTATTGTTTTACGTACTGAGTGTAGAAGCGTCGCGTGTTTCCCCGCGAGGTATGTCTACGCGTGGTTGTTTGATTGAATACAAAGCAATGATGTGTACGCAGTGTTTCCTACGTAGTGTGTACGCAATGTGCTTGCGGAGTGTGGTGTGCGTCGCATGTTCTTGTGAAGCATGTTTGCATTATCTCGCAACTGGTTTTCTTCGTAACGTTTTTTGTTTGCGAGTTGTTGTTTACGTAGTGTTTGTTTACGCAGTGCTTATTTGCGTAGCTTTGTTTACGCAGCAGTTCTTCTTTTCTGTTTGAGGAAGTGTTTTTAACGTAGTGGTTCATTCCGTTTGTTTGCACGCGGTGTAGTAACAACAAACAGTGTGTACAACCAAAAAACGTTGGGTACACAACGCACTGCGTAAAATCATTACGTGCAACGCTTTGCGTCCGATTTTGCGTTTAAACCAGTGCGTCAAGAAGCGCTGGGTGCTCACAGGCCAGTAGATTGGCGACAGTTTCGCTTGTTTAAATCATCCCTTCCATTCTCGTTTCTCCGCCTCCTGTCCCCATCCATGGCGGGGCGCTGCCGAATATGCGCTGCCCGCGGCGTCGACGGCGTCGCCTTGCCGGGCGACGATCTCTGCGCGGCTTACCAACCGCACAGCATGGCTGCGGATGGGACAGCCTCAGGCCTCACCCAGCCGATGGACGCGCTCGGCGTGGACTACTCGGCGCCGACTGCCGCCGTGGCCGCCCCGCCGGGCTTGGGCGACTTCACGGCCGCAGATGGGCTTCAGCGCGCGGCAAGGGCGCCGCAGGCAGAGCCCCAGCTGGGGCGAGTGATTTGGCTCCCCCCCACCTTCGTCACGGACCTCGTCGAGACGGTAGGCCCACAACATTTCGACGTCATCCAGGCGACCTCCATGATCAGCAGCGGTTTGATCGGTGTTGCCCGAAAGGACATCCTCACAGGCTGGGCACCAATGGGATTCCTCTCCGCTCCCTTCTGCCCGCTCTCTGCTGGATAGTGCCGCTTCAAGTCTTCAGTGTGCACGTTCCCTTTCTACGTTGGTTCTTTAACTTTTGGCTGTTGAGGCCACTTGGGGTGCACCAGCAACGCTGAGGGCGGGCGCATTGTAGCTTTACGCGTAGTATTCTCTTTTCCTCCTCCTTCACCCCTTCCTCTGCTCGTTCATCCTTCTGTGGCGTGCTAGGAATCTGGGACCCATTCCTATCATTTGCCTCGTACTGTACTGCAGTTCCTTTTCTGTTGGTGTGTTGTGCCCAATTATATGAATGCTCGATCGGACCATAGGTGGATGAACACACACACACACCACGGTTCAATGTCTCCGCATTGGCTCCGAGATGTCATCGATTGGCATCGGCATTGTTGTCGGTCCGAGGGGGGAAACGGAAAAATAAACAGCTTTGCGTGCACAAGCACTGCGTCAAAACAACAACATTACGCCACAACAAAAAATCCTGCGTACGTGCCACACACTGCATAAAACAACACTGCGTAACACACGCTGCGTAAAACAACAGGCATTGCGTACAAAACATTGCGTAAACAAAAAATCTTTGCGTAACCAACGCTGTGCGTACAAACCTTGCGTGAAACGTTGCGTAAACATGTCTCTGCTCGAAACACGTTGCGCATGAAAACAGACAGCTGCGCATGAACACTGCGTAACAAAACCATTGCGCAGAACAAACATTGTTTGTATGAAAAAGGTCCAAACACATTGCGTACACAGATACACACAAGTCTGCGCAATACCAAAACATTGCGTAAACGAATTCAGTTCATATTCAAGACCAATTCTCGTCTCCGTGTGATGTATGTTCACATCCCCTCTCCTCTGCCCCTCGCCGTCCCCTCTTTGTCCATTTCATCCTCCGCTCTGTGTGCCCCTTGTATAATTGTTGTATATCAGAAGGGGCGTGTGGGTGGGGAGGAGAGACAATGCGCGAATTGGGATGGGGAGCCTCCAGGAATTCAGCATATCGATCGCCCACAGTCAGCAGACGGTACGCATGCACCGCCGCCGTGCTCGGCCAGGGCCATCGTTGGATTCCGGGATGCTCTATGGACTCTCTTGACCGAGGCCAGGAGGGCGCGCACGCTATGCCAGCATGGTTAAGACGTGCACGTGCTCTCCGCGTATCCAGCAGAGTATACCGCCCCGCGCAAGCCTTTGTATTATCATCGTATGATCGTACAACAGGCACCTCGCTGGGATCATGATAACTGGTCATGCTGTTATCGAGGGCAAATATAGAACTGACAAATGTGATGTGTGCGTAACTGCTCTGGCACCACCACGTTCGTTGCCCAATATTTGCACAACGTCCCCCCGTTCTTCAGCGTCACTACTGGGAAGGAACTCCAACAGCAACATTGAGACATCCAGTGTTCTTGAGGGCTAGAGCGTATCCGGCAGAGTGCTCCGTACTACCACGTCCAAGAAGTCGCGGACGTGGTGTGTACATCTCAGGCTATATAGTGTCTTGGGACGTTATTTTAAAGTGGTTCAGCTTACCTTGGAACTGATAGTTTCAATGTCGAGGGCGAACACGGTTGTGCAGTTCAACCACCCTTTGCATACCATCCTCCAGGTTTCGCGTGGCGAACAGAGCTGGTCATGCAATTCAGAGGAACTGCGCGGTTTCACGTTCACACAAGCAACCGCAGCGGACCCCACTCCCCCCGATCGCCCTTCCAACACCCCAAACAATTCTCGTAAGGCCCCCCCCCAGTATCTCCAAGAAGCCGCTCACGGCGACCCCCCTCAAGGTGTCACGTCTTGTAGAGGAGATAGGTTGGCCGCTGGGTCGTCGCATACAGCCCGGACTTGTCTTTCCCCATCGCGATGTTTGCTGCATTGCAGCAATCCGATGCACTTGGTGATATTGTTTGTTACCGCAGGTCGCGTCAGATGGCTTGATCCGCAATTGCAGCACCGATCCCGACAACTCAGGATTGATGCAAGGGGAAACTTGAAGGTACGTGTAGCGATGTGCGCCTCATTTCTGTCGGAAGAGGGCCCCTGCTTATTGTTTGCATGCCTCCTCCCTGCATTTAGAGTTGCCTCCCATATGTTGGCTTCTGGTCTGGCCTAGGATCGGCAAGCAGCGCATTCGGTACCGTCCCAGTCTTCCCACCGCGATGTCGAAGGCCAACTGCTGGCGGAGTCGCTGAAGGCGAACGAGACCCTGCAGTTCTTGAACGTGGAGGCCTTCCCTTGGGAATGGAGAGGGCAGAGGAGGGCAGGAGGTTTTTGTTTGCTGGTTGATACTGCGTGGCGTGGCGCACAATGCGCTGGCATGAGGGAGTGCGCCTTCTGATAAGGCGGTGGGGCTGCTTGGAAGGCAGTGTTCTTAGAGGGCTGGGAGGCTTCTAAACAGGTTTCTCGGAAGCAGGCAGGGATAATAAGTATGAAGGACGCCACTTTTGCAGAAACTCTCTGGCATTCCTAGAAGTCCGCCCCCCCTAGCACTACACCCTTGCGCGCGCTGCCAAATTGCGGAGGGGTCCCCAGGGCCTTCAACGAGTCTTCATAGACCTTCAGGCCTGCAGGGGGAGCCCCTGGGAAACTTCAGTACACAATACAACGGCGACAATGTGTAGAAGGTGGTGCTGGTTGACATGGGCCTGAATGCCCGTTTTGCCGCCCACGAGTGGGCCGTCCTCGGATGTTCCGAGTGTGTCTGTCAGTCTGTTTGTCAGGATGGAATGCGTGCTTAGAAGGACGCTTGACCGGAAGACGCTTGCAGTGCCGGCTATGGGGCCCAGTCGTGGCGAGGACATGAGCGCAGAAGATGGCTAGGCTCAGGATCGAATTGAGTCATAATGATGCTTGTGTTGGATGGAAGCATGTGCACCCTTCGCTCGACACAATTGGCTCCTCATCTTCTTTTTCTTCTTCACCCCCCTCGAGCGGGATCGGAGGGCGCCCCGCAAGAGCCCAGCGTTGTCATGTTCGCCTTTGTTGCCGTTGCACCATGCAGATAAACCTTGGACAGTAGAGATTCATGAGGACACACATGGTGAGTCAACATCCAACGGTGCATGCTTGGCGTGGGTGGCCAGTGCCGCAAGGAACCGAGCGCGGCACGGCATGGCACACGGGCACGGCACGGCACGGGCACATTTATGTCATCCCAGAACTCAAACACGGCGCAGTACGCTTGGCGGGTTCGGCACGGCACGGCACATGTTCCGCAGTTTAGAACCTCAGCGCGACACGCGGGAACGGCACGAAACATCACGGCACGCTCCCCCGATCCGCATTCTAGAACTTCGGCAGGGCGCCGCGCGTTGGCACGGTACGGCACGCGGGCACGGCACGGCACGGCACTTATGCTGTATGTTGGAACCCAGATGCGGCATGCCACGCGGGCACAGCACGGCACAGCGCGGCATCTCATTCTCATTTTAGAACCTAGGCGCGGAGCGTCAAGGGATTTTGGCGGCATATGTTTCGCATCATGTGTTTTAGAAGTTGGTTCATTGGTTCTTCCCCAGCAACTAAAACCCCTCACAGCATGTGTTGTTTAGGTGTGGAAAATTCAATTGCACGTGTTCTTTCTTTGGTTTTCTTCGGGGGGCAGGCCGAGCTCTCGGCCACCACAGGCGGGTTCAACACATTGCCGCGGTGTTGGCGTTTCCTAATTAGTGATTGCCTTGAAGGGGCTCCGTCGGATATGGACTAATCTGGCCGAAGTAAGAGCCTATCTCTGTAGACTGAAGGGTTCCCGTGGTTCCCGAGACTTCCAGTTATAGAGATGCGGCAAAAGCGCTCGGCTGAAATCGGCTAGCCGCCAGATTCCCTTGTTCCCACGTTTCAGCCACCGCCCCGTCCCTGTCGACAGGTGATTGGATTCTTTGGCTCCCACATGGGGCTTGGTTATGGGTGATGAAATCTGACATGTATCAGAACGTTGCGAGGGAAATCATAGGCAATGCGAGAGATAGAGAGAGAAACAACAAAAGAAACAAGAAACATGACAAAGAGAAACAGCGAAAGAGAGGGAGAGCGAGAGAGAGAACGCGGACAGAGTAGGGGAGCATAGAGATGATCTAGTACGATTGAAGAGCATGGAGCAGAGCGCAGATACCAACATATATATAGCATGTATTATGTAGAAACGAACTGAGAGCTTATATTCGAGTGAAGAGAAGAGGCTAGAGAGTAGAGAGTAGAGGGTAGATAGCACATGAAGAGGACAAGGAGGAGGAGGCAGAGGAGAAGGAGGAGGGAGCAGGGTAGAGAGTCGAACATCGCACG
This sequence comes from Prorocentrum cordatum, assembly GCA_963575745.1. Lineage (NCBI taxonomy): Eukaryota > Dinophyceae > Prorocentrales > Prorocentraceae > Prorocentrum > Prorocentrum cordatum. Next base: position 233,007 of record CAUYUJ010014750.1, on the reverse strand, counting down.
AGACGGAGAACGAGTACGGAGTAGAAAGCTTGGTATAATGAGTAGGGTAGGAGGTGGAGAAGGAGATCAGCATTCGTCCTCTATTGCCCCCGTTTGCCAACAGCGCGCTGCCTTTCTGCTACGCTTCTGAACATCTGGTTTGGCTTCCACCGTTATAACGGATTGGAACGTGCCCAGAAAGCGAGTATGGGCACATGTCTTCTGTGGCGAGGGAACAACCACCTCTGAGTTGCCCGCATGGTTAGGTCGGGTTTCGCTGCGCCCCTGCATGGGGCTTGATTCGTCCCGCGCGGAGAGTTTGGGACGTCGGGCTCGATTGCTTCGCATCCCGCCTCGCACGGGAAACCGCAGAGGAGCTATAGCGGGAGGAGGAGGAGGAGGAGGAGGAGGAGGAGGCGGGACAGTTGAGGAAGGAGGAAGGAGGCACGGGACGTGGGGGAGATAAGGTAGAAGGGAGGTGGAACGCGGGATGGGGCAGAATAGGGGGTTTGGACGCGGCGGGATGGCGGGAGGAGGGAGGGGTGGGAGAAAAGAGTTGGGAGAAGAGAGGTGGTTAGAAACGTTCGAAAGTTCAGCCCCCGACCTGACCCCAGTCGAACAGCCTGGACTCTCACACCATCCGACGGATGGCGGAGGCGCCCCTGTCGCTGGGGGGCCCACGCCAGCAGAGTACGTGTGCATGTTTGTAAGTCACACTACGCAGCAGTCAAAACTTTTGGACGGAAGGTCCTCCTTGGTTTCAGAAGGGGCTCGATGCTCCTTAGGCACTTCCCCGAGTATTCCCCGGAATTCCCCGTGCATCTGTGTGCACTTCGTACGCTATTGAAGAAGGATGGATGGCCCCAAGCTCTGGCGGAGGAGGACGGGTGAAGACGACGACGCGAAATGCAAGGCGTCTTGGCACGAAGAGCAAAGTTTGGATATCTGAATAGTGAGGTTCCCGTTGCGCGCACCACTTCAAGCTCTGTTCGTGTCGCTTTTCCCAGCATGGTGTCCATGTCTTTCGCTTGTAATATTTGTATGCGGTGTGCGGTCGTGCGCCCTAAGTAAAGTAATTTCTGACGCCTCGCGTCCCCCCACCAGCCCATTCATAAACAGTTTGCGAGGCGAGCTGAAGCGTTGATGTGAGAGGTTCTCGGAGTCTCTTTGGGACACCGTGGGGCTTATAGGAGGTCCTCTAGTTAAATTTCTGTTCCATATCGGGGGCCTTGGCGAAGATCAAGTGCAGTTTCAATTCAGAGGTAGTGAGATGTACAAAGCAGCAGAGCAACAATGACATATCCGACGTAATCATATTAGGGCTCAGGGACTCGCGCACTAAATAATCCAGTCTGGTAGCGGAGCTACGGCTCCATACCACGCGCGCGGCCCCCTGCGCGTTCCCGGCGCCGCCAGGCGCTGATCTCCTCGGGGCTCAAGAGACGGGAGTTAATGCAAACGGGGGTCAGCCAGAGCGCCCGATCTTCCAGGATTTTGCAGGGCCAGGGTCGCATTGACCGGTGCGGGATCCTGCAGGCAGGATTTAGCAGGATCCTTCGCTTTGACCCGGGCTTGGGCGCAGTATCTTGCAGGATTCTGCAAGGTTTGTTGTTCTGGACTGGGTCTGGATTGACCCGGGTCAAAACATCACCGATTTCCGAGGAGCGCGATCCTCGGCCTCGCGCTGCCAGTGCAGCGCTCCGCCGACGCCTTCGACAGAATTGACATCAGCACCTCCGACACTGAGGTGATCACCGACCCTTTCCAGAACCTGAACGGCTTTGCTCTCGAGGTTTCCTGGGAGACCCCTCTCTCCGCCAAGCCCGGCAGCTTAATGGTATCCGAACAGTTGTGGTTTTCGTGCATATCTTGAATTATTCGGCGATCTACAACATGACTGAGTACAAGACACCGCAGAGCTTGCAGGAGTTCACCAAATACGTGCCGCCAGGATGGGAACCTTGCGATGACACGTGCCCGTTCAAAACGTGTATGCAGAGACTCCATCTCTGGTGGCGTTTGACACCGCTGGATGAAACAGAAGCTGGACCGAGCATGGCATCAATATTGTTGGACATATCATCAAACATCGCGATGAGTTTGGAAATCACTCGTGATGGTCAGAAGTACAAAGGAGACGCAGCACATATATTTGACGAGGAGCGAGGTGACCACGGAAGGATCCTCCGAGAGGCCGAGATACTCGGAGCAGCGCATCTAATGCAAGATCTGACGGGGCGCTCGAGGCACATGATCAGGACAAGCAGGGTGATTCCTTGGACAGATGGTTGGACGCCCACTCCCAGCCGTGCCAGGTGCGCCACGTTCGGGGCACGTGCAGAGTGCGTCCGGTGCGCCCGCGCACGTGACAGCATACATCGGGAAACATGTCGGCCCCCGCTTCTGTCGAATAGCAATGCCCATCATTGTGCCTGGTGGGCCTGCGCACAGCAAGCCGTGCGCCACCACCCCGGCCGTTCCTGCCAAAAGCCAGCCTTGGCAGCGATCGTGGGGTGGCCGCGCACGATTCAGATTTAGCCGCGAAGTGCTTTGTGCATGATGGTAACCCTGCGCACAGCAAACAATACTTGGCTCCAACAAAAGTTTCCTTGGAAACTCGCAACAAGAAGTATATGTGCGTACGCCCAGCGGCGAGATGAGTTGTCGCGCCCGCGTGCTGAGCGCTCGCGCGCGCGATCCCAAGATGTCACCCTATGGCTGCAAAGTTGTTCCAGGAGGGCCTGAGGCCAAAGGCGATGACGTCCAGCCGACCCTGGGACTTCGCCACTCCAGCGCGATCCCGCCATGGATTGTGGACCGTCGCAAGCCGACCCAGAGACGACCAAACAATGGAGCCACGAGTGACGCCGAGATGGCCCGATGGCAACAAGATGGATCCCCGCGCGCCCAAGGCGGCCGTAGAATGGACGCGCGACGGCTGCGCGATCCAAGCATGACCGAGATATTATCTCAATCTGACTTTGTAACGACCCTGACACGCCAATAATGCTACATTTTCGGGCCCCAAACTTGCTTCGAGCCGGTCCTAGCATGGCGGGATATTTGAACGACCCGGGATATTTGTATACCCTATTTTCATACGGGTGGGATCTTAGCCTGGCTGAATTAAAATTATAATGCTCACGGGGAATAACTAAGTTAGGCGGGGTCCCGCCCGGCCCGCGGCAGACGATTGTATTGATAGGCTTCTACGGGGGGAGGGGGTTCGGATGGGGCGTCATTCACCTCCGCTGTCTTCCGCAAACTTTCTGACGGCCTTCCGCCGTCTTCCGCCTCGTTTTATTTCCGCCAGCTTCCGCGAGCGAGCGATGTGACGAAAATCCAAGGCACTTTCGCTGGGCCGATGTGTGCTGACACCCCCGCCGTCCGTGCCAATTACTCGCTGCGTGGAGCTCCCCATATTTGCATATCATGTCTTATGTCATGCCATAGGCAGCGTCTGCGCATGAGCGCTTGACTATAATAGCGCATCCACCTGGCCCCAGCACGCCTCGACTCCTTCCTCCGTGCGCCCCAGAAGGTACGCGCCGTAACACGACCCACTGGAGCAGCACGCCTCATCTCTTTTCATCGCAGCACGAAAACGAGCAAACCGCTTGAGACATCCCCACACACTGGCCGCGAACGGGCCCGTGTCCTGCCCTTTTGGCGGCTATCCTGTTAGAGGTGCTGAAACCAGCGCCACGCCTGAGACATCCTCAGAATCTGCTCCGAAAACCAAGGATGTTGGGCATGCCGACGAGCGAACCGCCTGAAACATCCCCACAAACTGGCCGCGAACGGGCCCGCGCCCTGCCCCTTGGCGGCTCCTTTTAGAGGTGTTGAAACCAGCGGCCCGCCTGAGACATCTTCAGAATCTGCTCTGAAAGCCAAGGATGTTGGGCATGACAACGAGCAAACCGCCTGAGACATCCCCGCAAACTGGCCGCGAACGGGCCGTGTCTTACCCCCTGGCGGCTCCCCTTAGGGATGCTGAAACCAGCGCCCCGCCTGAGACATCCTCATAATCTGCTCTGAAAGCCAAGGATGTTGGGCATGACGACGAGCAAACCGCTTGAGACATCCCCACAAACTGGCGCGAACGGGCCCGCGCCCTGCCCTTGGGTGGCTCCTTTTAGAGGTGCTGAAGCCAGCGCCCCGCCTGAGGCATCCTCAGAATTTGCCCTGAAAGCTGAGGATGTTGGGCATGATGCTCTGAAAGCCAAGGACGCTGGGCATGAAAACGAGCAAACCGCTTGAGGCATCCCCACACATTGGCCGCGAACGGGCCCGTGTCTGGCCCCGTGGCGGTTTCTTGTAGAAGTGCTTAAACTAGCGCCCCGCCTGAGACATCCTTACACTTTGCTCCGAAAGCCAAGGATGTTGGGCATGACAACGAGCAAACCGCTTGAGACATCCCCACAAACTGGCCGCGAACGGGCGGCGGCTCCCTTTAGGGGTGCTGAAACCAGCGCCCCGCCTGAAACATCTTCACAATCTGCTCTGAAGGCAAAGGATGTTGGGCATGAGATCGAGCAAGCCGCTTGAGAGATCCCCACAAACCGGTCGCGAACGGGCACGTGAAAACACCTTTGGCGGTTCCCCTTGCGAGTCTGAGTATGACTAGGTCTGAGGATGAGTCGGTTTCAGTCCGTGCGTTGGGTAAGTCAGACTATGAGGTCTGAGTCTGTGCAGGTCTAAGAATGAGTACGTCTGTGCATGAGCAGGTTCTCTGGAGTTGGCCGCGCCCAGGTATTAACAATAACCCCATCTTAGGATAGTGGGGAAACAATACGAAGTGTTCGCGGGCCTCACGAACATGACTCAAGGTTTTGCATGGAAGTGTACTTGGCATGGTTTTCCACATATCGTAAGATGTTGTTCTTTTTTGATTCGGACGCCGCCGACTCCAAATAATATCATCATACACAGACGTACTCACACTCAGACCTACACATACCCAGGCCTTCTCATAGAGTGACTTACTCAACGCACGGACTGGGACTTACTCGTATTCAGACCTAGTCATACTCAGACTCGCAAAGGGAGCCGCCAAGGGTGTTTTCACGGGCCCGTTCGCGGCCAGTTTGTGGGGGATGTCTCAGGCGGTTTGCTCGTTTTCATGCCCAACGTCATTTGTTTTCAAAGCAAATGGTGAGGATGTCTCAGGCGGGGCGCTGGTTTCAGCACCCCTAGAGGGAGCCGCCAGTGGTGTTTTCATGGGCCCGTTCGCGGCCAGTTCGTGGGGATGTCTTAGGCGGTTTGCTTGTTCTCATGCCCAACATCCTTTGCTTTCAGCGCTGATGTTGAGGATGTCTCAGGCGGGGTGCTGGTTTCAGCACCCCTAAGGGGGGCCGCCAGGGGTGTTTTCCCGGGCCCGTTCGCTGCCAGTTTGTGGGATGTCTCAAGCGGTTTGCCCGTTTTCATGCCCAACATCCTTGGCTTTCAAAGCAAATTGTGAGGATGTCTCAGGCGGGGCGCTTGTTTCACTACCTCTAAGGGGAGCCGCCAGGGGTGTTTTCACGGGCCCGTTCGCGGCCAGTTTGTGGGGGTGTCTCAGGCGGTTTGCTCGTTTTCGTGTCCAATATCCTTTGTTGCCAAAGCAGATCGTGAGGATGTCTCAGGCGGAACGTTGGTTTCAGCACCCCTGAGGGGAGTTGCCAGTGGTGTTTTCACGGGCCCGTTCGCGGCCAATTCGTGGGGATGTCTCAAACGGTTTGCTCGTTTTCATGCCAGCATCCTTGGTTTTCAGAGCAGATTCTGAGGATATCTCAGGCGGGGCGCTGGTTGCAGCACCCCTAAGGGGGACCGCCAAGGGGTAGGACACGGGCCCGTTCGCGGCCAATTTGTGGGGATGGCTCAGGCGGTTTGCTCGTTGTCATGCCCAGCGTCCTTGGTTCTCATAGCAGGTGTTGAGGATGTCTCCGGCGGGGCGCTGGTTTCAGTATCCCTAAGGAGAGCCGCTAGGGGGTAGGACACGGGCCCGTTCGCGGCCATTTCGCGGTGATGTCTCAGGCGGTTTGCTCGTTTTCATGCTGCGAGTTTGTCCAGACCTTGTCACTCTGACTCATTGCCACTCACTCGCATTAGGATTCACTCGTCTTCGTCGGCCCTGTCGCCCACGTGGGCGCGCCATTATAGTAGTCGAGCGCTCATGAACAGACGCTCGCTATGGCATGACATCAACATGATATGCACATATGGGGAGCTCCACGCAGTGAATAATTATTGTTTCTCGGCAGGGAGGGGGGGGGACGCATCGGGTTGGCCGCGCATGCTCCGAATTTGGAGGCAGAGTGCGTTCTGTTGTTGTTTTTGATAGGGATGGTTGGCGGGGCCATGGGGTTGGCATGGTTCCAGGTTGGCCGCCGGCCAGCCGGGGGAGGGGGTGTATATTAATAGGGAACACTTATCAAGACACCCCCCAGGTAGCAAACCGTCTAGCTCATTCCCACCCGCCCCCCAACACAGAAATATCACCCGAGCCTGAGCATGTTCAGCGGTCGTCTATGGATGGACAACTACTGGGAACCAACACCGGCCCCACGTGCGCAACGCTGGGGCGAGATGCGCCACGCGTGCCAGGCGCGCCACGCGCGCCAGGCACCACTGGGGCCCGAGCGCGCCAGGCAGGCCTGGTTCGCCAGAGGCGCCACGTGCTTCCGCGTGCGCCAGGTGCGCCGCACACCCCCGCCGCGCCAGGTGCGCCACGTTCGGGGCACGCGCACAGTGTGCCAGGTGCGCTTGCGCACGTGACAGTACACCCCGCCGTCCATGTCAAAAACTCCCGATCGTGATCGCGGGGTGGCCGCGCATGATCCAGTCAGTATAGCCACGGGCGCATGTTGTATAGTTTTTCGTCAGGAGCGGCACCCTTGCGCGCAGCAGGCAATATGCTGACACCCCCGCCGTCCGTATCAAAAACAATACAAAGTGCTCGCGGGCCTAACGAACATGACTCAAGGCTTTGCCCGAAAGTGTATCTGTATTGTTTTGTGACGGGGTGGTGGGGGAGCCGCATCGGGTTGGTTACGCATGCTCCGAATTTGGAGGCATAGTGCGTTTTGAATGTTTGACGCTTCGCGTATCCCCACCAGCCTTTCGGGGACACCCGTCGTTTGGCGTCGTCAGGGAGCGGCCTTGCATTGAGTGGCGCAGCTTTCTGCAGTTCTTGGTCGTTCCCCCGATAGAGCAATCTGCAACCTGCCCCCGTAGTACCTTGCATCTTTTTGCCCCCGAACTGCGAAAGTCGGATACGATGTGCACGCACTGGCTTTGGCTGGAGGTGGCTCAGCCTCGTGAGCCCACACCAGTGGTTTTTCTACTGCACGGCGCTTCGACGAGGAACAGTTCCACCTCAGATTCAGTGAGCCTTGATGAGACAGGCCTCTTTCGCCGCACCATCGTTTACTCGTGTTGCTGCCGTGAGCCTGTGGTAGTCGCTCGCTGTCGCTCTCTCCTCCTCCCCCCCTTCGTGCTTCTGCCTCCTCTCTCCCCCCTCTCTTGCCCCCGTTTGTGGTTCGGCTGGAGCATGGCGCCGAAAGGGTGACTTCTCCCCCCCGTGCCGCCGCCGGTCGCCGCGCCTCTGCCTCCCCACCTGCTGGGTTGTCTGAGCCGGTCACCTTTCAGTGAGGGTCATGTTGTCCCCGGCATGTGCACGCGCCACTGCGGCTTTCGCCACTGCGGCCAATTATCATCGTTGTGCGCCCCGAACGTCGCCCCGCTTCTTGACCTTCGCCCTGGAGCCGCCGACCAAAAAGTATCCCCACCAGCCCATCCAGAAACGATCAGCAGGGGAGTTGGTGAATAAGGGGCGGCAGGACGCATGCAGTCGCGCAGCTGTCTTCGAGAAAACAAGGATCACAAATAGCTTCCCGCATTGAAGTTTAAAATGGGGATCCGTGCAAGCTACGATGGTGCTTCGATGAGGGGTGATGGGTGTTTCGATGACTCGTAATGGCTGTTGCAACGATTTGTGTCTTAAGCTCGCGTGCGTTCCGAAACTTGGAGGCATCTTGGGGCTCTCTTGGGATTCTCTTGTGCCCCTCTTGGGGCCTCCTGGGGCTCTTTCTTGGTGCTCCCCTGAGGTTATATTAGGGCCTGTTGGTTTTTTTGGGGGCTCTTTTTGGAGCGTCTTGGGGCGGCTCTTTGGGGGGGTCTGGGGGCCTTCTTGGGGCTCTTCTGGGATACCTGAGGGGCCTCTCGGGGCCGTCTTGGTTTTTATGGCTAAAGAAGGGGGGGGTCCTCAATTCTTGTCCCCCCCTCGGAGGCTCAAGAATGCCCGCCTTGGGACCCTGTTGGCCCGCTCTTGGAGCGCTCTTGGAGCGCTCTTGGGCGCTCTTGGGGCCATCATCGGGCTCTCTTGGGCCCTCTTGGGGCTGTCTTGGGCAATTTTGGGGCCATCTTGAGGCCTCAAGAGCCCTTCGGAGGCAAAAAAGCGAGAAGGCAAAACACATTGAGTTTTCTTATGTTCTTGAAGGATTTTGGCCTCTTGGGGGGGGGGTCCTTGGAGGCCTCGGAGGGCACTTGAAACCGTCTTGGGACCGTCTTGAGGGCTCTTGGACGCGTGTCGGAGGCTATCTTGACCCGTCTACCGCTATCTTGGGCCATCTTGCGCTCTCGGAGGCCCTCTTGGAGCCATCTTGGGCCATCTTGGACGCTGCTATGGGTCCGTCCCCCCTCCGCCCAAACGCAGGGAGGGGGGGGAGGTAAACCTCCCGAGCAGGGAAAGGCAGGAGGTTGGAAAGGGAAACGGCCTAGACCACCTGCGCCCAGAGGGCTGGTGGGATTCTTTTTTGACAGGAGGGGGTGCGTGAGTCATAGGGAGCAGTGATAACCCCTCCCCCGAGCACGGGAAGCAGGGGTTGTGGAAAGAGAGAAGGCAGAATTCGTTAAACCACCTAAGCCTAGAGGGCTGATGGGATTACAAGCGGCGTGTTACAACCAAGTCACCAGGCGTCCTTTCTGACTTGACCGGCCCTGCGATGTAAGAACCACCGGAAAAATTGCGAGTGCAAGATGATGCGACATTATCTGCTAGCAACAAGCACTGGAACAACCGTGCATGGGTTGAAGGTCAGAGGCTTCTTGCACGCCTGTGGGGATCTCTTGGGAGGCCTCTTGGAGATGGTATTGGCGTGCTTCGGGGGCCTCTCGGGGGCCTCTTGGAGGCTTCGTGGGGTTTGATTTGGTCCTCTTGGGGTCCTCCTGGGGCTTCTGCTGGCGGCCTCGGGGATCATCTTGGGGCGCTCTTGCGAGAACGCTCAAATCTGGTACAACTTGCGAAAATCATTGACTGTTGCCTCTTAGGGATCCTCTCGGGGAGCATCTTGGAGCACTCTTGGGTGGTGTTTGGGTCTCTTGGGCCGTCTGGAGGCCATATTGGGAGTCGTGGGGCCCTCTTGAACTGTGCCTCCGAACAACTCATCCGGGAAGTCCCGAAGCGCCCAGGCGCCTCCAGGAAGTGCCCGAAATCGCCCAGAATTCAGGGCCACGGGCCTTTTAAACAGTTCTAAGGTTTGTGGAGTCCCAGGGCCCGTGGATCTTCCAATTCGTGCCACAGGGCACGGTGGCAGATCAGACGGCACCACATTGCACTGGCTGGCGCCGGTGTTCTCGATGGCGTTTTCCGCGGCGTGAGATCGGAAGAAGCCCACGACAGAGGCGGTGCAGATGTGTGGAACCCTTCCAAGACATTCAACGAGGTAATCGCTGGAGGCCACGGGAATAGACGATTCGCCAGCCACGTGGTGCGCATTTCGCTGGAATCGCTTGATGACGCCCCTTCCGAATCCACAAGGAAGTTGTCCTCATATAACTGCTTGCTGGTGGTTGATTCCTCAGAGGGTTGAGCGTCGTGAGGGTGTGTTTCCGCTCTGTAGTCCTTTCTGGCTCAAGTCATTTTGGCTGAGCCACCGACCTTCGCGGCCTCCAGGGCAGTGGATGCGCGCGGCGGCCCAGGGTGTGGTGTCCCTGGTCTTCCACGTTGGCTCGGCCTGGCCCAGGCAGTTGGAGGCGGCCGCCCGAGTGCAGCGAGGCCTGCCTCTGTCATCATCCGTGGGGACGCGGGAACCCGCCCCGCCAGCACGGGGTTGTCTTCCGGCCGCGGCGCCACCCGCCCCCTCGCTGGCCCAGGAGCTTAATGCGGAGCTGGAGGCGGCCAGGGTCGACTTCCACTGGGGCGACGGGGTCTCGTTCACTGACTCTGCCGTGCCAGGTCGTGGATCGGCCGCTGGGGTGCACTACGGCGCTGGCGGGCCAGACGGGAGGCTCGTCGGCTCCCTCGTCGAGTGCGGTCAGCTTGCGGCCGTTTCGCCCGACTTCGACGTCTGCGAGGTGGAGCTGAGTCTCAACAGCGGCGGTTTGGAGGGGATCCGTTTCTCGTGTTCGGTCGACGTGTGGCCGCGAGGGGTCCCCGCTCTGGACAGTGTGCTCTGCACCTTCGCGCCGCTCATGCCCGCCAGGGTCGACGAGCTGTCGGCAGAGGCGGACCAGGTGATCAACCTGGAGCGGGCTCACCGCGGCTTCCCGCTGGAGGGTGAGGCGGTCCGAACACCAGGAGCCATTGCCGTGGAGGGGATGCCCGTGCCCGCCATGGGCCCTGCGCTTGGGGCCCCCCGTCTCTCACCGACAGGCGGGGTGTGGGTCGTCGCGGAGCCGCTCGGGGGCCACGACATCGGCGAGGAGTCCCCGCTGCCTGCGGAGGCTGTGGGGCTGGGGTCCCGCGACCTCGAGGAGATCGACGGGGGCGTCGCCGTGCTCGAGCAGCCTGGTGGTGGGGGCTGACCTCACTCGTTGGGGCCTGGCGCAGAGCAACTCTCTCTGTGATGGCCCGAGGATCCTGGCGCGGTCCCCGACGGAGCGGACCCTGGTCGACGCCGCGCGCCCATTGACGGCGAGCCCATGGGAGGAGGACGCGGTCCTCCGAGGGGCGGTGCTGCTCGGGGCGGCGGTGGACGGGATCGACGTGAAGAGCCTTGTCGATGGCGAGCTCCTCCTGAGGCTGATCCCCGAGCATGGGGAGGCCGCGACAGGGAATATCGAGTCGCAGGGCTACGATGTGTCGGACTATTACCTGGGGATCGACGAGCGTTCGGGAGGGGCCCAGACGGCGTCCTCGCTCTGGGCTCACGCCGCCACCGAGCTCAGCGTAGAGGCAGTGGTTCTGGAGGAGAAGCGGAAGGCATCGGAGGCCAGGGGAGCGGGCGTCACGGTTGCGACGGCCAAGGCAGACCCCTCGGCCTCCTCGACGACATGAAGAAGGGAGCGGGGGCGGCGGTGCCATTAGTCGTCCCTGTCTCTGACATGATGGCTGGCGCGAGGTCTGAGGGGGTCTCCTCCGGCCGCAATTTTGAAGCGCGTCGTCCTGAGGCATGGCCTCGCCGACGGCAAGAAGCAGCAGGGGATCGGCGTGGCCGCGGTCTCTTTCCCCTTCCTGATGTTCCTCGTGTTCAGCGTCCTGGTACCGGTACGGGGAGGAAGGCCCGGTTGCACCTCAAGCGCTGGGGCGCCGTCCAGTCGGCGGCGCAGGAGGCGGCCGACGGCCTGAACTTGCTCTTTGGGTGCGACCCGCAGGAGCTGATGGTGCCGACGCAGCGTGACGGGGTTGAGGCTGTGGGCGGCTGCAGCTGCGCGCATAGTGCCATTCGCCAGCACCTGTTCTCCACCATCGCTTCGGGCACGCCCGACCATGTGCAAAGTGACCACGCCTCTTTGCGTGAGTTGGCTGGAGTGAATGCAGATTACGAGATGCTTGCGCGCGCGGTCGAGCCCTATGACCCGACGAAGGTGTCCCTGCCAGAGGGGCAGGTGTCGCCCGTCGTCTTGGCTGATGTTGTTTCCCCCGAGCTCGGCCGTAGCCTCGACCTTGACAACATTCTGGCCGATGCCGACGTGGCCGGGCATCGTCTTCGCCACGAGCCCGTCGGGTCATACACGGATGTCCGAATCAGAGGTGATGAAGATGTTCGTCTCAAGTTCCTCAGGAGCCAATCTGACTGTGGGATCTTGGGGTCCAGCAGGACCTCGAAGGGCAAAATTGCACCTTTCTTCGTGGAAAAGAAACAGGGCCGTCAACGGCTCGTCCTGGACTGCCGAAGGGTCAACCAGATGTTCCGTCACCCCCCCTAAGCCTGATATGAGTTCGGCCGAGAACATGCACGGGCTCGAGGCGCCAGACGAGGTGTCGCCTGTCTTCGTCGCCACGGGCGATATACATAATTGCTTCTACCAGTGTGGGGTACCGTCTGCGCTGAGCGAATACTTCAGCTTCGAAGCCGTGGGCGCTAGCCTTTGCAGAAAAGTGTGGGGCGACTTCGGACGTATGGAGGTTGTCACTGCCAGATGTCGGAGAGGTCTTCCCGCGCTTGCTTGTGCTGCCCACGGGGTGGACCTGGTCGTTCTACGTCGTCCAGGCTCTGCATGCCGAGTTGCTCCGTGCGGCTGGGTTCGGCCAGGAGCTGATAATGTCGAACGCTTGGCCCGCCCCTCCGTCGACCGACGACCCAGTTGCCCTACCCTATTGCGACAAGCCCACTGTCTTCGGGACGTCCAGGGAGCGCGTCAACCAGCGACTTCGGGAGCTCATCGGGGTGTTCGAGGGCAAGGGCTTCGCGCTTCACGAGATCTCCTGGGCCACCACATCTTCGGATATCCTGGGCACCGCCTTTGACGGGGTCCGACGGACGGTGCGTGCGAGGGCCAAGCAGGCCTGGACCCTTCGAGGTGCTCTTCGGCATGCCGCTCGAGGTGGACCGATCTCCGGGAAGACTCTGGGGCGCCTCCTGGGCCACTACGTCATCGAGGCCCTCAGCCAGCGGCCCGCGCTGTCGGTCCTGCGGGCCTCCTACGTCTTCATTCGGGACTGTTGCTGGACCCCGAGGCCCCTGTGGGGCTCTGTCTGCCGCGAGCTCGTTGCCTGCTCCAGCCGGGCCCCCCTGCTCTCGGGCAACTTTGGACGTCCCTGGTCTACTTCAGCGCTGGCGAGTGACGCCTCGGGGAGTGGGTGGGGCGTGATGGAGGCTGGCTCCGACAGTAAGGAGGTGAAAGAGATCGGGAGGTGGAACGAGCGCTGGAGGTACGAGCGTCTGCCCCCGTCGGAGTGGGCGCCGCGTCGGCGTGCGCTGGCGGCCGAGCTCGACCCCCTCGTCGACCCTGTGACGTCCGACGCGGGCCCTTGGGACCTCGACGAGCTCGGCGGGGCCCCCTCGGAGTTCGCCTGGCGGCCTCGAGCGGGCTTCCTTGAGATTCCGAAGGCTGCGATCCTGGGGCGCCCATGGAAGCGCTGGGGATCGATCGGTAACAAGGAGGGTAGCGCCGCCATCAAAGGTATGAGTCTTAAGCTCCTGGACCCCTGCCAGCACCACAAGAGGCACCTCGTCCTTGTCGACAACTTCGGCGTCGCCCTTTGTTTCTCAAGGGGGCGCGCGGCCTCCCTCGGGCTCCTGCAACTGGTCCGCCGCCTGGCTGCCCTTTCGATTGCCGCGGGCGCATGGGTGGCGCTCCGCTGGGTTCCAAGCGAGCGCAACCCCGCCGACGAGCCGCCCCGCCTGTTCGAGAAGCTCAGGGAGGCGCGGGCGAGGCTGTATGAGGTGGCTGCGGTGGGAGCGGAGCTTGGCGGCCCGTCAAGCAGCCGCCGAGTCATCGTCTTCCTGCGGAGCCGCTGGGGCCCGACGGGAGGGCGGGCGCGCGGGCCGCCCCGCCGGCGGACTCGTCCGTCGGCACGGCGCCGCTCGGCGGAGGCCCGCCGAGGCCCCCTCTCCTGCCGCGCGGCCGCCGCCCCCGAGTCTTGGGCGGCAAGCCGCGGGCGGGGGGCTCGGCGCCTGCGAGCCCGCGACGGTCGGCGCCAGGGGCTTGGCCGCCTACCAGCACTTCGAGAACATGTTCCGCGAGTGGCGGCGGCACCGCGGCAGAACCGCCGACAACCTCGACGCGATCGAGGCGCGCCTGCTCGACCACCTGAAGGAGCTACTAGCCGCCAACGTGAAGCTCAAGCACGCCGAGAAGACGGGGCGCGGCCTGCTGCGCAGCACGCTCTCGGCAGGGGCACAGCATTACCCTCGACCCTAACGGGCGCCCAGGGGATGCCGAGGGCGACCTCCGCCGACCAGCAAGGGGCCGTTGCCGCCCGAGGTGAAGTCGGGCATCTGCGCCCGCCTGATCTGCGACGGTGCGAGGTCCACTGCCATCCACATCAAGGCCGTGTTCTTTCGGGGTCCTTCCGTCCTGAAGGGCCCTCCTCGCGCTGAGGCGAGCGCTCTGGCGAAGCCAGGGATGTCGGAGGGAGCTGCGTTGCAGCGTTGGCCCCCGATGGTGGCGCCAAGGAACGCCGCACTTTGAGTGAAAGTAAGTCGTTTGTCAGCGTGTAGTGTCTTGATTCGGTCTGTCGCTAGGATAAGCCAGGCTATATTCAGCTTGCTCTCGATCGTTTGAAGCAGCCGTCCGCCCGGAGCGGATTTGAGTTGCCACTCTCGTGTTTTTTTCGTTGTGTCTGCCACCCTGCCCCCACCGCCCCCCGTTCACATCTCTCTTATGGGTCTTCCTATGAGATTGCATTTCAGTTCGAATAATACTGTGGCCTGACCTGCGTGCGCAGGGCGATTCGCGACGCGCATTTTGCATTTCAAGACCGAGCTGGCAGTGCCCAACACCCTCTTGCATGGAAAAACGACAGCTGTCTCCGACACCCCCGCCAGACGCCCCTCCTGGAATTATATAACTTAGCGAGGGGGCCATCTACAGGAAGGGGGGCCACCCCAAAACGCTAACAGCCAGGCCGGGGGGCACAACTAAAATGCAATATTCAAAATTACGTTTTTGTCCGAAGGCATGGTTTGGAAAATCCAGAATTATGGTTTGTTGTTGTTTTGGTCCCTGAAGGGCTGTGTGCGTTTGAATTCAGAAGTCGTGATTTGATTGTGGAAAGGCTTCGCCTCTTTCGCCCTATTGGAAGTGTTGTTGCACGATGAGCGCCACGTGCGAAACATGTTTGTGGGGAGTTGCGCGTGTAGTTTCATTCGCGGTTGGTCGCGTAGTTGGTTTCGCTATTGCCCGTATCCATCACGGCCCACCCAGCAATGTTACCCAGGCGAAATGTCTTGATCAGGGAAGTGCGGGAGCATTCCGTGCAACGAAGAGAAATTGATGGGGAAGCCGTCAAACTGAATTTCGCGGGTCAGCCTGGGCACGCCCGGGAGTGAATGCACATTCGCGGCCCTTGCCGAATCAGGCAGGGCGCAGAGGAATGATGAGGGGGCGGCGGGGGGGGGGTGGGGGGGGAGGTGGGGGAGGAACACAAGGGGGACGAGGACCTAAACGGCAGAAGGGGAGGAGCGACGGGAGTGGCAGGAGGGGGGGGCGAGCAGAAGCACGATGACAATGACTGCGCAAGCTTTGGTGGGGGGGAGGAGGGAGGGGTGAGGGGAGAGGAGGGGAGGAGGAAAGGTGTGGAGAGGAGGAGGAAGGATTGGGAAGGAAGAGGAGGAGGAGGAGGAGGAGGAGGAGGAGGAGGAGGACGAGCGTACAACGCGCCCACGCGCGCGCGCGCGAGGCGTGAATTCTGCATTGTTCTCAGCGGTCTGGCAACGAAGGGGCTTGGAAACGAAGGGGCTCTTGAGCGGTGACCGAATGGGTGTTCCAGGTAGCGCGGGGCTGCAGCGCGCCAGCCAAGTGGCTCAGCGCGCGTTGCGCCCGCGCGCGCGCGCCGGCGCGAGCTGTGAATTCTGTATTATTTATAATAGAAGGGCCGCAATGTTGGCATGGAAGCTCAAGTGGTCCCCTAGCGGAGACCGATTGGATTTCCGATGCACCAAGGGTTTTCTAGCGCGCCGGTGAAGTGGCTCAGCGCGCAACGCGCGCGCGCGGGCGCGAGCTGTGAATGCTGTGTTTTCCACAGAAGAAGGGCAGTCATGCTGTCCTGGAATCTAAAGTGGCCCCCCAGCGGTGACCGACTGGATTCCCAAATTGACATGGGGATGCAGCATGTCGGCCAAGTGGCTCAGCGCACAAGTCGCCCGCGCGCGCGGGAGCGAGCCGCCACTCTACGTTATCCAGAACAGGAGGGCCGCCATGGTGGCTTGGGAGTTCAAGCGGCCCCTTAGTAGTGACCGATTTCTTTTTCCAATTTAACGCGGGTTTCTAGCATGGCGGGCAAGTGTCTCAGCGCACAGCGCGCACGCGCGCGCGCGAGCTGTGAGTTCTACCCGCAATAGCAGGGCCGCCATGCTGGCCTGGGAAATCAAGCGGCCCATTAGCGGTGACCGATTGAATATCCGAGATAGCTCGAGTTTGCAGCATTTTGGTTAAGTGGTTCAGCGTACAACGGGCCCGCGCGCGCGCGCGCCCGCCTGCGCTCGCGCGCGCGAGCTGTGAATTCTGCATCACCAACAATAGGATGGCCGCCATGTTTGCTTAGAAACTTAAGTGACCCCTTAGCAGTAACCGACGGATTTCCAAGTTAGCAAAAGGTCGTAGCATGCCGATTCAGTTGTGCAGCGTACAGAGCGCCCACGCTTGTGCGCGCAGGCGCGAGCTGTGAGCCCTGTATTCTCCGCAATACAAATGCCGCCACGTTGGCCTGAGAACTCAAGTGGCCCCTTAGCGGTGGCCGATGGTATTTTCCATGTTTAACATGGTTTTGTAGCATGTCGGCCAAGTTGCCCAGCGTACAAGGCGCCTCGCGCGCGCGCCCGCGCGCGCGCGAGTTGTGAATTTTCGTATTACCCGCAGTAGAAGGGCCGCCATGTTGGCCTGCAAACTCAAGTGGCCCCTTTGCTGTGGCTTCCAGCATGTCAGCCAAGTGGCTCAGCGCGCAACGCACCCGCGCGCGCGCGGGCGCGAGCTGTGAACCCTGATCCAGAGTAGAAGGGCCGCCGTGTTGGCTTGGAAACCCGGATTGATTTCCAGGTGAGCACTGGTTTGTGGCATGTTGGCCAAGTGGTTCAGCGCTCAACGCGCCCACCCGCGCGTGCGCGAGTTGTGACTTCTGGATCACTTGGTTACCCATGGTAGAAGGGCCGCCACGATTCCCTGGAAACTGAAGTGCAACCCTATCGTTGGCCGATTCGATTTCCGAGTAACCATGAGTTCGCAGCGTGCCGATTAAGCTGTAAATTCTTTATTGCACGCAATAGAGTGGCCGTCATGTTGGCCTGGAAGCCATAGTGGCCCCTCAGCGGTGGCCGATTGGTTTTCCCAGTTTACCTAGGGTTGCCGCATGTCGGCCAAGTTGCTCAGCGTACAACGCACCCGCGCGCACGCGCGGGCGCAAGTTGTGACCTCTGTATCGCTCACAACAGAAGGGCCGCCGTATTGGCTTGGAAACTCAAGTGGCCCTCTAGCGATGGCCGGCTGGATTTTCAATTTAACATGGGTTTGTAGCATGTCGCACAAGTGGCTCAGCGTAATGGACGCCCACGTGCGCGCCTGAGCAGTGACTTACGAACTATCCACACCAGAAGGGCCGCTATGTTTGTTTGGAAACTAAAGTTGTCCGTTGCGGAAGAAGATTGAATATCCTAGTTAGCATACGGTTGTGCCATGTTCGCCAAGTAGCTCAGCGTACAACGCGCCCGCGCGCGCGGGCGCGAGCTGTGAACTCTGTATCATCCACGACAGAGGACCGCCGCGCTGGCCTGGCAATTCAAGCGGCCCCGTGGCGGTGGCCGAATGGATTTCCAAGTTAACATGGGGTTGTTGCATGTCGGCCAAGTGGCTCAGCGCACAACGCGCGCGCGCGGGCTGTGCATCCTGCACTACCCACAATAGAAGGGCCGCTGTCTCCTGGAAACTCATGTGGCCCCTGAGCGGTGACCGATTGGAATTCCGAGTTCACATGGGCTTGTAGCATGTGGCTGAACGCACATAGCGCCCGCGCGCGCGCCCCCCCCCCCGGCGCGTGCGAGCTCTGAAAGCCGTACTACCCGCAATATCGGGTCCTTTATGTTGGCATGGAAGCTCAAGTGGCCCCTCCGCAGTAACCGATTGAACTTCCGAGTTAACATGGGGGTTGTCGCGTATCGGCCAGGTGGCTCAGCGTACACGTCGCCCACGCGCGCGCTAGCTGTGAACTCTTATTTTTTCCACCGTACAACGGCCACCATGTTGGCATGGAAAATCTAATTGGCCAATTAACGGTGACTGATTGTATTCCGAGTTAACATGGGCTTGTAGCATGTCGGTCACGTGGCTTAGCGTACAACGCGCCCGCGCGCGCGAGATGTGACTTCTGGGCTACCCACATTAGAAAGGGCCGCCATGTTGTGGCCTGGAAACTCAAATGGCCCCTTAGCGGTGACCGATTGGATTTCGAAGTTAGCATGAGTTTGTAGCGCGTCGGTTACGTGGCTCGATTTACAAAGCGCCACCGCGCGCGCGCGCCCGCGACCGCGCGAGCGCGAGTCGTGAATCTTGGGTTACCCACAAAAGAAGGGCCGCCGTGTTGGCCTGTGAACGAAGGTGGCCCTGAGAGGTGACCGACTGCATCTCCAAGTTAACATGTGGTTGGAGCATGTCGACCATGTGGCTGAGCGCGCAACGCGCCCACGCGCGCGCGGGCGCGAGCTGTGAATTCTGTTGTGCCCACAATAGACGGGCCGCTATGTTTGCCTGGAAACTCAAGCGGCCCCTTCAGCGGTGGCCGAATGGATTTCCAAGTTAACATGGGGTTGTAGCACGTCGGCCAAGTGGCTCAGCGTACTACGCGCGCGCGCGGGCGCGAGCTGTGCATTCGGCGCGCGGCGGCCGCGGGCCTTTCTGCGTGGGAAATAAACGCAATATGCGAGCGCGGAAATGCAGCCACACGCACTGTGGCCATGGGCCACTACGTAGGTAGGCGAACATACGGCTGCAAGGGGCAATGCCGCCGCGCGTTAGGGCGGGACACCATATTATGCGCGAGGGGAAAGCGCCGAGGCCATGTGCGGCCCGTGTTCAGCGCAGCCCGGTCGCCCCCGGCCTGGGGCCTGGCCCGGCAAGCAGCCCTGCCCACCCTGACCGGTACCCAGCGGGCTGGCCCCTCGCCCACCCAATAGCTCGGCTGGTGACCGGCCGGTAGCCCGGCCAGTAAGTCCGCGAACGCGGCGGGCAACCCTGCCGGTAACTCCACGAACCCGGCCGGTAACCCTGCCGGTAATTCTACGAACCCGGCCGGTGACCCGGCCCGGCCGGGCCGGCTGGTAGCCCGGCTGTTAACCCGGCCGGTAACCCGGCTGTTAGCCCCAGCCCGGCTGGTAACCCGGCTGGTAACCCGGCTGTTTTAAAGCCCGGCTGGTAACCCGGCTGGTAACCCGGCTGTGGTAATTCCCAGCCCGGCCGGTAACCCGGCCGGTAGCCCGGCTGGTAGCCCGGCCCTTAGCTTGGCCTTGCAGCACATTCTGTAGCGGAGCTACAGCGCCGCTACAGAACGCCGCAGACGGCCGGCCCTTTGCCTGGCCGGCAGCCCGGCTGTAACTCCGCGCACCCGGCCGGTAGCCCGGCTGTTAATTCCCGCGCGCCCGGCTGGTAACTCCGCGCACCCGGCCGGTAATTCGGCGATTTTGGTTGGTAACCTGGCTGGGAATTCAGCGAACCCGGCCGGTAATTGCGCGAGATCGGCAGTGGCCCGGATGGAAATTTTGCGCACGCGGCGGGCCCCGCAGCCGGGAATGTCGCGGGTTAACCGCAGGAGGCCCCCCCCCCCGCCCCCCCGATTTCCTTGGGCGAAAACAAGGCCCCGATGCCCCTGGCCCGCCCCCCGTGGATTCTTTTCCCGTGATTAGCCGTTTGGGCGAAATCCTCTTCGCATTTGCACCCATGGCCCACTATTGGTCGTCCGTTGGTCACAGCAAACCGCGGCAGCCGGCGCAGGAAAGCCATAGTGCGCTGATGGCCATGCACTTAACAGTTCGTGGAAAACCATTGGGCGCCGCGCATTTGTTAAGTGTCTGGCCATCCATTGGGGCCAGAGAACTACATTTCAAATCGGGTTTTCCCTTAGGGTTTTCGCGTTCACACCGACGACAAACGCGCGGAAACCAAAGTGCGCAGCGTGCGCGCGCGATTTTGCGCTGCGCACTATGGTTTCCACTTGTATGGTCATCTGTTGGGACGAGAATTAAATTGCGCATCGTTTGGTTTTCGCGTTCACATCGTTCACAAATTTATGGGAAGAAACCGTTGTGCGCACCGAAACGTCGCGCGCGCGACCTTGCGCTGCGCGCTGGCTTTCCCACGCAATTATCAACTGCATGGCCATCTGTTGGGGCCAGAGAAATAATGTTTACATGATGCATTCCCGATTTGGACTTCGAGTTCGCATGCGTGGGAAGCCATAGTGCGCAGCGCAAGGTCGCGCGCGCGCGCGACCTTGCGCTGCGCACTGTGGTTTTCCACGCATTTGCTTAATCGTGTGGCCATCTCCTGGATTCAGAGAACTAAATTTTGCTTAGGGTTTCCCCCGTTGATTTTCACGCTGACATCGTTGACACATGCGTAGAAAACCGCAGTGCGCAGCGCAAGGGCGCGCGCGCGCGACCTTGAGCTGCGCAATATGGTTCCCCGCTCATTGTCCAACGCGCGCGCGCGACTTTGCGGCGCGCGCTGCGGTTTCCAACGCATTTGTCCATTGTACGGCGAGTCCTTGGGGCCAGAGAATTCAGTTTCACATTTGGTTTCCCCGCGCGCGCGCGTGGTGAGTTTGGATTGCCCCCCATAAGCAGATCGTTTTGTAAAGCCAAAGACTGAAAGTGAAGTAGTAAGGGGGCCGACGGAGGCGCGTAGTTCTGCATAGCATTGTGGGCAATACAGAACTCCCTACGCGCGCGCGTGGTGAGTTCTGTAGTGTCCACATGCAGAACTACGCGCTCCCCTCGGCCTCCTTACAGCTTCACAGAAAAGTCCAATTCATTTTTGGATTTACAGGGCGATCTTCTTATTGTGGACAATACAGAACTCACCACGCGCGCGCGCCGCGGCGCGGGCGCGCGCAGGAAGTTCTGGATTGCCCACAATGAGAAGATCGCCTTGTAAATCCAAAAACTGAATTGAACTTTTCTGTGAAGCTTTCTGGAGGCCGACGGAGGCGCGCACAGTGAGCGCCTTGAGTAAGGAACACTTACTTTTCAAAAGGGGCTCGGACGTTCCTTAGGTTTGCATGCGTTCCGCTGCCTTTTTGGCGGCGAGCCCCCCCGGTGTTCCTTGCGATTTTGGACGCGCGGGTTCGTTTTGTCGATCGGGGCGGGCGGTCTAAGGAACGGGGCTCCACGGGGGTCTCGGTTCCTTGCGCTTGCTCGACGTAGTGCGACGGCGGTCGCGTATAAGCCCTGCGCCTCTCCGGGGCCTTCCCGTTCTTCGCGGGGCGCGCGCTGGAGCTGTCGCCCGTTCCGCGCGCCAGGGCATGGGGCATTGAGGTCCAGTTCCTCGCAAGAGCCCCCCCCCGTTCCTTCGGCCACGCGGTTCGGAGCTCACTGGCTCGACATAATTTAACCGTGGCTGCATTCTGGTCCAGCTCCGTTCTCGGGCCCCCCCGTTCCTTGCGGGGCGCGCGCTGGAGCTGTCGCCCCTGCATGTATCCGCATGCCAAGGTATGAGGCATAGAAGTCCAGTTCCTCGCAAGAGCCCCCCCGTTCCTTCGGCCGCGCGGTTCGGAGCTCACTGGCTCGACTTATTTGCACGGTGGCTGCGTTATGGTCCAGCTCCAATATCGGGCCCCCCCGTTCCTTGCGGGGCGCGCGCTGGAGCTGTCGCCCCCACGTGTATCCGCATGCCGAGGTGGGGGCATTAGTTCCTTATGCCACACCTTAGGTCAAGACCTTCACTGTGCGCCTGCATGCGCATTTTGTGCTTTGCATCCGTGGGTTTTCATGTTTCGGAAACACGTGGCCGCCCAAGGCCCTTGCACTTGGTCACCCCCGGGGGCGCGAAGATTATCGCGCCTCGCGCGTCGCGGCCTGGGCAGGAGAGCCGCCCTTGTCCAGGGCGGCGGCGCAGGGGCGTGAAGTTTACCGCGCGTCGCGCATCGCGGGGCGCGATAATCCTCGCTTATCTACAAGTATGTACACGTAAGGCTCCGCGTGCGCCGTCTGGTTGGTTGAGTCCAGTGCGTTGGTTGGCTGGTGCGCCGGCTGGTAGGCAGGTTGGCTGGTTGAAGAGCCGTTTAAGGAGGCCGACGGAGGCAGGGTCACCCGCGCGCGCGTAGAGAGTTCTGCATTATCCAGAATATAAAAGTTGACATTGGCTTCCCAAAACTAAATCAGATTTTTTCTGGAGCCCCCCTAAAGAGGCCGACGGAGGCCGGGTCACCGGCGCTTGCGCGCACTGGAGAGTTCTGCATTGTCTAGAATATAAAAGTCGACATGTTATTCCCGAAACTAAATCTGCATTTTTCTGGAGCCGTTTATGGAGGCGGACGGAGGCCAGGTCACCGGCGTTCGTGCGCGTCGGATGGTTCAGCATTGTCCAGAATATTCAAGTCGACATGTAAGTGCCGCGTTTTTTTTGTTGCTGGAGCCTTATTAGGAGGCCGACGGAGGCCGGGTCACCCGCGCGCGCGTGGGGAATTCTGCATTGTCCAGAATATAAGTCAACATGTTATTCCCGAAACTAAATCTGCATTTTTCCGGAGCCGTTTATGGAGGCGGACGGAGTCCGGGTCGCCGGCGCTCGTGCGCGCGGGATAGTTCAGCACTGTCTAGAATATGCAAGCCGACATGTAATTCCCGAAACTAAATCTGAATTTTTCTGGAGCCCTTAAAGGGAGCCGACGGAGGCCGGGTCACCGGCGCTCGCGCGCGCGGGATAATTCTGCATTTTCCAAAATATAGAAGTCGACATGAAAGTGCCGCAACTGGAAATGAATGTTTCTGGAGCTTTTTGAGGAGGCCGACGGAGGCCGGGTCACGGCCGTTCGGAGGCCTTTGATCCCCCGCAGCGTGGCGCGACGTGGGGTTTTGGGAGAGAGGGTGGGGAGATGGGGGGGGGGTGTGGGGGGGGGGGGTGGGGGGGTTGGTGGGTTGGGTGTGGGGGCGGGGGGGTTGGGGGGGCTCGATGAGGGGGTGAGGGTTTTTTCTTCTTTTTTTTTTTTTTATATCCCCCCTTTTTTTTTTTTTTTTTTCTTTTTTTTTATTTTTTTTTCTTTTTTATTTTTCTTATTTTTCTTTTTTTTTATTTTTTTTTTTTTTTGATTGTTTATTTTTTTTTTCTTTTTTTTTTTTTTATTTTATTTTTTTTTTTTTTGTTTCTTTTTGGCGCGGTGGATCAGAGTTTTCTTCCAGGCCGCGCGCTGCTTTGTATAATCAATGCGTTTCTCATGTCCCGCGCGTTAAACTCCAAGCCCAACATGCGCGCGGATATCGTGGGGAAGCCGTCTGGCGCTCCAGAAAGCAACATCGCTTGCGGACCCGCGCGTTTGAGACGATGAAACCTTGCACTACGGGAAAGGGGGGGCGGTGGCGGAAGCTCCAGCGGCATGGGGGCCCTTTCGCGGCGCGGAAGTGCGCGTCGGCATTCGACAATTCTCCTTGCGGCACCCGTGAGGCGCGGAGCCCGTTCGGGTGCGTTTCCGGGCTGGCTGCCGGGCAATATACCGCGATCCGTTCTCTTTGTTTCCATTTACATATGATATTGTATGTATATATATATATATATATAGAGAGAGAGATGTTTGCGCTGCCGTCAATTATGTTAGCCGCGCCCTCGTCTAGCTTGCACCCGTCGCGACTCAAAAGTTTGGCTCGCTACGTGCACGTGCGTGTGTGTGTGTGTGCGCGCGCGTGCGTGCGCGCGCGTGTGCGCGTGCGTGTTTGCTTCGATTTTGGCGCGCCCGCGCGCGCTTTGGTTACGCAGCGCCGTCTTCAAAGTTGGACGGAAACAAATGTGATTGCGACGCTCTCGAGTGATGTCGCGACAGGTGTGCGCATCGCCGCGCAGCGGACGATGTTTCCCGTCGCTCGTAGCGTTTGCGTTTGCGCGGTGGACGCGCTCGCACGTTGCCCTAGAGAAGCGGCTGCTTTCTCACTCGCTTACGCCGCGCGCCAAATCCAACATGTGCGCTGTTTTTTGCGAAGCCCTTTGGGCGTTGTACCAATGAGCATCGCCTGCGGTTCCCCGCTTTTGAATCGATGACACATCGCCCCATGGCAAAACATGCCTGGCACAAATCAATGCCCCGTGGAATTCTGAATCTTGCAAAGCAGCCGATGGCAAAACAGGCCGTGCAAACATCAGTGCTCAGCTGAATTTTGAAAATTTCAAGGCGCTTCGCCTGTCATTTTTTTTGTGTTTTCATTCCGCGGGCCAAGAAGTTAACAGCCATGGCCTGCTAATGGTCGCTGTAGGAGACCCCCTCACTAACATATAACTGCTTGATGGTGGTTGATTCCTCAGAGGGTTGAGCGTCGTGAGGGTGTGCTTCCGCTCTGTAGTCCTTTCTGGCTCCCTCAACCCCGCCCTTTAACCTATAGGGGATTGCATTTCAGTTTGAATAATTTTGTGGCCTGGCCTGCGTGCGCAGGGCGTTTCGCGACACGCATTTTGCATGTCAAGGCCGAGCTGGCAGTTTTCAACACCCTCCTGCTAGGAAAACGGCAGCTGTCTCCGACACCCCCGCCAGACGCCCCTCCTGGAATCAATATCTTGCTCATCTGCTGGTGCTGTGCATGTACGCGTTTTGTCCCGAAGGCCAATGCTGCGACGTCGCCAACCACAATGACAAGTTGCCGAACCCATAAGCCCAGAACGGGTCTGCATCCCGGCGCCATGGGTACACACAAGAAGTGTTTGTGATAAGTTGGGATCCCCGCGCTCCAAGATGCGTCCGCATTGAGACGTGTTTCGCTTACAATCATGCGACGGAACGCGTCTGGCTTGGCGCCAGTCCTGCACTCCACAGCAGGGGTCGACAAATAACGGCGTCAGCATCATCTTGGTGTGGCCATCCGGGGGATGCATGCGAACGTGTGTCCGAGCGGGAGGCTCCAGGAACAAATCCATCTTGAGGGGAGATACGTATTGGAGCCGAACTCGCTACGGTCTCCGAGGTGTGCCTGCTGTTTTTCCTTGTGTTTCTCTTCACTCCTGCGTCCTCCCTCTGCTACCGCTCCGTCCTCCTCGTATTCCCTCCTCCTCGTGCTCCTCGTGCCTCTCACTCCTTCCTCCTACCCTCTCCTTCGGCGGCCAAGTGTGCGAGGTCTCATGGGGTCCCCGGTGGGGCTCCGGATAAAACCCCCCCTGGAATGGCGTAGAGTCGGGCCGACACCCCAAATTCGATTGTATGACAGTACATTTTGCGGCGCGGGGCGCACCTGAGGATTCATCGGGTAATCTATCATTATTCTTGTTTTTTTGTGTCCTGCGGAGAAGGAGGACGAGGAGGGAGGAGACGGCGGAGATGGAGGATGAGGAGATGGCGGAAATGGAGGATGAGGAGGAGGAGGAGGAAGAGGAGGAGGAAGAGGAGGAGGAGGAAAAGGTCGGGAGGGTCTTGAGCCGGGACGCCCCGCCGCCCCGACCGGGAGGCCTTGTCCGAGAACCCGCGCAGCGCTCTCGAGGTGCCGCGCTGCCGCTTGCTGGCGCAACGGGTGGTCCCACGCAGATGGCCAGATGGCCAGGATGAGCATGAGTGACAGTGAGTGAGTGTGTGTGAGTGTGTTTGTGTGTGTGTGTGGGTGTGTGTGTGTGTGTGTGTGGTGTGTGTGTGTGTGTGAGTGTGTGTGTGTGTGTTGTGTGTGTGTGTGTGTGTGTGTGTGTGTGTGTGTGTGTGTGTGTGTGTGTGTGTGTGTGTGTGTGTGTGTGTGTGTGTGTGTGTGTGTGTGTGTGTGTGTGTGTGTGTGTGTGGTGTGTGTGTGTGTGTGGGGGGGGGGGGGGGGGGGGGGGGGCTCCCAGGCCCGAGTCACCAGTCCAATCCGAGACCCAGCCCCCGCCCTCGAGAATTCGGAACGACGTTGTCCTATTGATGTTCAGGCTGTGTCTTCACTCGGAGGCGGTGCACTTTGTACTCTGATCTACCAGTCGTGTTACGAGTGGGGCTTACGTTAAGTCGGGCCTGTCCCTCTACAGGGGGAATATTCAAAAATAGTAAAAAATGGTATGGGAACTATGTTTGACTATTTTTTTAGCATTTTGGGAATATCTTTGGTGTTTTTTTCCCCCACATGCTTCGTGGGGTTCTGGTTTTCTTCCCTGCCGCGCCGCACCCGCGACACACCCGCGACACTCACCTCACTCTTCCCCCTCCTCCTCCTCACAGCATTGCTCAGCACAGCTCAGCTCAGCTCAGCACGGCACGGCACAGCTGAGCACAGCTCAGCTCAGCTCAGCTCAGCTCAGCACACCACAGCACAGCACAGCACAGCACAGCTCATCGCAGCACGGCACAGCATAGCACAGCTCACCGCACAGCAGCACAGCACAGCACAGCACAGCACAGCATAGCACACAGGGCTGGCGCGCAGGGCACGGCACGGCAGAGCGTAGCACCACAGGGGGTGCGCTGGGGGTGGGGGCCCACCGCAGTCTCTATACGCGCCAATGTCGCAGGGCCTAGCAGGCGTGGCACTTCCTCGACGCCACAAGGGGGTGCGCTGGGGGTGGGGGCCCACCGCGGTCTCTATACGCGCCAATGTCGCAGGGCCTAGCAGGAGTGGCACTTCCTCGACGCCACAGGGGGTGCGCTGGGGGTGGGGGCCCACCGCGGTCTCTATACGCGCCAATGTCGCAGGGCCTAGCAGGCGTGGCACTTCCTCGACGCCACAGGGGGTGCGCTGGGGGTGGGGGCCCGTCTCTATACGCGCCAATGTCGCAGGGCCTAGCAGGTGTGCATTTCCTCGACGCCACAGGGGGTGCGCTGGGGGTGGGGGCCACCGCGGTCTCTATACGCGCCAATGTCGCAGGGCCTAGCAGGAGTGGCACTTCCTCGACGCCAAAGGGGGTGCGCTGGGGGTGGGGGCCCGCCGCGGTCTCTATACGCGCCAATGTCGCAGGGCCTAGCAGGCGTGGCATTTCCTCGACGCCACAAGGGGGTGCGCTGGGGGTGGGGGCCTTCCGCGGTCTCTAATCGCGCCAATGTCGCAGGGCCTAGAAGGTGTGGCACTTCCTCGACGCCACAATGGGGTTGGGGCCCGCCGCGGGTCGTTATACGCGCAATGTCGTAGGGCCTAGCAGGCGTGGCATTTCCTCGACCGAACAACGGGGGGTGCGCTGGGGGTTGGGGCCTTCCGCGGTCTCTATACGCGCCAATGTCGCAGGGCCTAGCAGGTGTGGCACTTCCTCGACGCCACAAGGGGGTGCGCTGGGGGTGGGGGCCCACCGCGGTCTCTATACGCGCCAATGCCGCAGGGCCTAGCAGGAGTGACATTTCCTCGACGCCACAGGGGGTGCGCTGGGGGTGGGGGCCCACCGCGGTCTCTATACGCGCCAATGTCGCAGGGCCTAGCAGGCGTGGCACTTCCTCGACACCGGAGGGGTGCGCTGCAGGCTCCCAGGGCGTGGCAGGCGTGGCATTTCCTCGATGCCACAAGGGGGTGCGCTGGGGGTGGGGGCCTCGACACCGGAGGTGTGCGCTGCAGGCTCCCAGGGCGTGGCAGGCGTGGCATTTCCTCGATGCCACAAGGGGGTGCGCTGGGGGTGGGGGCCCTGTGCGCTGCAGGCTCCCAGGGCGTGGCAGGCGTGGCATTTCCTCGACGCCACAGGGGGTGCGCTGGGGGTGGGAACTTGTGTCTTGTCAAGATCTGTAAACACCTTGGCTCAAGCCGGCTCGGCGCGCCTGCGCTGTCACGCAGGCGCGCTCCTGTAGTCCTAATTCAGAGCACCGCCCGACCTGCGCGGCAGCCATGCCCCCAAAAATCGCCGTGGATGCGCTGCCACCTCCATGTTTGGCGATGAAGACTGCAATTGTTCAGATGGGCGGCGAGGGTCTGCGAACACACGCGACTTAAACTAGGTATGTGGGTTTTCTTCGGTAGCGTAACTAATTGTTCGTCGAAAATCCGCCTGTCGGGGGACAGGCCCGACTTAAGGCTTACGCCACATCGCCGACCCCTCGGGGAACTGGCGCTTGGGGCGTGTTGCTCCTGAGGGCCGGATTATCGAATAGCTTTCGGCACATCCAGCCACCGCGTCTGGGCTGCAGGCCTGAGGTCACGCGGATGGCGGACGGGACCTCGTGGGAGGCGTTTCGGGGTCGTTTTGGAAGCAGTTTTTGCACCTCTTGGGGGCCTCCTGGGGGCCTCTTGGGAGTTTTTTGGCGGCCTCGCAGAAGGGGGCAAATTGGGCTGCGCTTGGCGTGGGAAGCTCGACATGTCCGTCCAGGTTTCCCATCCGGACGCTTGGGGTTGTCGTGGACCCCCCTTCGGCCGTCTTGGGGGCTTTTTGAGCGGCCTTGGGCCCTCGTGGGTCGTCTGAGACACTGTACCTGGGCTGTGGCTCAGAAGCCTCTTAGACGCGCACGAGGGTCTCGTGGGGCTCGGCAGGCGCCAGCAGCAGCGGCAGACTTGGACATGGCAAACTCACGAAGCACGCGCAGATGAAGCTTCTTTCCACGTCGGAGCTCGCGAACTAAAAGCGGCTCATCATCCGCGAGATCAGCGCCGACATCAACGGCGCAAATCTCGGCGCGATGCACCTCGACGAGAACGCGCGCCCCAACCGTGCATCGGCGGCTTCCGCGGGCCAGAGAAGGAAACGCCAGAAGTTGGAGAGACTGCGCGCCCGGGAGAAGTTGCTATGATGCCTGAGAGGGTGGTGCGCTGCATGCGTGGATTGATTTTGCTACGCATTGGTTTGGCGCGCGATGATTTTGAAATTTCAGCCATGCCGGAGTTTCACCGGGATTTCGTGGGTCGACCCCTGGAATTTGACCTCACGTCTCCGGAGTATTGCCGTGGAAAGCTCGCGCCGGCCCCGTGCGCGTTAGACTGCGAGAAGTTGCGGCGACAGCTCCCGGCGAGCAAGAGCGCCGAATGTGCTGTGACCCGTGGTGGGCTAGGCTGGGCGCGAGCTCGCGGCTCTCCAGGATGCCTCTCGGGGGCACGGCGGGGGCCTCTGGGGGGCTCTTGGGCCCATTGGGGGGAATGGCTCGGAAGGTCCGTTTGTATTCGCCTCTTGGCCCCTTGTCAAGCTTTCTTGGGCCTCTCCTGGGTCGTCGTGAGGGCCCCTGGGGCCGTCTTTGGGTCCTCTTGGGCCGTCTTGGAGCCCTCTTCGGGGCTTCATGGGCTGTCATGGGGCGATCTTTCGGGCCCCTTGGGTCGTCTTGGATCGTCGTGGCACTATACTGGTCCGTGTCGAAGCTCTCTTGGACTATATTGGCGCTTCGTTTGGGCCCTCCTGGGCCGTCTTGGAACTGTTGGAAGGCTCCGGAGGCTATGGGGGAAGCGCTGGCGAGCTCTAGGCCCGGGGGTGGGGGGGGTGGACCCCACAAGGGAGTTTGGACCCCAGGTGGGGGGGAAAGGAGGAGGGATATTGCCAGTTATCTCACAGGCCTTGTCACAAACAGCACGCGGGGATCGGCGGATGGTGTTTTTTTCATGAACGATGTTTGAGCGATTTCTGGGATTTTGAAACTAATTGTTTTAAGGAAGTCCTCAAACAAACCCCGTCGTGGGGTCGGGGTACTTCGTCGTTGCGGCAGGGCGCACGGCGACAAGGGCAGTGAGCTCACAACTGGAGAGGGCGCAGACATCGAGACAATCGAAAGTTTCGCGCGTGCGCGCAGCCGGGGTGAGTGCGCGGCCTGCGTGGGGCCGCTGCACGCGTGCTACATGCGACGGTGCGGATCGAGACATAGTCTTCGGACTCAGTTCTACACTGTTTCAAATGAGAGTGGGACCTCCGACTTCGTTGATTACCCAGGACCATCAGACAACGACTCGGGATGAAAAGCCTATCCTGGTGATTGGATTGAGATCTTCGGGGGCCAGCGACGGGGAAAAACACGCAAATCGTCGGAGGTTTCGGGAGGAGGGCGAGACCCCCCGCGTCGCGAAGCAATCACGACAGAAAGTTTTTGGACGTGTTTTGCGTCTGAAGGCTTTCACCGGGCCCCGGGACCGTCAGCAAAAGGATTCGGGATGAAGAAGTGGTCCCGGGAAATATGTCCAGACCTTTTGAGGACCACGTTGTGGAATTAGTCACGACGTCGGTGGTCTGGGTTTGCGATCTGTCGTGTAGACCAGGCCCCCCGATAATGCAAATAGTGCGTTCACAGGGCGGCAGGGCTCCACGACGGGGGCCCAGACACGGTTCCGTCCTCATCCCAGTATGAAGGATCGAGTTTCCGAGGGAAAGGGCCCTGGGACCTTTTGGGTTGTTCTCAGTTTTTGGCTTCTGGAGGCCAATTCCTGCGGCCTCGGGGCCGTCAACAAACGTCTCAGCACGAAGGTTTGGTCCCAGTGATAATCTCCAGGGTCCAGGACCTTCTATCGCCAGGAACCGCTTCTTTCATGGCCTTGCCTTGCTGGTCTTGCTCCTTCTCCGCAGATATCGGAGACCGCTCGACCCCTGGATAGCTCAGGCCTGACGGGGACCTCCAGGGGTATGCGGCTGGAGTGGACGGGGTCGGAGGATCGCGCCGCATCGTCGAGACATCGGCGGCGCGATGTGGAGCCTGATCTTCCTTCGTCCTTACCGACGCATTGGCGTCGCCGTGCGACCATCCGACCTTGCCTACTCTGGCCTCGTGTGGGAGGGTTCCAGTCGGGGAAGCTCCGTGGGCGTTCGAGATCGAAGAAGCCCGACTCCCGAAAGCCTTTGCGGCATTCCCTTGGCAGCAGACATGCCTCAGTATCAGGAAATCTTGTTGGGTGGCAGAAGCCAGACCGCGCGGTCCTGCCCTGACGGTGTGGCAGGAGTCCGCCGTGCGCCAGAGGAGTTTGGCCCCTGATTATCCAAGGCTGCGGAGAGGGGGGAGGTTCAACGGTAAGCTTCAGGCATGTGGGGATGACCTTGAGGAGCAGGAGCTTGAGGAGGGGCAGGAGGAGCAGCAGCAAGAGGAAGTTCAGAGGTTGCCGTGGTAGCAGCCAGAGCTCGGCGGTGACTTCAGGACGACAGGTGCGAAAAGGAGGCTGTTAGGACGAGCAACACGGGGTGAAGGGGGGATGAGGATTCGGCAGAGGAAGAGGAGGGCAAGCGGGTGGATGCGTATGATGAGGAAAAGGAGCTAGAGAGAGGACAATCCATTTTCTATTTTCGCAACGTGACCCCCAGAGGTCTGGACCTATTTGATGGTGACTTGCTTCTCATCCTGAGTGGTTTTTGACGGTCCCGGGGCCTGGTACGGGCCTTCACAGGCCAAAGATTTGTTGTTTCTTTCCGTCGTGATTTCTGTCACGACGCGAGAAATCAGTGGGCGGTGGCAGGAGGAGAGTGGGTCGCGGCTGGACCCCTCGCGGCGTGCTTTTGGTCCCTGCCCTCTCAGTCCTGCAGAGTAGCAAGAAGTCACGACCACCGTTTCCAGGTTTTGAGTTTGCCCCGCGCGGACTCCAGAGACGAGGGTTGCTAGATATTCTGGAATGTCTGGAACGTTCTAGAACCGCATCATGACATCATTCTCACCCTAGTTTTCGAGGCGGGGATTTGTCCATAACCACCGCTTGTAGGATCGATCTTTAGGGTCCTCGTGAACATGGAACATGGACCGCAGGCAGGCATTTGGGTCGATCGTTGGGGACCGCAGGCAGTGAACAAGGATGAAGACATTTCCGGACCATGGAGGGAACAACCTCGTGAAGCAATTACGACCCCTCCTCCTTCCAGTGAAGCGATAACGCAGCCAGAACCCTGAAGCGTTAGCCTGACATTTGGCGCCAATTGGCCCCTGGAGCCATCCTGTCACGTGGTCCAGTAATTCAAGATCCCGCTCGGGCGCAGCGGCGCCATGCGAGCGGAGCCACTGGGGCCTTCACGAGATTTCCCGATGGGGCTACGAAGCGTGTGAGAGCTGTGCCGACGGGGGTCGGCAATCATTTTTTATTTGTTGCGGCTTGGTGCGATGGTAAAGGTATCGTTCCGCTAAATCCGCCTCCACGTAATTGTTATTTTCGTTTCGGTGCTAACGGTGGCCCAGGGGGGTTCTTAGTTGTTTCATGCGGTTATCCATGTCCAGCGCCTGCCGAGGTCCCCGAAGACCGATCCACTGCCCGTGGTTCTGCCCTCTGCCCCCCCCCCCTCTTCGGCCTCCGCGCCCCCTCGATGTGCGGCCCCGGGTCCTCCCAGGTGTGGAGGTTCAACAACCAGAAGCACATCGGCCGCTACTTCGGCAGGCCGGTGGAGGAGGCGTCCGCCGCGTGCCCGGCCGCCCTCGCCCCGGAGCTTTCCGAGCCTCATCGAGCCCGAGCACAGTCACCGCTCAGCGGGGCCGCCCTGGGCTGGGCCGCCAAGCTTCGGCTCCCGATGGCGAGGCTGTCTCGCAG
Source organism: Prorocentrum cordatum (assembly GCA_963575745.1). Classification (NCBI taxonomy): domain Eukaryota; class Dinophyceae; order Prorocentrales; family Prorocentraceae; genus Prorocentrum; species Prorocentrum cordatum. The sequence continues at coordinate 200,653 of CAUYUJ010014750.1, read as the reverse complement.
AAGGGGCACGACAAGTCTACACCTCCCCACATGTCCCCCCTCCTCTCCTCTGGGGAGGGTGGTTAGGTGGGGGATGGGGGTGCTTCTTTGCCCCCCATGTGCGTAGACATTCCAATATAGTTAGTAGATGTCGATGTCTGCGGGTCCACTCGACGCTGGGGTATCGGACAACGCCCGCTGAGGTTCACTTGGCTGCAGACATGATAGAATCGGCAAGCGTAAACACAAACCGAATGTCTTGGATCGGCGCTGGACGCTAGACCCTTCTGGCACAACCTCAGGCACCAGGGGTGTCAAGCGCCGTTGATCCACTCATTGGAACCCCTGAGCAGGCGCAGTTGGAGTAGCGCTTCCAGCGCCGCCCCTGGAGTGCTCTGCCTGCCAGTGGTGGGGAGTGCAGCGCCGATCCAAGACATCTGCGCGGACCTCTGAACCACTCAGTGTGTTCATTACTATCAGTCTGACTCGTGGCCTCGCCTTCGCCTTCTTGTGCTCTCTCTCCTGCATGCAGGGCGAGCCTGAGCTGCTCGTGCGCCCCGACTGCGCTCTGGGTCCCGCGGCCAGTGCAGACGCCTTCGCTGGCAGGACGCACGGGCGAATGTTACCGGTGCCCTGCCCCGCTGCCCCCACCCGTGTGATCGCGATGTCCGCGCCGTCCGCCCACGGACGCCCCGCTATGAAGCTACCTGGAGGAGTCCACCCAGGGAGGGGGGCGGCCCCTTCAGACAGCTTCGGAAGGGGCCCGCCAAAGGGGCCCCTCAGGGGCCCCGAAGGGTCTCTGGAAGGCCTCGCCTCCCTGGAGGGGGGCCCCTCCGAAGACGCCCCCCGGAAAGGGCCGCGACACCCGCGCCGTCCGCCAGGCGGGCGCCCGCCACGTGCGCAGCCTCGGTCTCTCCCTCTCCCTCTCCCTGCTTCCCTCCCTCTCTCTCTCTCGCTTCCTTCTCCCTCCTCCCTCTCGCCCTCCCTCCCTCTCCCTCCCTCCCTCTCCCTCCCTCCCTTTCCTCTCCCTTCCTCTCCCTTCCTCTCCCTCCCTCTCTCTCTCTCTCTTTCTCGCGTCCTCATCCGCTCCCCCTCTGCACCGTGCACGAGGCATGGCCCCGTCCCGCCCGGCAGAGCACTCGCTGGCCCCAAACCGCGAGGTTGCCTCGCGCGGCGCCCCAGCGGCGTGTTTTTGTGCTGACCGTTGGTAAGGAGAGACGCGTTGCGCCTCGGTAGGGAGGGTCTGGCATCCTCCCCGACCCGTGCTGCAGCAGTTCTCGTTGCCTCCCCGACCCCTCCGCGTGTTCGTTGCAAACTTGGGTCGGTCCAGTACGGTCGCATTTGACCGAGGTGATCGAATCGGGATGCGGCGCGGCGAAGTGTGTGTTCGTCGAATCTGCGAAGCGTGCGCCGTAGCTCGTTTTTCAACCGCATGCTTGCGACGGTAGTTCGTTGGCTTTTCGCAGCTGAGCAGGAGCACTGTCAAAACGCTGATGTAAGGACCATATTGGGTTCAGGAGGTGCTGGTATCCATCAGAGGAGTATGAAGTATTGATATTGATAGTTTTTCAGAATTCCAGGTTTTCCTGTTCTTCCGCGCGGGTTCCAGGGAAGAATGGGCGAGCGCATTCCGTCGCGCAGGTTCTTTGCGTGATGTTCGCGGTGTATTTTTCGCGCATCGGAACGCCCTCGAAGATTCCAAGCTGCATGCTGTGTTGCTCTTGGGGAGTCCGCGAGTCGCAGCTGCCGTGGCGCTGTTTTCGAGGTAGCCCCTTCGAGTGCTGTTCGCGGGCGCAACGCGCGGCGCGCGCTGCGCCCAATCGCGCGCGGCGCGGCGCGTGAATCAGCCGGCCGCGCCCGTCGGACCGCCCGGACATTATTTCTGGATTGTAGAATGTGTCAGAGAACGCTTCCGCTTTTGTTTGCGCAAGCGGTTCGGGAATTCTTCAAAAAGGAACCCGGGAATTTTCAGAAACAGTTTTGAGGGGTGGAATGCGCCCGCCGCGCAGGACATCTGACTGCTGAAATCCGGAAATGTTCAAAAATGGATTCCGGAATTTTTCAAAATTGATTCCGGAAATTTCCAAAACGACCCTGGTATTTTTCAAAAAGTAGGCCGGACATGTTCAAACATGTTCCCGGATTTGTTCATTTTACCCCCGGAGAATTTTCGAGAGTCGCGCATGCTGTGTCCGCCAGGTCACCGTGGAAATCCGCCGAGGCGCGCGGTGCGCGGCGGCGGGCGATGGGACGGTGCGCCACTGTTTCCTCCGCGCTCGGCAACGAGAAGGGGGGTCAGCAATTGCCAACAAGTCCCGTACGGGCGACCACTCGATGATTGCGAATAGGTGACCGACCAGCGGCGCCAGCCAGAGTAGACAATACTCGACGCAAAGTGTACCCCGCGCGAAAGCTGTCAGAAATCCTGGAAACCCCAGAACGTATCAACAGCACGCTGTGTCAATATATTCTCTTCGTCCAAATCCAGGCCGTTCCTTAGATCATGTCGGCGAACCTGTTCGTGAACGACGCTCACCGTGGCCAGAGGCAAGGCCCTTTCGTTCTTTGTGTGGCGTCCTCATGTTGGCACGATGAGTGTAGCAGGATACGGGGTAGAGGATGAGGAGCAGGAGGAGGATATAGGAAGAGGGAGCAGGAGTAGGAGAGTTGGAAGGTTTTGCATCTGTCCTGCCCGCGCCGCCCCAGACCGTTGCCGACATGATGGAGAAGAACCAGCGGATCTGTTCCACCACTCGTGCACTACTCAGTCGCCGCGTTCTCTCTCAAGCTGTCGTTCCCCCTCGGTGTCGCCCCCCCTTATTGCCAAATCGACATTTCGAAGAAGCTCTCGCATCCTCTTCGCCCCTCCTTCTCGGTTTTTCTGTTGGTGTCGTTTTTTTTTCCGTGGTTGGCCCCGCGACATCTGCGGTTCGGCGGGCCCACTCTGAGCTGGTTTTGACTTACACCGACGCGAGTTTCCGAGGCCTACTCTTCATGGCACAGGGCGGCTTACGAAGTTCCAAAGGACTTCGCTATTCCCACCAGCCTATCCAGACGCAATCGGGGGTTTTCTTGGTGCCTCTTGGAGGCTATCTTGAGCCATGCTCGGCTAGAGGCTGTCGGAGGCTACCTTGAGCCATGCTCAGCTATCTTGCGCCATCTTGAGGCTGTTTTGAGGCCTCTTGGAGGTCTGTCGGAGGCTATATTGAGCTGTTCTCGACCCTCTGGCACCAGCTTGGGGGTAGGAGAGGAAGAGGAGGAGGAAGAAAAGGAAAAGAAACAACAGGAGAAGGAGGAGGGGAAAGAAACGGAGAGGAGGAGAAGGAGGAGGAGGAGGAATGCCGCACGAGGGAGATGATGATGATGATGAGGAGGAGGAGGGAGGAGGCATGAAGGGAGGAGGGAAGGAACGGACGATGACATCGAGGATGAGAAGTCGGGTTTTTGAGATATTGTGCAAAGGGAGATTTTTGAAGGACGACTACGGCCGTCTTAGGGACTCTCTTCGGGTCTCCGTGGAGAATCTGGGAGGCACTCTCGGAGCTCATTCAGGAGGTCGTGCGGCCCTCATGGGACTCATTGGAGAAGTCTGGGAGGCCTCTTGGCCCTCATGGCTCGAAAATAAGAGGGGGGGGCAATTCAGAACGGACATCGAAGATTTGGAAACATATGTTTCTTGGGCGATGTGTGATGGGGCCTAGGGTTCAGCCCTTCACGCACGGAGCGGGATTCGAGGCTGTAGAATTTGCGCGCGGTACCAGGGGGAACGGCCCGCGTGGCGCATCTATCATGCTCATAGTGAGCGTCGACATTCCAGCCAGTGTTTTCCAGGACGACAAACGACTCCTGGGGGTGCACGCCCCATGCAAACGTTAGAGCAGGTACCGGAGCTTCGGAAATGGTGGCTCGGCCCTCGGCCCGTCGTTACCGCTCCAGATCTCCCTGGCGTAGGCAAGCTCGGCTTTGCCGTTGACGACGCCAACTCGCGCCTGAAGATCGACCGCGCCATCCTGCGGACACCGCACGGCGTGCTTGCCTGACATGTTTGAGCGCATTCCGGTCGTATTCGATCGATTGTTGGATGCGGGATGAGGATGGGCAGCCCGCAATTAGTTTTTAGGATGAGCTTATGAGGCAAGGAACTGCATCTCTCGGTTCTGGGCACGTTTGCCACCATGCACTCTGCTTCCTCGGCACGGGTACCCCCAGAGTTGGCGCGTTCCATGTGCCTCGCATCCGCGTGGCTGATATTGATCGTACCGCAATGACTAGGTGGAGGTCGCCTCCCGCGCGGCCGCCCTCGGCCGCGAGGAACATGGACTTCGCCCGGAAGCGAAGGCGTCGTGGCGCGGACGGCGAGGAGGGCGACGAGGTCACGGCCGAGGAGCCCCGCGGTGGTCCCTGCGGCCTCTATGCCTCCACAGGCCCGTCCTTGGCCCAGACCTTCTGGCGGGTTGGCCTCGCGGCCCAGACGGGAGTCGATGTCCACCAAGATCCGGTCCCAGGTCGGGGTCCATGGAGGCGCGGTGGCGGTGGATACCGTTCCTCCTGAGGGCCGGTCCACCGTGGGCTTGGCCCGCATTGGCACGGGCTCTCTACCGTATACCGCTTCTATGGGGGCGTCGGGGGCCCAGGGGCCACCAACTGAGAGGGATAATTCGGGAACGGCCACCGAGGGGCGTCCTTCGGGGGCGTCCTTCGGGGGCCCCAGGAGCAAGTCATGGGAGTGATCAAGCGTACCAGTTACACGCGCGTCGTCTTCCAAACCGCGCGTGTTACTCATTTGCGTTGTGCGCGAAAAACATGCACGTCTCAACCGTGTACGTTTATGGATGTAGCTCTCCAGATAGCAACACATTATCCTGGATCTCGTAGCGCTTTTTCTCCCCGTCGTATTCCCTTGTCTCGCGGAACTCTCCCCGCCCTACGCAGGAGTTCTCGCTCCGCGCTCTTGTGCGGCGCCCCAGGACCTGCAACGGGCCCCCTGGGCTAGAATTGTGAAGCAGTTCCCCTGTGGTGATCTTCTCATGGCGCTGGAGTCCAGTTCTAGGGAAACGAACAATGGCATAAACATAACAACTCTGAGGTACGCGCTGATTTCATGGACCCGCGCTGGACCCCCCTCCTTTGGAGGCGCGGCGCCGGAGGCGCCGCCAGGGGGCCCCAGTGCCGATCCGAGAACTCCGCGCGGACCTCCGTTCTGTTGTGTTTATGTAATTGTTTCCTAATCCTTCCCGCTGCGTCTCCTCCGCGTCCTCGACAGAGCCGTCGTCCCCCTTAGGCGCAAGTCTCGATGTTCCTCTCACGCTGAATGTTCTTGATCTGTATGTTAGCCATCGTGGACCCCAAACAGCGCGTGTATATTAATTTATGTTGTGCAACAAATGTGGAGCAAGCTACGTGGGGCAACCCAGGTTGTGCAAATCCATGCTTTGTAAAACATGTCGTGCAATCTGTTTTTTGCAATACACGCGGTACAATCTATGTGGTGCAATCTCTGTGGTGCAATATTTTAGGCGTGGTGCCAAAGATGTGGTGCAATGTGTGTGGCGCGATCTGTGTGGTGCATTCGATGTGATGCACTTTTCCCTGCTGGACTTGAAGTTGTCGACTCCACTGCTCGCGCAATCTTCCCACCCACCCACGCGCAATATGGTTTGCAAAACCAATGCGGCGGCGATTGCGATGAGTGTTTGGCGTTGGCTGGTGCATCTCTGCGGCCGCGTTAGCCCGCGCATGCTCACGCTCTGCGGCGGCCAGCTACTTTGGCGCGACCGACGCGAACGCGGTATCATGGCAACGTTGACAACGGTAGACACGATTATGATAGTTGCAATGTTGGTGACGATGTTGACAACGACGACGGCACGGCCAGTGACGGCGCCGATGTTGATCATGCCGACGACGATGACGGCGTCCTCACGTCGGCGATGAAGGTTTTAGAAGGAGTTTGACATGCGCGCGCGGCCGACGCGCGACAATGGCCCGCATGCCGTTATTTGATCTGCATCGTGCCTCCAAACACGCGCGCAAGAATTTTCGGATGTTTCGGGCATGCGGCGCGAGAAGCCCGCTTGGCAGAAGTCCACGAACATGTTGAAACCATGTGTGATTCTCGGAAGAATTCGCAAGAACGCGAGCGCAGGCTTTTTTTTGAAATATGATGTTGCGAAACGCTGTGCTTTATACGCTTCGTGGACACTCGATTTGGCAACCTCTGCGAAACCGCAGGTTGTTTCGAAGGGTTCCGGCATGCGCGCTCGACGACGTGCGCGTACGCACTCCGCTATTGTTTGCGATTCGTTTTTTTCCGAACAACCCTCGCGCAGTGGCGTTCGATCGATTTCGGCATGCGCGCGCGAAGCCCCGCTTGGTAGCAAGTTATCATGATGTTGAGATTTCGCCCGGACACGAGCGCAGTTGTTTTTGAACGCCCGTGTTGCGAAACCGTGTGCAGGTTGTTTGGGCAGTCCACTCTGACATGTCTACGGCACCGCCGACGCGCGCGTGTGCATTTCGCTGCACAGTATGTCAATGAGTTTTGAGAACTGTTGAATTTTGATCAACGCGTGCGCGCGCATAGTGTTGCTGCAAAAGATGACGGGGGGGGGCGATACCAGTGCCCTTGAGATGGTACGAATTCAGTTCATTGTTCGGATAGGCGATGAGGCAGAATCGAATTTAAATTGCAATACAGGAAGGTTACACATAAGCCCGGGGGTTGGGGCATATTTTTACATTTTGTTCGACAAAAAAATCAGGCTGCCGGACTTGAAGTCGCCAGGTCCTCTGCTTGCGCAGAGGTCCCAGTCACCCACCAGCAATTTGGTTTGCAAAACCCATGCGGCGGCTATTGCGATGAGCGCTTGGCGTTGGCTGTCGCATCTTTGCGGCCGCGCATGCTCGCGCGCGCGACGGCCAGTTGGTGCAGCGCGACCGACGCGGCCGCGGTGACGCTGACCGCCGGGCACTTCCAGCGGTAAATTCAATGCAAGTCGGTGACGTGGGTTGGCGCGGTATCGTGGCGACGCCGACAACGGTAGACACGATGATTAGTGAGAGTCGCGGTGATGGCCACGATAATAGCGACGACGACGGCAAGGCCAATCACGGTGCCGATGTTGACCACGCCCGTTGATAACGTTGACGATATTTTCGTGTCGGTGAAGAAAGGTGTGGGAGGAGTTCGATATTTGTCCGCTGCCGACGCGCGCGAGCGGCCCACGTGGTACTGTTTGACATGGATCGTGCCACCGGGTGCGCTCGCAAGGTCGTCCGGGTGTGTTTGAAATTCAGTGCGAGAGGCCCGCATGGTATATTTTGATGGTAACGTTGAACAACATTTGTTCCCCAACGCTCTTTCCCCGCCTCCCGTCTCCCGCATCCGTCTTGTTTCCTCCTGTGTTGTGCGTACCTCGTGTGTGTGTGTGTGTGCGCGCCGAGGGTTGCTGGCGGGTCCAGCTGAGTGAGGCACCTCGCGGATCTGAGCGGGACCTCGCCGTCCCTGGGGGGCTGCGATATGCGACGCTGTCGCCACGTTCGAATGCTGCTGGTGGGTCATGCGGATTGAGGCACCGCGGGGATCTGAACGGGACCTCGCCGTCCCTGGTAGGCTGCGATCTGCGACGCTGTCGCCATTTTCGAGGGTTGCTGGTGGGTCATGCGGAGTGAGGCACCGCGGAAATCTGAGCGGGACCTCGCCGTCCCTGGTGGGCTGCGATGTGCGACACGGTCGCCAGTTTCGAGGGCTGACGGTGGGTCCTGTGGACTGAGGCGCCGCGGGGGTCTGAGCGAGACCTCGCCTTCCCTGAGGGCTGCGATCTGCGAGATTGTCGCCACTTTCGAAGGCTGCTGGTGGGTCCTGCGGACTGAGGCACCGCGGGGATCTGAGCGGGACCTCGCCGTCCCTGGTGGGCTGCGATCTGCGACACTGTCGCCACTTTCGAGGGCTGTTGGTGGGTCTTGCGGACTGAGCTCCGCGGGGATCTGAGCGGGACCTCGCCGTCCCTGGGGGGCTGCGATCTGCGACGTTGTCGCCACTTTCGAGGGCTGGTGGGTCCTGCGGACTGAGGCGCCGCGGGGATCCGAACGGGACCTCGCCTTCCTTGGCGGGACTGCGATTTGCGACATCGTCGCCATTTTCGGGGGCTGCTGGTGGGTCCTGCGGACTGAGGCGCCGCGGGGATCTGAGCGGGACCTCGCCGTCCTTGGGGGGTTGCGATTTGCGAGATTGTCGCCATTTTCGAGGGCTGTCGGTGGGTCATGCGGACTGAGGCACCGCGGGGATTTGTGCGAGACCTCGCCGTCCCTGGGGGGCCGCGATCTGCGACATTGTCGCCACTTTCGAGGGCTGCTGGTGGGTCCTGCGGAGTGAGGCACCGCGGGGATCTGAACGATACCTCGCCGTCCTTGTGGGGGGCTGCGTTTGCAACCACTACGACGCCCTTTACATCTTGATCGGGGGCTTGCGAGCCTGCCGATTGCTGCTCGCAACACCACATGCGTTCATGTTACGTCATCGCCCCCGTTGTAGCAATCCTGATGTACTTCTGCCCCGCATCGCGCAAGGGTTGGGTACGTCGCCAGGGTAATTTGCTGAGTGAGCTCGCCACAGCTCGCGCAAACATTATTTGAACACGGATGTTTCACAACCGTGTATTCTTAAGTTGTTTTCGGACCATTCGTTGTTTTAAATTATTACACAACCGAGGTTTTTGGACGGATTCCGGCATGCGCGCCCGACGACGCGCGCGCGTGCATTCCGTCCCGCCTGTTGCAATAGAGTCTTGCGGCAGCACGCGCGCAAGGGCGTTCCAGCGATTTCGACATGCGCGCGCGAGAGGCCCGTTTGGCAGCACTTGGTGGACACATGTTGAACAAATCAGTTTTTTCGTAATTCGCCCAAGCGTGGGCGCAGGTTTTTTTGGAAAACTTTTGTTGCGAGCCCATGTGCTATATATATATATATATATATATATATATATATATATGCTCGTGACGCTCAATTTTGCAATCTCTAGAAACCGCGAGTTATCTGGAATGATTCCGGCATGCGCGCGCGACGAGGCGCGCGTGTGCATTCCGTTTCTTTTTGTCGCAAGGCATATTTGAAATCTGACGATTTTGGACATTCGAATGCGGGCGCATCGGTTCATATCTAAGGTTGGCGATGGGGCAAATTTGTTTGGAAATTGCATCCCCACGGGATCTCGATAAGTCTGGTTTCGAGAGGGTTGTGGATCCGACTTTTTGTCAACAGCAATTTCTCACTGCGCGGAGCTCCTCATATGTGCATATCATGTTTTATATTATGCCGTATTGAGCGTCTGTTCATGAGTGTCTGACTATAAGAGCGCGCCCATGTGGGCGACAGGCCCGACGGAGACAACTGAACCTTCATGCCAGCGAGTGAGTACGAGTCAGAATGAGCTTTGAATATAATTGAATATGAGCCTCTTCCTCCTCACTCCTCCTCGCCCTCAGCTGCCAGGCCGTGCCCTCCTCAGCCCGCGGTTGCTTCGGATGGATCTCCTCGCAGGTGTATATGTTTTAGGATCGTTGGCAGTGGGATTTGTAAAACGAACGTGTAGCCACATAAGGCCATATGTGCATGTCATGTTGTAGGATGGTGCCACGGTGAGCATTTGTCTATGCTAGTTGGTTGTTCTACGAACGAGTCCATGTGAGCGACGAGCACGTGTGCGCGCAGCGCGGCTGCACATCCATCATTTGCACGCATTCATTCGCATGCATATGCCCGCGCATCTTTCTTGCCAAGGCAAATAATTCCCTCGGCGCCGCGCCCGAAGCACCAGGGGGAGTGCGAATGGCAAGCGATTCGATCGGCACCTCGCGACCTGCACATCATCTTTACCGTCCGCAATTGGCATCGGGTCTCCACCTCGGGCGCAACAGCGTTTTGCAAAAGCCAACGCCAGCGCCGTCCACGCTGGGTTTCTAACGCTGGCATGGGCAAGAGACTCCTCGCCAATGGAAAGCCCAGAGAGAGTTCAAACGTGTCAGCGCCAGCGCCGTCCACGCTGGGCCTCTGTCGGTGGCATCGATCAGGCATTACATGCACATGGAAACGCAAGGATAACACTTATCCGTCGGGCAACCGTAGCAAAGGTTATTCGCCTGCGCCGTCCGCACTCGGTTTCGCAATGAGACACTGCAGCGCGGGGCTCTTCCTCTCCGATTCCTTCTCCTCCTCCTCCTCCTCCTCCTTTTCCTCCTCCTCCTCCTTTTCCTTCTCCTCCTCCTCCTCCTCCTCCTCCTCCTCCTCCTCCTCCTCCTCCTCCTCCTCTCCCTCCTCATCCTCATGTGCTCCCGGTCCACACCAATGCTGGGTTTCGCTTTGAGCTCCCGCCCCCTGATCCCGGAGGGCTCCTCCAGGGACCTCCGAAACGAAAAAGCGATCGAAAACAACGCAAACAAAAGCAACCCCATGTGAACAACCATAGAAAGACACATGGTCGCGCCTTGCAACTTCTCAACTTGCGAACGGCAGGAGCTCCCGGGGCCCAAGAACCCCCGGAAACTAATATATTTAAAAAACGACAGCATTTCCCTTGTTTTCGACTCCAATGGACGGAAAGCGTGCTCCAGGTCCTCTAATTATTGCAATCTCTTCCGTGCGTCCCAGATGGTACGTGCCAGAGCAAGACCCAAGGGAGCAGCACGCCTCATCTCCTTCGTCCGTGCGTCCCGGAGGGTACGCGCCGGAGCACGACCAAAGGGAGCAGCACGCATCCTCCCTCATCTCCTTCGTCGGTGCGTCCCAAAGGGTACGTGCCGGAGCACGACCCAAGGGAGCAACGCGCCTCGACTCCATCCTCCGTGCGTCCCGGGGCATACGCGCCGGAGCACGACCCAAGGGACCAGCACGCCTCGACTCCATCGTCCGTGCGTCCCACAGGGTACGTGCTGGAACACGACCCAAGGGAGCAGCACGCTTCGACTCCTGCCTCGACTCCATCCTCCGTGCGTCCTAGAGGGTACGTGCCGGAACACGACCCAAAAGAGCAGCACGCCTCGACTCTTGCCTCGATTCCATCCTCCGTGCGTCCCAGAGGGTACGTGCTGGAGCACGACCCAAGGGAACAGTAACTTGCTGGCCCCCTCTTGGGAGTGCTGAAACCAGCGCCGCGCCTGACACATCCTCCAAATCTGCTGTAATCGCGGACGATGTTGGGCACCGAAACAGGCAAACCGCCTGAGACATCCCCACAAACTGGCCATACCCCCTGGCGGCTCCCCTCAGGAGTGCTGGAACCAGCGCCCCGACTGACACATCCTCCAAATCTGGTGTAGACGCAGACGATGTTGGGCACCGAAACAAGCAAACCGCCTGAAACATCCTCACAAACTGGCCGCGAACGGGCCCGTGATATACCCCCTGGCGGCTCCCCTTAGAATTGCTGAAGCCAGCGCCCCGACTGTGACATCCCCCAAGTTTTTTGTAAGCGCGGACGATGTTGGGCACCGAGACAGGCAAACCGCTTGAGACATCCCCGCAAACTGGCCGCGAACGGGCCCGTGATATACCCCCTGGCGGCTCCGTTTAGGAGTGCTGCAACCAGCGCCCCGCCTGAGACATCCTTTAACCCTGTTGTAGACCCAGACGATGTTGGGCACCGAAACAGGCAAACCGCCTGAAACATCCCCGCAAGCTTGCCGCGAACGGGCCCGTGATATACCCCCTGGCGGCTCCCCGTAGGGGTGCTGAAGCCAACGCTCCGCCTGAGACATCCTTAAACATCTGCCGTGTGTTGAGTACTTCAGACTATGAGAAGGTCTGAGTATGTGCAGGTCTGAGTATGAGTAGGGGTCTGTGTATGAGCACGATTGGGTATGAGTAAATCTGAGTATGAATAAGTAGGTTTACGAGTAAGAGTGTGTATGTGTGCGTTTGGGTATGAGTACATCTGAGTATGAGTAGGTATGAGTGATAGTAAGTCTGAGTATGCGTAATTTTGGGTATGAGTAAGTCTGTGTATGAGTACGTCTGGTTATGAGTAAGTCTGAGTATGAGTAAGCCAGTGCATGAATAAGTCTGAGTTCAGGGTGTGTTTTTGTTCTCTGGAGTCGGCGGCGTCCAAGAAATAACAAAAACCCCATCTTAGGATATGGGAGCACATGGGGAATGCATCTTGCCGATATTGAAGTTGTCAATTCCACTGCTCGCGCAATCATCCCACCCACCCATCCGCAACCTTATTTGCATGCAGTGGCGATGACGATGACTGCTTGGCGTTGGTTGGCGCATCGTTGCGGCCGCGCTAGCGCGCGCAGACGCACGCGCAGAGCGGCCAGCTAGGCTGGCGTGGCCGGCCTGCCCGCGGTGGCGTTTACCGCTGGGGACTTCTCAGCGCGTCTCGCAAACCCCGCTGGCGTGGAGGCGCTTCGGTGCGGATCAGTGATTCGGGAGGGCGCGGTCCCTTGGTGACGTCGACAACGGCAGGTACGATGATGATAGTGACGGTTTTGGTGACGATGATGGCAATGACGACGGCGAGGCCAATGATGGCGCCGATGTTGATCACACTGGGGGCGATGGTGGTGTCCACGCGACGGTTATGAAGGTTTTGACCCGACTTCGGCATGCGCGCGCGGCTGGCATGCGCGCGCGGCTGGCGACTTCGAAATTGATGAAATTGTTGATGAGCAAGGTTTTCGCGAGAATTCGCAAGAGCGCGCAGATTTTCTTGAAACGCCACGTTGCACAACCAGTGGTTTGCAGATGTTGTCCGGCAGCGTCGATGCTGGCATCTTTACAACACCATCGGTTGCTGAGGGATTCCGGCATGCGCGCGACGTTGCGCGCGTGTGGATTTGGTCATTCCCAACCATCCCGTGATTTTGGGTCTTCGTTTCGAAGGGACAGCGCCCCGCGCCTTAATCCTCTCATCCTCCTGTCCTCCTCCCCCTCCGTCCTCCTCCCATTCCTGCTGCTTCCCGCACCATTCAGATTTCGGCACACGCTTCACGCGCTTCGTGGCCCCATGGGGATGTCCACCGAAGGCCCCAATTGCAAGGTTCGCGTGACGATGCCGCCCTATTTTGGCGCACCCCTCACACACTTCGTGGGCCCTCACACGACCCCAAGACGGCCCCAGAAGGGCCGCCCAAAACGTCCCCAACAGGGCCCCAGGAAGGGTCCCAGGCGGATGGGGAATTCGAACCGACATTTCGAGGCTCCCGCCCCAACAGGACCCCGGAGATCGCCAGCAGGCCCCCAAGGACCCCGCCGAGAGTACCTACGTGGGCCCCGAACGCTCCAAAACGGCCCGAAAAGGATCCCGAAGAGGGCCCGAAGAGGCAAACATCCCCCCCATTCCATTCGGCAAGCGCACATTTGTAGCGCATGTGTTGTTTTCATGCGCGCAGCGTCCATGACGGCCCACGGGCCCCCCCCCCCAGACGAGCCCCAAAACGACCCAAGAGGCACCCAGGACCGCGCAAGAGGCACACAGAAACGCTCAACATGGGCCTTGGGGGAGAGGGGGGTTCGAACCGACATTCCGATGCATGCTTCCGCCCCAAGAGGATCTCGAAAACCGCCAGCAGGGCGCCCAAAGACCCCCCCCCCGAGAGGACCCAAGCGGGCTAAACGAGGCCCTGAAGAGGCCCGAAAGGCGCCCCAAGAGGTTTCAAACCTGCCTGCAAGAGGTTGCTGGAACATTTCCCCAGAGACGCGAACAGGCATTCAAGAGGTCTCACACCAACCAACCAGACACGCCGTCGCCCAGCAAGCCATGGCCGTGGCACAGTCTTTCACTCCCACCTGCCCCCCCTCACCCCTTGCTGAGCATCCCTCGGGGGCACACTGAAAACGTGGTTTTCCGCTTCAGGGCGCCCCATGTGAAGTAGCATCAGGGAGGAGGAGGAGCAGGAGGAGGAGGAGCAGGAGGAAGAACATGAAGAGGAGGAGGAGGGGAAGGGGGAGGACGAGGTCGAGGTCGAGGTCGATAACGAGGATGAGGACGAGGATGAGGACGAGGACGAGGACGAGGACGAGGAGGAGGAGGAGGAGGAGAAGAAGAAGAGAACTCTGAAGTAGTTTCCAAGTCTACTTCAGACACCAACGCGGGCGCTTCCAAGCCAAGGATTCGATTATCTGGACACGGTCCTCATTTGGTCCAATTTCAAGTAAACGTGAGCGCGCGCGACAGGATCATATTGTCCCATTTCGTTTTAGGAAACTTGCACTTCTAGCACATTTGCCATTTTGACATTCGCAGCGTCCGAGACGGCCCAAGAGGCCTTCAAGAGAGTTCCAAGACGGCCCAAGAGCTCCCCAGGTGGGCCCCAGGACGGCCCAAGAGGTCCTCAAGAAGGCCCCAAGACGGCCCAAGAGGCACCAAGGACCGCCCCAGACGGCCCCTAGAGGGGGAAGTCGAACCGACATTTCAAGGCTTCTGCCCCAAGATGTCCCCCAAGACCGCCAGCAGGCGACCAACGACTCGCCAAGAATACTCAAAACGCCACGCCAAAAAGAGGCTTCGAACGGCGCCCAAAAAGTACCACACTTGCTTCGAAGACGCTGCCAAGAGGTTCCCCCAGATCCGCCAGAAATACATAACCACCACACAAAAATCCTCTGGTGGGGAGACGGTCCGAATGTATGTGCGTGGCCCATCGTTTTTCGCAACCGTGCGTTTTAGTATGATAATGACTCCTTGATCATGTGCGTTTTTTTCTTAAGAGCAGGGGAACTCGCATAATTATTGGCCTTTGTTTTCCGCGCGGTAGGTCCAGAGTGCGTGGCGCTGCAGCGCCCGACAAACATCGTCATTATTGCACACACGGCTGGTTCTGTTCGATTATAAGCCCGGGGTCTCGGTGGCGCACTGCGCCCGCGACTGGGGGCTTCGAGAGGCGATTTGGAACAACGAGTGGGGGTTGTGATTGGGGCTTCCTCTTGGCGTCTCATGGCCTGGCAACCCCTGATGGGGCGTGGCGGAGTGGGTTTGTTTGCCTAGCCTCAGGCTGCTTGGCGGCTGGCGGATTTCAGCGTGGGGCTGCCATGCTGTCTTCTTTCCTCTCTCCTTCGGTTGGCTGGTTGGTTGGCTGATTGCAACCCGTCGTCGTCGTCGTCATCGTCGTCGTCCTTCTCCATCCTCGCCCGTTTGCTGCTGGTCCTGCTCCTCGCCTTCCTTTCATATCCCCTTTCCCTGCCTCCTTACTTTCCCCTTATCCTCTCCCTCTCTCCCCACAGCCATTTCAGTTTAAGTCTTCCACGGCGGCTGAGCGCGAGACTCTGGGCGCAGGCCACAGGCCCCCGACTCGAGATGCCAGCAGCAAGTTCCACCGACGGTACGGCGCCCCAGGGCAACCCGTCCACCCCGGCCAAGCGGGGCGCCAAGGAGGTCGTGGAGATTGCCACGCACACGCCTTATGCTCAGAAGGCCCAGAAACCCTCGGTCCCAGGACTGAAGATGGGCGATCTGGAGACCACGCGGGAACTGATGATGACAGTCGCTGACCACTTGCAGTGGGACACTGGAGATGTGAACGAGCGTTACCGGGCCATCATCAAGCGCCAGCGCGAGAAGCAGAAGGAAGCAACCGACGTCACGTTCAAAGTTGACGTTCTCGTGTACAACGTTGGAGATACCTGGTCGGGTGCTATCATCGTTTCGAAGACCGACTTCACTGAACAGGACATGAAGGCGATCTTGAAAGGGAACCCAAATGAAGACATCACCATGCTTGCGGACAATGCGCTCAGTGGCCTGCTGGCGCGAAGTGGCTCAAGGATTACACGGACAGAGACTTCGTTCAGTGGCTCGTGTTCAACCGCATGACGGCGGTGGGGAACAGGCCCACGAATTTGAAGGCCGACATTGGCTCCAATGCTGAGACGGGCGAGCTGAACTTCGCGAGGAAGGGCTGCTACGCCCTGAAGTGGGACCCGACGGGCGACCACGTGATCGAGTTGAGCCATCACGGCGGGGCCAAGTCCGTATCGACCCGAAGCTCAACAGGATCTGTTCTCCGTGCAGCGTCGTGGGTAACAACAGTGACTTCGACGCGCACGTTAAGATTCAAGGGCCCTCCCCGATCCATTTCCATACGTTCTTCGAGGACGGCGAGGGGGCGCACAAGACGCAGCTCATCACGAATAAGAAGGGGGATGGCCTTAAACTTTGGACTAACTACCTGGCTGCCAAGAAGGCCGCCTGGGCGAAGGAGTTGGCGGACAAGTCAGCTGGGGTCCAGGCTGACGTGCAGGGGGGCCTCGCTACCGCCATCGCCGTGGCGCAGAAGGAGAAGTCGGCCCAGGCTGCCGCGACCGCAAGGACCGCTGCGCAGACTAGGCTGAAGGCGAAAAATGGCAAGCGCTCGTGGGAGGTGGAGAAGGCCGCGCGAGATGGCAGTGGGTCGGTCGAGGAGGCCTGGCAAATGCGCCATAGGGGCGCGTCTGGAAGTTCGTGCCAGTTTGAATGCATTACATACGTTGCACATTGCATTCGCCGAGCTTCTTGCGAGCGGCGGCTGGCAGCTCGAGACGAGAGCGGGGGGACACTGCGCGCGTAGCAACCCCATCCGCACGCGTGTTCTTCATCATTGTTGCTCTCTTTGTTTTTTCTATGTACTGCTGCCGTTGACCTGGCCGTCGTCGTTGCAGTCGCCGCAGTCGTAGCAGTCGTCGACATTGCTGCTGCCGTCGACCTGCCGACTGCACGCCCGCCGTGCCTCTGGCCAGTCGGCCTTCGTGCTCGCCCGTCGCGGGCGTCTGCGTGCGGTTTTCCTTTCGGCCAGCCGCCCCATCGGTCGCTTCCCTGAGCGCATCCCCTATGCCCCGCACTCGGCGCACGCGCAGAGCTGAGTTTGTGGCGCGAGGTGCCTGCGCGCCCGCGCCCGCGCAGTAGAGCCTGCGTGCCCGCGCCCGCGCGCAGCCAGCCTGCGTCTTAGGCACGTCGCAGCGCTTTGGTCCCGCCCAGGGCCCCCGATGCAGACTCGCCCCTTCGCGGATGGCCCGCTGCGCATGCGCGCGCGCAGTGGCGCGCGCGCGCGTGCGCGTGCGCGAGCGCGCAGTGGAGGTCATCCCACGTGCTCCTTTTCGGCCTGCAAGTTTCTCGGAGGTTTTGCAGAGTTTGGCCCGCCGCTGTGCCTGCCAGGGTTGCGCCCGCGTCGATGGCGGCACAGGGCGCCGATGCGCCGCCTGGCGACGCCCTCGCCCCCGCGCCGTCAGACGTGGTCACGGTCGATCCCGCCGCGAGCACTGAGCGCATCATAAATGACGAGGGGCGCGTCTTTGTGGACCAGTTGGACGGCTCGACGCCCCCAGTCACCGACGCTCTCACCCAAGGGAGACAGCTCGTTAAGGGACCCAGCTGGCAGATTTGCTTCGCGGACGGCGTCGGCGAGGGCTCTGGCGCGGGCGAGGGCGGCTCTAAGGCGGCCGCCATCTACGGGGACGGGCGCGACGGCAAGCCTGAGGTAGCGGGGGTCACATGGCATTTCATGCACCAACGGGGACACGCGTTTCCCCCCCCCTTTGCAGGGGGTGGGTTGCCCAACAGGTTTTTTCGTTTGGGGGGGGTCGAACGTCGGCATTTGCGCGCTCTCGACGACGTCGCGCGCGCTCGCGCGCCGCAGAGCGAGCGCGCCGCGCGAGTCGGGCGCGCCCCGGGGGCAGCGCGCTCGTTCTTTGCAGAAAGGCGCCTTTCGAAAACAGTACCCGACGCATAATCACGCATTCGATTGGTCCCAGATGGTGGGCCTCATGGCCATTTTCGTTGTGGAGCGGAGCGGTTCCCCTGGCGCACTGCACCTGCAGCGCAAGGGGTCTCCGCTGATGCGCGAGCTTGGTGCCGAGGAGCCCCTGCGACGCACTGTGGAGGTCAAGATTGGCTCGCCCGTCTTCGAAGGCACGGTTGCCCTGGATACCCCTTGTTTCCAACGCAGGAGGGAGACGGGGGCTCAGCTTTTCTGGGGCCCCCAGCGTCCGCGCAGACTCTTCAAGTTCACGGCTTGCCAAGGCACCGGGTGTAGTCTGGCGCCCCCCTCCCCAGATGAGACGCGAAATGAAGTAAAGCAGCAGGCGAAACAACGCGAACACTTGCGACGAACCAGACGAACTTGTATTTGAATTCAAGCACAAGCGGTCTATTGAAACGACGTTGAGGCGAAATCCAAACGACCCCGCGGCGACTGCAGTCCAAACTATAACGCAGTAGGTCAGCTCAGGCTTGCAGGCTTCGTAGCGACTGGGGGTCGCCGCTGCAAGGCAACGTTTGCTTGTGATTTCTTAGGTGGCGGCTCTCGTGAGAGGATCGGGCTTATGCCATTTCCTGCGCCTGGGTTTGGGCAGCTTCGGTCGCGTCGTCGGCCCAGGGTTGTCGCGCGGTGGCTGCCGGCGTGGGGTGGGGGGGGGCTCTTCGGTCAACGTCGACACAGGGCGACGCAGGGCGGGGTTTGGTTCGGGGGCGGGGGACGAGGCCATGGCTCGGTTTCAGCGGCCAGGCAAGCCGAACAAGTGGATCGACCAACTGCAAGGAAAATGGGAGGGCCACGTCGCATCTACGCAGGCTGCAAGGGCTACTTCTTTCACCCCACTCACGGCAGCACCTCGCAGAAGGTGATCAACAGCGTGGCGCTTTGCGATCGCTGCTTGCCGCGCCCCTCTTGCTCTACGCTCGCACTCGTGCTCCTGTGCTTGCGCCGGGCTTCCACCGAGCGCGAGCGGGGCGGGTTTGCCGACCAACGTGACAGGTGGGAAGCGGTCCGGCCCGCGCACACTGATCGAGAAGCTGTCGGCGTTCATCCGGGTGGGCGATGGGGTCGCTTTCGAAGCGGTGGCGACGACAGAGTGGCACTGCAGGTGGCCCAGGCCACAGTGTATCGATAGGGACTACATAGGCATGTCTTTCTTTGTCATCTCGAACGAGTTGTTCGCGCGCGTGGACGGCGTGGGAAAGGCTGCCACCCAGTCGCCAAGGGCTGGTGGACCGCCCAGTCCAAGCACAGCCGCCCCACCGAGAAAGGCTTCGCCATTAGTGTCATGAAGCTCCTCGACGACACTGCGGGCGAAAAGACGTGTCGGGCCTTGCGCGCGCAGGTGTCGTGGCGAACCAGTTGGTGGGTTGAGGCTGGGATCGGTGCCACATGCCAGGAAACTCCGCAGGAAAATAAGGCAACTCCTGAGCGCGAAGTGGGTGCGGCATGGAAGGGCGCGCTGACGTCGAGTACGGATATCCGCTCTAGGCTGCCACGCTGCGTCCTCGCGTGCGTCGGCGCCTCGTCGCAACACCACGTATTCCATTTCTGTACAGACAAAGCTTGGGTGCGCGGGTTGCCGCTGCAGGATGCCAACTTCAGTTTGAACAACAGCGTATTGATCGAGAATGTCCCACAGGTCACGCAAGGGTCACGCATGGCCTTTCCGACTGCGCAGTCGGCCTTCCTGAGCATTCGTCCGGGCCCAAGGGGAGGCGGGGGGTGGGGGGGCCGTCGTGGGTGGGTTATTCCCCAAGTAGTGCTCGCACTTAGGGGGTTCGTCTTTGTCTCCAAAGGAGCTAGGCCTGACTGTCCGTCCGGCCGCCCTGTGGCCGCCAGTCGCCGCCGTGCGTCGCCGCTCCTAGTGGGCTTGGCTGTCAGTCGCCGCGATGGTTGCCGCCCGTCGCCGCCCGGTGCCACCGTCCGTAGCCGCTACTATTGGGATTGACTGTCGGTCGCCGCGCTTGTGGCTTCCCGTTGTTGCCGTGCGTCGCCGCATGGACTGCGCCACGTATCTGGCACCACATAGCTTATATGCATTATTGTGCCGCATGCATCGCACCGCGCAGGATTGGAGGCACGACAAGTCCCAGTCTGGCCGTATTCGGGCACCGGGGGAGGGGTTGACGTAAGTAGACCCATTATCGCCCGTGGTTGGGGGGTCTCAGGAGTGGGTTGTTCGCCCAAGCGCTGGCGCAAAATATGTGGTGCAAACTTTTCGAACAATCGAAATGGAAGTATTAGCACAAGTTTGAAGTCACCGGCCAGAGGTGTGAGGCGTGGTGGCGTTAACCTGGCCGGACGTGTGGTGACGTTAACTTGGCCGGAGGTCTGGCCGGGGATCGAAATTATCAAAGTGTGGTCCCCATCAGAGGCGAATTGGACAAGTAACGATTCCACCCTCCCCTGCCTACTGGGAAAGGGGTTCCAGCCATATTGTGGCCTAGGGGGGCGTGGTTCGCTTCGCGAGTCAAACACGCATCGCACCGCATGGGTTGCCCCACGTAGCTTGCGCCACGCGTCTTTGGTCCGCTTGCACGACGCTCCAAGACAGCCTGAGAGGGCCCCAAGAGGGGCCCTAGAGGGCTCCAAGAGGGGGCCAAGACGGCTCCAAGAGGGTCAACTTTTGTGCTACCAGACGACCCCCCGCTGGTAATAGAAAGGTTGCCCCTCTTGGGGCCCTCTTGGAGCCCTCTTGGAGGCCTCTCAGGGCCCCTGAGACCGCCCCTAGAGCCGCGAGACGGCTCCCAGGGGACCCCAGCAGGGCCCCAAGAAGGCCCCAAGAAGGGCCCAAGGAGACAACATTATCTACTACTACCAGCGGAGGCCCGTCTGGTAGTAGAAAAATGTGCCCTTTTGGGGCCGTTCAGGGGCCCCTCAAACCACGAACTGGAATCCAGTTCGTCGGATGTGGGGCCAGCTTGGAGCAATCTCGAAGCCGATATCAGCGGGCCCCAAGAGAGCTCCAAGAGAGCTCGAGTGGGCTCCAAGCAGGCTCCAAGAGAGCTCCAAAACGGCCATCAAGAGGTGCCAAAGCACGGGCACTAAGCAAAACCGAGGATGCACTTGAGAGCGTTGTGCTCCTCACCTACGGCGTCTACTGCACCAGCAACTACAAACCAAAGCAACACCGATGATTCACTTGATAAGCGGCGTTTTTTTTTTTTTTTCTCACCCGAACGTCTATTGCACCAGGAACTACACAGCCACACACAACCGAGGATGCACTTGATAAGCATTTGGTTCCTCACCTACGGCGTCTACTGCACCAGCAACTACAAACCAAGCAAAACCGAGGATGCACTTGAGAAGCGTTTTGTTCCTCACCTACAGCATCTACTGCACCAGGAACTACAAAGCAAATCTGAACCGAGGATGCACTTGAGAAGCGCTTGTTCCTCACCGACAGCCTTTACTGCACCGGCAAGTACAAAACCAAGCAGCGCCGAGGATGCACTTGAGAAGCGTTTTGTTCCTCACCTACAGCCTATACTGCACCAGCAACTACAAAACAAAACTCAGGTCTTTGATCCAGAAGTTCAAGCTGATGGAAAAGGGCCACGCTGCTGCGAGCACCTCGGCTGACGGAGCAAAGCTTGACGACAAGGTGTTGCGATCATGTTGCCAGAACGCAATTGCGATTCGAGTGGTGTACACATCTGACCCGTACAACCACCGCCTCATGAAGCTGATCGCCACGTTTGCCAAGCCGTTGAAGGATTGGCAGGAGACCCAGAGTAAGACGCTCAGGAGCTCCCAGGAATGCTGCGAATGGACCGTGGGCCAAATTATTGGCGATTACATGGAGCACGCGATCAAGATCCTCACCTTGACCGGCGCCTCGTCGTCCACAGAGGCTTGCAGGGTCTGCGTTGATGGCCTGGCCCTGGAGCCCGCCATCCTCCTGGAGGTGGAAGAAGACTTCACCGACACGGCTGGTGTATTGGCGCTGGGTTTGGCGACGCGGCGCGCTGCGAGGTCGCTCTGGCTCCTGGAGGGGTGGCGTCACAGAATGGCCGGGGCGATCAAGGACCATACTTGGAGACAGCTGATCGTGGGCGACTTCAGGCTGGACTACCACATTTTCCAGGAACTCGGACGCCTGGGCGCTCGTCCGCCGCCTCTGCAGAAGATGTTCAAGAGAAGCGTGTTCCAGCTCACGCCGGTTGCCCAGTGCAGGATCGGGTTGGAACGCTCCGATTGGAAGGCCACCCTCCCTTGCATTAACCTCGTGGAGTCGCATCACCAGGGCATTGCGTCTGCGTTACTGTCGGAGGAAAAGTTCGGCATCATGAAGAACAGGAGGGTCCTCAAGGGCGCCGAGTTGCACGGCAAGCCCGAGGTCGCGATGGCCAAGCGTCTGGAGGCGCAGGTGGGCAACGACAGGAATCGCTACACGGCAGCGCAGTATGACGTTTCCCCTGTACCAGCGACCGTGCGGATACCGAAGGACATGCTCGAGTGCAGCTTAAAATCTGCTTCCATCCAGGTGAAGGACACTCCCAGCAAGAAGCCGGCTCCGGAATGGCATTCCCCTGGGGCACCTAACATCAGCACCAACGTGGCCGACCTGTTCGCGCTGAGGCATGCGCATTCGAGAGGCGACCTCAAGGAGTGCGAGACCGCGTGGCTTGGCGCTTTGCCGAGCCACAAACAGAAATTGCTGGTCAAAGCGAGAGTTGGGCACGAGGATCGCTATTTCATCGGGGGCTTGCACTTCGAAGCGTCTGCGTGCCTGGTGTGGCCAGTGCAGAAGGTGGAAGCGCCCGCAAGCGGCGGGGCAAAGGGGTGGTACGACGTGGACGCTACATTTGGCGAGGCCAGATATGTTCACAGTAACGACTTTGTACGGTCGAGTGGTCTCTGCCATTCAGTTCCAGTGGCGCTCCTGGACGTGGCAGCAGATGAACTGCTCCAACGCCGCTGCTACGTGGGACCCCGCCTGGCGCATCATCACCAGCGCCGACGCTGAGTTCAAGGCTCTCCATGTGGTGGCGGCCGAGCGTGCGTTTTGGAAGCTGGCCAAGGCCGTCTTCCTCGACTTCGCCGATCACCTGCACATCGACGCCCCCCCGGGTTCGACCCTTTGCGGCGTGCTGATGGCCATGGTGAAGGACATCCCCAAGGTCGACGACAGGCGCGCCATCGAGATATTGAGGGCGAGGCTTGTCAACATGAGGAATGCGAATGACTTCAACGAGGAGCTGCTTCAAATTGATGACGCCATAGACTTTTTCGAAAAGCACGACGTGAAACAGGTCAAGCAGGAAATGGACAAGGCGCTGGCGTGCGAGGGCGAGGCCGAGGAGTTCGCCATCTCGCACAGGAAGGTCGTTGTCGAGGAGCGCGAGAAGGAGGAGAAGGAGGGCGCAATGAAGACTGATAAGAAGAAGCCCGACCCTCTACAGGACATCCTTGGCAGTATACCGCACGCCGAGACAAGCATTACGCGCCGCCTGGCGGGTACGTTGGGCGCGGCTTGGAGCAGAGGACCTGGAACGGCCACCTGCAGAACACGGGGTGCAGGCGGATCCGGCGCTCGTGGGGCGCCTACGCCGAGAGGACCGTGTCGCTCAAGATGGTCCTGGGCACGTTGTGGGCGCAGTACATCGAATACCATGGCCTGGACAATTCAGCGTGCTCCTGGAAGCACCTGCTCGATTGGGCGCATTTGCGCGCGTGGAGCGCGCCCGGTGTCGGGGCACGCTGCGGGCCACGAGGGAAGAGGGATGATGGAGGACCTTAGCTGAGTGCACCAAGTCGTGCCCCAGCAATTCAGGTGCAGTGGCGTTTCTTTCTCTCCTCTACCCCCTCGTCCTTCCCTCCTCTGTCCCATTATCCTCCGTAGCTTCCTCGTAGAGCATAGCGCAAGCTCTGCAAGGCACTGTCTTTGGAGTTGCGGTGCCCGGGGCCCGTCGTCGTGGGAGTCGACGCTCCGTTTGATTTAGCCGGTGCCGCTGCACGCGCCCTAAAGCCCAGAGTTGCGACCTTTGTTCCAGCAGTGCCGGGGGGGCGAGAGGGGGTGGATGGTGGAGGGAGGCAGAAGGTAGGAGGACGAGGAGGAACCGGAGGAGGATGAAACGCTAATGGGCAGGGAAGGGGGGCGAGGCGGATGGGGGAATAACCACGACCAGCATAAAAACTAACGTGCCCATGGGCCCTGGCATGAAGCGCCAACGAGCCGAAAGTCTCCCTGCGCAGCTTCTGTGGCTTACGAGCTGAGCGAGAGGGGGAGGATGAAGAGAAGGATCAAGAGGACGTTAGTCACCGTGGGCTCCAAATAGTGTGTTCGAGCATACTATGTGGTGCAACCTACGTGGTGCAATCCGCTCTGCTGAACTCGAAGTCGTTATCTCCACTGCTCGCGCAAACATCCCACCCACCCACCCGCAACTTGGTTTGCAAAACCTCTTAAGACCGACTACGACGACACCGACGACAACGACTAGGACGACACCGACGACGTCTCCGACGACTCTGACGACGACAACGACGCCGACGACGACGACGAAGACGACGACGACGCCAACGAAGGCGATGACGAGGGAGGAGGAAGGACGACGACGGCGACAACGACGACAACGACGACAACGACGAGGGAGGAGGGAGGACGGCGATGACGCGAACGACGACGAAAAAGGAAGAACGGCGACGCCGACGACGACAACGACGAGAGAGGAGGGAAAACGACGACGACAACGACGACGACGACGGCGACGAAATAGGAGGGACGACGACGAGACGCCGACGACGGACGACGACGACGACGACGTGGGAGGAGGAGGAAGGACGACCACGGCGACAACGACGACGGAAACGACCACGACGCCAAAGAGGACGACGACGACGAACACGAGAAAAGACAGAGGACGACGTAGGCGACGACGACGACGACGACGCGGGAGGAGGGAAGACGGCGACGACGACGACGACGACGACGCAAGAGCGCGCGCGCACGCTTTTGTTGAAAATCCGTGTTGCGAAAACTTGGATTTATGTAGGTGGCTTGGACGCACGATTTTGAAATCCTTCCGAAACCGATGGGTTTTGAAACTTTTCGGCATACGCACGCGACGACGCGCGCGTTTGCACTTCGTTTCATTTTTTGCAGAGGATTCCCGCGACGGCACACGCGCAAGGGCGCTCGACAGATTTCGACACGCGCGCGCGAAGCCCGTTTGGTAGAATTCTGTGAAAATCTAGAAAAACCTATTATTTTTCTTAAGATTTTGCAAGAACTCGCGCGGAAGCTTTTTTAGCAATTCAGTGTGGCGAAACCATGTGTTTTTGTATGTTTTTTTCTTGGAAACTCGATTGCGAAATCTCTCCGGCACTGAACGTTTTCGAAAGATTTCGGCATGCGCGCGCGACGACGCGCGCGTGTGCATTTCGTTTTTTTTTTTGGCAAGGGATTCGTGAAACAGTGTTATGTTAGAACAAAAAATGTCACCGCATAGTGTTTTTTACAAAGGAACCTCAGGGGGGGGATCCCGGCCTGCCTGGGATGGTACGATTTCATCGGAGGTGAGGGGGTGAGATCGAAGTGGAACGGCCCTACCGGGAAATCGATTTCGGTTTCGTGTTCGTGCGTGCCGTGCGGGCGGGCGAGGCGAAGCTGCGTGGGCGGGCGAAAAAAAGTCTCCTGTGGCTGAGGCGCGGCCGGACCAAATGATTCTCCACCGGGCGGCCGGTGGCCCGCGGTGTCCCGCCGGTGTCCCGCGAAAGTCCCGTGTGGCTGAGGCGCGGCCGGACCAAATGATTCCCTTCCGGGCGGCCGGTGGCCCGCGGTGTCCCGCCGGTGTCCCGCGGTGTCCCGCGGTGTCCCGCGGTGCCCCGCGGTGTCCCGCCGGTGTCCCGCGGTGTCCCGCGATGATGATGATGATGATGATGATGATGATGATGATGATGATGATGATGATGATGATGATGATGATGAGATGATGATGATGATGATGATGATGATGATGATGATGTTGATGATGATGATGATGGTGACGCTGATGATGATGATGCTACTGATGATGATGACGATGATGATGATGGTATGAGGATGATGGTGTCCCGATGATGATGATGATGATGATGATGCTGATGATGATGTAGATGATGATGATGCTGGTGTCCCGATGATGAGGATGATGATGATCATGATGATTAGGTTGATGATCATGATGATGACGATGATGGTGTCCCGATGATGATGAGTATGATGATGTTGATGTTGATGATGCTGATTATGATTGTGTCCCGATGATGATGATATTGATGATGATGAGGTTGATGATGATTATGGCGTCCCGATGATGATTATTCTGATGGTGATGATGATGTTGATGATGATGGCGTCCCGATGATGATGATGATGATTGTGATGATGATGTTGATGCTGATGTTGGTAATGATGATGATGGTGCCCAGATGATGACATGATGATGATGCTGATGATGATGTTGATGATGCTGATGATGATGATGTCGATGATGAGGATGAGATGATGATGATGGTGTCCCGATGATGATGATGATGATGATAACGATGGTGATCATGATGGTGTCCCGATGGTGATGCTGCTGCTGATGATGATGATGACGATGACTGTGTCCCGATGTTGCTGATGATGATGATGCTGATGATGATGATTGTGATGATGGTGATGATGATGATGGTGGTGTCCCGATGATGTTGATGACCGTGATGATGATGATGATGTTGGTGTTGATGATGAGGACGGTGTCCCGAATGAAGTTTTTGGTGATGATGATGTTGATGTTGATGTTGTTGTTGATGATGATGATGACGTTGATTGTGAGAGCGGTTGTGATATCGATAGTGAGATCGATAGTGAGACCGAATGTGATATCGATTGTGAGATCGATTGTGAGATCGATAGTCAGATCAATTGTGAGATAGATCGAGTGAGATCGATTGTGAGATCGATCGAGGGAGATCGATCGAGCGAGACCGATACTGAGATCGATAGTGAGATCGATAGTGAGACCGATCGAGTGAGACGTTGGTTCCTCCCCCCCGAACCTCCTTATCACCCGAAGGGTGGTCGTATAGGTATGTAGGATGGACGAGTGCGCAGCAACATATATGAAATCATATTATCCCAGGGGGAAGCGATAGGTCCAGAAGGGGGGGTAGAGTTCATTTCTCTCTTTAGAAAGGAGAATCTATGTGGTGCAGTCTATCTTGTGTAAGGTGTGTGGCGACAGCTATGTGGAGCAATCCATGTGGTGTACACACGTAGTGCAATCTATGTGGCCCGCCCCGCGGAGGGCGCGCAAAGAGTCGACGCCGTCCAACAGGGCCCCGAAGAAGGCCCCAAGAGGGCCCCAAGAAGTTCGAACAGGGCCCCCGAACCGAACCCCACCAGTATCATACCAAATGCATGTTGTATGATACTGTTGGGGGCCGTTTCGGGGGCTTCTTGAGCCGTCTTAGGCTCTCCTTGGAGTTCTTTTCAGCCTTCCCAAGCGGTCTTGGTGGGGCCCAAGAGGATTCCACGAAAACCCAAGAGGACCTCAAGAGGGCTTCAAGAGGGCGCTGTGGACGCGCCCCCCCCACCCCACACACACAACCGAAATCGCCAGCGCTCTTGCGGGCCAAACGCCCTGTGACATGCAATCCAACACCTTGAATGCAGACTCCGCAGCGGGTAAAGCGCGCGTTTTCTTAAACAGTGGCGAAAACGAAGGGCAAATATTCAGTGAACGCTCCGTTGCCTCACTACAGCAGCTGTGTTCTTCAGCGCTGGCGAAAACGAAAGGCAAACATTCAGTGAACACCCCGCTGCCTAAGTAAGCAGTGCTGTTAACGGGATTACGTTCCATGGAGCTCTCTTGGGGCCCTCTTGGGGCTCTTCTGAGTCCCCCCAAGCGGTCTTCGATGGGCCAAAAAGGTTTTCAAGCAGGCCCCGAGAGGGCCCCAAGAAGGTCCAACAGGGCCCCCGAAACGAGCCCCAGCAGTAATGTTCATACCAAAGGGCCATGTTCATTACCATAATGTTCCTTTGGTATGGTAATGTTGAGGGCCATTCCGGGGGCTCTTCACCGTGTCGCACAGTCTGGCCCAGTAGCAGCGGCGACGGACGCCGGCGACGGGCGGCGACGGGCTGCCACAAGGCGGCCCGACCATCAGTGAGGCCCAGTTCCTTAGCGGACATGCGAGGACTACCGCGTGCAAGCGCTGTTTGGGGAATGGGGAGGCGCGGAGTGCCGCGAAAATTGTTGCATCGGGTCCAGATCGAGATCCTGTGTAAGCGCACGTTTGCTCTTGGGGCTTGCCTGATGAATATCATCCATCGCTCATTGTCCTCCTCGCCCCCTTTTCGCGCGATTCCCGTGCTCCCATTCCTCTTCGAAGGGGCCTCTGCAACAATCAGCTCGGGGGGTGATCTTACGGTGCCGCGTGTCATCCTCGGAGTGGCCTGCACGGGCCGCTCGCCCGGTGGAGCTGCAGTTCTCTACTCTAGCAGCCCGCCATACTCAACCAACAGCGGGGGGAGAGGGAGGATGAGGGAATGGTAGAGGAAGAAGGGGGAGGCCGAGGTGGAGGGACAGGAAGGCGGAGGGATGTGACGAGCAGGTGGAGGGCCATACTGAACATGTGGACTAATGTCGAGGACCTGGGCGAGGAACGCAAGGAGGTTCTGAAAGGGACGATCAGCACCTGCATCAGGAGGACATGGGGTCAGGGTGGTGGCGGGCGATGTGGATCAGGGGAAGGGTGCGGGAGCGGGAGTGGTGATGGAGGGAGATGTGGGGTGGATCATGGAGGAGGGAGGAGGACAGATGGTAATGGTGATGGTGGTGATGACCATGATCATGATGAGGATGAGGAGTATGAGGGCGATGCGGGTTGCCAGCGGTTGCGTTGCGGCGTGCCTGGATCAATGTGGTAGCATTCGTGTCGGAATGCTCGGAAGATGTGGTGCTGCTCGGCTCGCAGTTGCTCCACAAAATGCGTCGATCGTCAGTCTTCGAGGGAACGTGGCAACCTTCCCTCCCAGGCCCTGTTCAGTTCCGGCACCCCTCCCCCTTCCTCCCTCTCTTCCCTGCTCCTTCGCAATTGGCGGGACCTTACATTTGCACCGTCGGATGGGCGCGGAGGGCCTTGCAGCCCACGTATGTGCTGCCGCGTGGCCCGTCACATATCCAATCGCGCTGTCGCGCATACCTGCCAGTGTGGATGGTGAAGTTGAATAGCCGAGCTGTGTAGTGGCGCGGCTGTAGCGTTGCATTCTTGTTGCGTTGCTTCTGAGGTCTCCTTGACCTCTCTTGGGGGTTCCCCTGAGGCTTCGGAGGGGCAGGCAGGGCGCGGTTCAGTAAGGCATGGTCCGGCACGCAATGACTCACACTCCTTTCCTAGGGCGGATTCTGAGAGAGAGAGAGAGAGAGAGCGGGCGAATCCACGCTTTAATGTCGAAAAAGAGGGTAGGCATAGTCTCAGTAAGGCAGGAACCGGATAGCGTCGACTCACGCTCCCCGTCTGAGAGGGACTCTGAGAAGGAAGGTGCGTCCGCATTTTCTGAAGCACAGGGGATCTTGAGATTCAGCTGGGGATGAGGCGGGTACCGTGGGCTCACTTTCTCCGTAGGGAAGGGGTTCTGACAGAGGGCGTGCCGACGTCTTGTGGGACTTCACGGGGTACGCTCCGTTCCACAAGTTTGGCAACTCCACGGGGTAGGTTCCGTCCCACAAGTTGGACTCCACAGGGTAGGGTCCGTCCCGCGATATTGACTCCGTGGAGTAAGGTTCCGCCCCACTTTATGGGCTCCGTGGGGCAGGCTCTGGAGCCCATCTTGTGGGACGAAAGTTACCCTACGGAGCCTATATACCTTGTCGGACGGGGCTTGCCCTGCGGAGTCCATCTTGCGGGGCGGAGCTTGCCCCCCCGAGTCCATATTGTGGGACGAAGCTTACCCCGCGGAGTCCACTGCCCCACGGGAGGGTCCCATGAGGCCTTCAACGTGGCCCTGGGGCTCCAGACCTCACCACCCACCAAACCACCCCAACCCAACCCGAAGGCTCAGACTTACCTTCGATTTCCAGTTGGGGGGGGGTCGGGAAACATCGAAAAAACACGTGTGGAACCCTTACCCCCCCCAACCCGAAATTCGGGTCTTCGGGTTGGGTTGGGGTGGTCTGGTAGGTAGTCAAGACCTCAGTCGACTCTTGGGCCCCATGAGGCCCTCCACACGGCTCCCGGGTAGGCCCCATCATGGCCCCAGAAAAATCCCCATTGAGTCCAGGTGGGCCCCAAAAGCTGACAGAAAATTGGCAGAAGTCGTGTTGCTGAGAAAGCACGGTTTCTGTCAGTTGTCTGTCAGCTATATAGCCCCAAGAGGCCCTCTATATGCCCCCCTTGGGGGCCCACCACGGCCTCGGGAGTGACGCGAGGGAATCCATGTGGGGCCCAAGGGCTGACACAAAGCGGACAGTAATCGCTCTGCTGAGAAGTCGCATTTGCCTTCAAGTTTCTGCGAGCTCCTGGTGCCCATGACGCCTTCCATATGCCATCCAGGGGAACCATTGAATGGCCATTGGAACGCCCCAGACGGCTCGCTATGAACAATTACACGCCGCAGGATAGGGCAGGTTTGCCCTCTGCTCCAGGTGGCGTCGCCTGGAGGCTCCCCAGAGGGGTCTGGGGGATTCCCAGAGCGCAGAAGAGACCCCTAGGAAGGCCCCCCGAGAGCATCAGGGCAGCTGTCCTGAAGCACCTCTCCAAAGACGTCCTGGTTCGGCTCCAGGAGGGGCCCGAGAGGGCTACACGAGAGACTTTGGCACGGTGGCCCTTCCGTGAGATTCTTATGACATGCGCGAGGGGCCCACCTTGAAAGCCCCCGTTATAGAAACAACGGGAGGGCAAGTGAGCTGCCGCGGTAGCGCGCGCTCTACAACGCCATAAGGGCCCCCGCCAGTCAGCATGCGCGCGCGCGCCGAACGGCCAGAACATACATTTGGCAGCTTGCCCTTTGGATCTTCTTGGAAGGCCAAGGCCTTGCCAAGGGAGAATTATTTGGAAGCCGTTACTCCCGTTCGTCGCTTTCGGTGTTGTCGTCACGGCCGCGGTCGCCCAGACCGTCGCGCCATCGCCGTCGCGACCGTCGCAGGTGCTGCTGATGATGATGACGCTGCTGCTGCTGATGATGATGATGATGATGATGATGATATGAGGGTGATAGTGTCCCGATGATGATGAGTATGATGATGATGATGCTGATGATGATGATGATGACGATGCTGATGGTGTCCCGATGATGAGGATGATGATGATCATGATGATTATGTTGATGATCATGATGATGACGATGATGGTGTCCCGATCATGATGAGTATGATGATGTTGATGTTGATGATGCTGATTATGATTGTGTCCCGATGATGATGATGATGTTGATGATGATGATGATGTTGATGATGATTATGGCGTCCCGATGATGATGATGATGATTATTATGTTGGTGATGCTGATGATGTTGATGATGATGGCGCCCCGATGGTGATGGTGATGATTGTGATGATGATGATGATGCTGATGTTGGTAATGATGATGATGGTGCCCAGATGATGATGCTGATGATGGTGTTGATGATGCTGATGATGATGATGTCGATGATGAGGACGAGATGATGATGATGGTATCCCGATGATGATGATGATGCTGCTGATGATGATGATGCTGATGATGATTATGATGATGATGATCATGATGGTGTCCCGATGGTGATGCTGCTGCTGATGATGATGATGACGATGACTGTGTCCCGATGTTGCTGATGATGATGCTGATGATGATGAGTGTGATGATGGTGATGATGATGAGGATGATGGTGGTGTCCCGATGATGTTGATGACCGTGATGATGACGATGTTGGTGTTGATGATGAGGACGATGTCCCGATTATGATGATGTTGGTGATGATGATGTTGATATTGATGTTGCTGCTGATGATGATGATGACGACGTTGATTGTGAGAGCGGTTGTGATATCGATAGTGAGATCGAGGTTGAGACCGAATGTGATATCGATTGTGAGATCGATTGTGAGATCGATTGTGAGATCGATAGTCAGATCAAGTGTGATATAGATCGAGTGAGATCGATTGTGAGATCGATCGAGGGAGATCGATCGAGCGAGACCGATATTGAGACCGATCGTGAGATCGATAGTGAGACCGATCGAGTGAGACGTTGGTTTCCCCCCCCCCGAACCTCCTTATCACCCGAAGGGTGGTCGTATAGGTATTTAGGATGGACGAGTGCGCAGAAAAAATATATTAAATCCAGAATGAGCTACAACGAAACTTTTTGCATTCGTTGTAGGGTGGGGGGTAGTCCTTGGGATGTGGGGGGTGGGAAGCCGCCATGAAAGGACTCCCTGTTGTATTCACTACAAAAAGAATTCCTTTGTATTCCGCTACAAAGGGAACCCTTTTGTATCCCGCCGCAAAAGGAATTCTTTTTGTATTTCGCTACAAAAGGGATCCTTTGGTATTCCGCCACAAAAGAAATCCTTTTTTAACCTGCCACAGAAGAAACTCAATTCATAAAATAATTAGAAAACATATGTTTCTTTTTTCACCGCGTTTTCGCAGTTTTTAATAAACAAATTGTTTTTTTCATTACCAGGCACTGCAATTCAGCTCTTTCAATTAAAAATATTGTTTTTTTCATTGCCACGCACAGCGATCATAGCATTTTCAATGATTTGCCAACTATGGGTATCGATTTTACCAATAGTAGGAACATCATTAAAAATTCTGTGATCGCTGTGCCTGGCAATGATAACAAAATTTGTAATTAATAATTGCTGAAACGCTGTGTCTGGCAATGAAAAAAAACAATATATACTTTTTTTATCGAAAATTGCCAGAACGCTGTGAAAACACAAATTTTCGAATTAATTTATAAATTTAAATTGAATTCTTTTGTGGCGGAATGCAAAAGGATCCCTTTGTGGCGGAATACACAACTATTTTCTTTGTGGCGAAATACAAAAGGTTTCTTTTTGTGGCGGAACACAAAAGGATTCTCTGTATTCCCCTGTGGCGGAATACGAAAGGATTCCCTTGTGGCGGAATACAGAAGAATTAATACTGTGGCCTAGTATGGAACGACTTTGTGTGGTAGAATACAAAAAGAATTCAGCTTTTCCTCGTGTTTTTCTGAGTCAAACGTTCTCTCTGCAGAACCAGGCTAAGCGCGTGGTAGCTAGCGGCTGCCTTGGGAATGCTAGCGAGCAGCCAGCTTAGGACGAGAACGAGGACGCAAGGGGGCCCCAGGCACCGAGCCCGCAGACTTTCCCAGGCTCTATGCGTCTACGACAAGTCCATGTCACTAATGCTTTCCTCCTTTGCGAGGTGAATTTCGTAGGCCAGCTCGAAAGATTGACCGCGGAGCTCGATTGCGTATTCCTGGCCTTGTTGGAGTGTTTGTAGGATGCGATGCATAGTTTTGCCGACGTCGGGCTTCGTGCCTTTGTACGTCAGCAGATCCCTGAAACGCTCTGGAACGAGCATTGCCACCAATACCCGAGGGTGCTTACCGCCTCCGATCAGGTGATGCTCTGAACCCGACACGATGGGTTGGCACTGTCGGAAGTAACTTTCCAACACTGTAAGCTGACGAGGGTCCCGCGTATCTGGCTCGGTACCATGCTTCTTGTTGAACACTGGATGCCAGAATTCAACTTTGTAGTTTTCGTTGAAGCACATCAGTATCATTGCTGATCCTGCCAGCCAACCCATAGTCTCGAAAGCGTTTGTTTTGAACTCCTGCGAAGATTCCGTTTGCAATGTAACGCTATCTTGATCTTTTGATGCCCAGTGGGGCGAACCCCAGAAAGCCATTCCGATTGGCACGCCGATCTTATCGAACGATGTGTATGTTTGCGATGCGAACCCACTGATCTTGTCGCGCGGCCCTGAAGCGCCACCGTCGGTTAATACCTTCACATGGTGACTCGTCTGCTGATGCAGAAGCACTACTGCGTTATTATTCGGATCAGGGACGCCTTGCTGCTCTAGATCTGTGAGAATCAATTTGCTGTGCGGAAAGCGAGCATCGCCTGTGCTCCCACTACCACATGAGACGTTAGCCATGAGCTAACTTGTTATCAACCAGCAGTTGACTAGCTATGTCGGCTTCTAGGTTTGAGCCACTTATGGCAAGAAGACGAAGGGGAAGAGGACCATGATGATAATGATAACGGGATTGGTAATGAGATAATAATCCCGTCGTCGTCGTCTTCGCCGCCGCCGCCGTCGTCGTCGTCGCCGCCGTCGTCGTTGTCGTCGTTGTCATCGTTGTCGTCGTCGTCGTCGTCGCCGTCGTTGTCGTTTTCGTCTTCCTCCTCCTTCTCCTTCTCCCTCGTTTGTTCGCCTCTCTCCCTCTTCGTTCCCCTCTTACTACTACAAATATTACTATTACTAGGAGCACCACAGATCCTATGAGCACCACAGAGCCCACGAGCAATGCTGCATTATATTTTAACTCCACAATACCTGCATCCACCACAGGTCCTATGAGCACCGCGGAGACGGCGGAGGAGAGCGCAAAGCGCGGACATCTTCATGATCAAAAGGAAATATGGTGCCGTTTTCCTCGCGTTGGTTCTGCAGAGAAGCTGAGTGCGCGGTAGCTAGCAGCTACCTTAGAGATGCTAGCGAGCAGCCAGCTTAGGGCGAGAACGAGGAGGAGAGGGAGGAGAGACAACACGTAATGGCGAGCAACCATCTTGAAACTCATAGTCGCTCCCCATCCGGAGTGAGGAGAACAACCAAAGTGCTTTGAGGTGCTTCAGAAACAACATTAATATTGTCCAGCATTGAATGTACCACGCATTGCACCTCATCAAGAAGAATTCCATTCGCCGCTCACTCCCCCTTCCACCTCTGAGCGCACCGCAGCTCTTCAACCAAGTTTGAATCTGTCAGGGCTGCACGTTTCATATAGCAACGTCTGTTTTTGTAAATTGGAATAGCTATGCGGCCGAAAAGACCATTCGAACCAAGAATAGCACAACTCTTGAACTCATTCCTGAATAGCTTAGAAGGTGCCCCACCAATCTGAGCAGTTGACCGGCCGTCAACAGTAAAAGCTCGCATTGCCGAGTTTATGTTATCCACGCTGCCAAGGTGAGCATCTGCGTATTTGTACGTAGGCCAATTATGCAGAGATGTTTCACTGATGACGCAATGCAAGTTGATATCTTCTGCAGCATTGCAATTCAATTTGTTTTTCGCTGCGGCGGCAAGCAATCCGCTATCTACTGCGTGTACCAAACAACTAATGGCATTTGACGCATGAAGAACAATATTGTCAATGGGAAGCCGAACAGATAACTGTTTCCATCCCTTCTCTTTGCTTGCGCGCACTACCGTGTTATTGAAATTGATATCCATTGCGTCGTCTCCGGCAATAATCCAAATGTCTTTAATATCATAACAGTGCGGGTCGATAAACTTGGTCGGTTGAGGAGGCGGGATTATCGATTTGGGATAACTCTTGACGCTGAGATCGTCGTCATCTTGCGAACTATCCGCCCAACTACGCTTCTTGCTGCTGAGTGCCAAACTTTTCGGTTGCGCCCCTGGCGTTGGTTTTAACTCATCGGCATGATCGGTTGGGGGTGAACCTTTCGACTTTGCATTGATTTCTCCAAATGCAACATTAGCCTTGTCGTCGTCATCGTCGTCCGAGGACGAAGAGGACGATGAGCTATCTTTGATATCCGCCCTCTGGCCGCCGACGGGGCCGACAAAAGATTGTCCATATGCTGTTTGACAATATGGGCCATATCCGTTCTGGTAGAAATACCATGGGAACGGCATATGCACAACAGACTGTTGATTGAAAGAAGAAGAAGAAGAGACACCATGTGTGAACACATTGTTTAAAGCATGCGCGCGCTGAGGGAATTCTTTTATCCACAATTTTACACGCCACCGCCTTCCTTTTTAGCCTCATGCACCTTTTTGCTGATTTTCAACCCATGTGCTGATTTCAAATGTTTCCACAACTTGTCGCCGACATCATCCCAGTTTCGGCACCTCGTCGTCGTCGTCGCCGTCGTCGCCGTTGCCGCCGTCGCCGTCGTCGTCGCCGTCGCCGTCGTCGTCACCGTCGTCGTCGTCGCCGTCGTCGTCATCGCCGTCGTCGTCGCCGCCGCCGTCGTCGTCGCCATCGTCGTCGTCGTCGTCGCCGTCGTCGTCGTCGCCGTCGTCGCCGCCGTCGGCGCCGTCGCCGTCGTCGTCGTCGCCGTCGTCGTCGCCGCCGTCGCTGAATACACATGCGGGGTCGGCGCGGTGCCCCGAAGCAGAGCCGATCGCTGGGAATACATGCGGCCGCATGCGCATCCAGCTCTCGCAGTCGCCTCTTTCCTCCTCCCTCCCTCTCCCTTTCCCTCCCTTCTCCCCCCCCCTCCCTCCCTCCCTCCCTCCCTCTCTCTCTCCCTCCCTCTCCCTCTCCTCCTCCTTCTCCTCCTCCTTTTTGTTTTGTGTTTTGCAACGTCTCCTCCTCCCCCGTCTCCTCCCTTCCTCCTCCATTTTTTTTCTCTTCAACCGTTAAGTGACGAAAGAGGGTGGGCGACCCCCCACTCGACAACGAATCTCTTCATATTCGTTGTCCCTCAGCCTCATGAAGTCATAATATCCCAGGGGGAAGCGATAAGTCCGGAAGGGGGGGTAGAGTTCTTTTCTCTCTTTAGAAAGGAGAATCTATGTGGTGCAGTCTATGTTGTGTAAGCTGTGTGGCAACAACTATGTGGAGCAATCTACGCGGTGTACACACGTAGTGCAATCTATGTGGCCCGCCCCGCGGAGGGCGCGCAAAGAGTCGACGCCGTCCAACAGGGCCCCGACGAAGGCCCCAAGAGGGCCCCAAACAGTTCCAACAGGGCCCCCGAACCGAACCCCACCAGTATCATACCAAATGCATGTTGTATGATACTGTTGGGGGCCGTGCCGGGGGCTTCTTGAGCCGTCTTAGGCTCTCCTTGGAGTTCTTTTCAGCCTTCCCAGGCGGTCTTGGTGGGGCCCAGGAGGATTCCACGAAAACCCAAGAGGACCTCAAGAGGGTTTCAAGAGGGCGCTGTGGACGCGCCCCCCCCCCCCCCACACACACACACACACAACCGAAATCGCCAGCGCTCTTGCGGGCCAAACGCCCTGTGACATGCAATCACGCACCTTGAATGCAGACTCCGCAGCGGGTAAAGCGCGCGTTTTCTTAAACAGTGGCGAAAACGAAGGGCAAATATTCAGTGAACGCTCCGTTGCCTCACTGCAGCAGCTGTGTTCTTCAGCGCTGGCGAAAACGAAAGGCAAACATTCAGTGAACACCCCGCTGCCTAAGTAAGCAGTGCTGTTAACGGGATTACGTTCCATGGAGCTCTCTTGGGGCCCTCTTGGGGCTCTTCTGAGTCCCCCCAAGCGGTCTTCGATGGGCCCAAAAGGTTTTCAAGCAGGCCCCGAGAGGGCCCCAAGGAGGTCCAACAGGGCCCCCGAAACGAACCCCAGCAGTAATGTTCATACCAAAGTCCTTTGGTATGGTAATGTTGAGGGCCATTCCGGGGGCTCTTCGCCGTGTCGCACAGTCTGGCCCAGTAGCAGCGGCGACGGACGCCGGCGACGGGCGGCGACGGGCTGCCACAAGGCGGCCCGACCATCAGTGAGGCCCAGTTCCTTAGCGGACATGCGAGGACTACCGCGTGCAAGCGCTGTTTGGGGAATGGGGAGGCGCGGAGTGCCGCGAAAATTGTTGCATCGGGTCCAGATCGAGATCCTGTGTAAGCGCACGTTTGCTCTTGGGGCTTGCCTGATGAATATCATCCATCGCTCATTGTCCTCCTCGCCCCCTTTTCGCGCGATTCCCGTGCTCCCATTCCTCTTCGAAGGGGCCTCTGCAACAATCAGCTCGGGGGGTGATCTTACGGTGCCGCGTGTCATCCTCGGAGTGGCCTGCACGGGCCGCTCGCCCGGTGGAGCTGCAGTTCTCTACTCTGGCAGCCCGCCATACTCAACCAACAGCGGGGGGAGAGGGAGGATGAGGGAATGGTAGAGGAAGAAGGGGGAGGCCGAGGTGGAGGGACAGGAAGGCGGAGGGATGTGACGAGCAGGTGGAGGACCATACTGAACATGTGGACTAATGTCGAGGACCTGGGCGAGGAACGCAAGGAGGTTCTGAAAGGGACGATCAGCACCTGCATCAGGAGGACATGGGGTCAGGGTGGTGGCGGGCGATGTGGATCAGGGGAAGGGTGCGGGAGCGGGAGTGGCGATGGAGGGAGATGTGGGGTGGATCATGGAGGAGGGAGGAGGACAGATGGTAATGGTGATGGTGGTGATGACCATGATCATGATGAGGATGAGGAGTATGAGGGCGATGCGGGTTGCCAGCGGTTGCGTTGCGGCGTGCCTGGATCAATGTGGTAGCATTCGTGTCGGAATGCTCGGAAGATGCGGTGCTGCTCGGCTCGCAGTTGCTCCACAAAATGCGTCGATCGTCAGTCTTCGAGGGAACGTGGCAACCTTCCCTCCCAGGCCCTGTTCAGTTCCGGCACCCCTCCCCCTTCCCCCCTCTCTTCCCTGCTCCTTCGCAATTGGCGGGACCTTACATTTGCACCGTCGGATGGGCGCGGAGGGCCTTGCAGCCCACGTATGTGCTGCCGCGTGGCCCGTCACATATCCAATCGCGCTGTCGCGCATACCTGCCAGTGTGGATGGTGAAGTTGAATAGCCGAGCTGTGTAGTGGCGCGGCTGTAGCGTTGCATTCTTGTTGCGTTGCTTCTGAGGTCTCCTTGACCTCTCTTGGGGGTTCCCCTGAGGCTTCGGAGGGGCAGGCAGGGCGCGGTTCAGTAAGGCATGGTCCGGCACGCAATGACTCACCCTCCTTTCCTAGGGCGGATTCTGAGAGAGAGAGAGAGAGAGCGGGCGAATCCACGCTTTAATGTCGAAAAAGAGGGTAGGCATAGTCTCAGTAAGGCAGGAACCGGATAGCGTCGACTCACGCTCCCCGTCTGAGAGGGACTCTGAGAAGGAAGGTGCGTCCGCATTTTCTGAAGCACAGGGGATCTTGAGATTCAGCTGGGGATGAGGCGGGTATCGTGGGCTCACTTTCTCCGTAGGGAAGGGATTCTGACAGAGGGCGTGCCGACGTCTTGTGGGACTTCACGGGGTACGCTCCGTTCCACAAGTTTGGCAACTCCACGGGGTAGGTTCCGTCCCACAAGTTGGACTCCACAGGGTAGGGTCCGTCCCGCGATATTGACTCCGTGGAGTAAGGTTCCGCCCCACTTTATGGGCTCCGTGGGGCAGGCTCTGGAGCCCATCTTGTG
This sequence comes from Prorocentrum cordatum, assembly GCA_963575745.1. NCBI lineage: Eukaryota > Dinophyceae > Prorocentrales > Prorocentraceae > Prorocentrum > Prorocentrum cordatum. Next base: position 161,600 of record CAUYUJ010014750.1, on the reverse strand, counting down.
GGACGAAAGTTACCCTACGGAGCCTACCTTGTCGGACGGAGCTTGCCCTGCGGAGTCCATCTTGCGGGGCGGAGCTTGCCCCCCCGAGTCCATATTGTGGGACGAAGCTTACCCCGCGGAGTCCACTGCCCCACGGGAGGGTCCCATGAGGCCTTCCGCGTGGCCCTGGGGCTCCAGACCTCAGTCGACTCTTGGGCCCCATGAGGCCCTCCACACGGCTCCCGGGTAGGCCCCATCATGGCCCCAGAAAGGTCCCCATTGAGTCCAGGTGGGCCCCAAAAGCTGACAGAAAATTGGCAGAAGTCGTGTTGCTGAGAAAGCACGGTTTCTGTCAGTTGTCTGTCAGCGATATAGCCCCAAGAGGCCCTCTATATGCCTCCCTTGGGGGCCCACCACGGCCTCGGGAGTGACGCGGGGGAATCCATGTGGGGCCCAAGGGCTGACACAAAGCGGACAGTAATCGCTCTGTTGAGAAGTCGCATTTGTCTTCAAGTTTCTGCGAGCTCCTGGTGCCCATGACGCCTTCCATATGCCATCCAGGGGAACCATTGAATGGCCATTGGAACGCCCCAGACGGCTCGCTATGAACAATTACACGCCGCAGGATAGGGCAGGTTTGCCCTCTGCTCCAGGTGGCGTCGCCTGGAGGCTCCCCAGAGGGGTCTGGGGGATTCCCAGAGCGCAGAAGAGACCCCTAGGAAGGCCCCCCGAGAGCATCAGGGCAGCTGTCCTGAAGCACCTCTCCAAAGACGTCCTGGGTCGGCTCCAGGAGGGGCCCGAGAGGGCTACACCAGAGACTTTGGCACGGTGGCCCTTCCGTGAGATTCTTATGACATGCGCGAGGGGCCCACCTTGAAAGCCCCCGTTATAGAAACAACGGGAGGGCAAGTGAGCTGCCGCGGTAGCGCGCGCTCTACAACGCCATAAGGGCCCCCGCCAGTCAGCATGCGCGCGCGCGCCGAACGACCAGAACACACATTTGGCAGCTTGCCCTTTGGATCTTCTTGGAAGGCCAAGGCCTTGCCAAGGGAGAATTATTTGGAAGCCGTTACTCCCGTTCGTCGCTTTCGGTGTTGTCGTCACGGCCGCGGTCGCCCAGACCGTCGCGCCATCGCCGTCGCGACCGTCGCAGGTGCTGCCACCCTCGACTCGACAATGCAATGCGTTTCGCAATCACCCCGCCGTGGTCACAAGCTCGCGCGTGGGCAATGAAACCGATATAGTTCCGCTTCTCGCCAAGACGATTGCGCTGCATGTTTTTTTGTTCTGCGCCACCCGTTTGCGGGGTGGTGGTCATAATTTTGTCGCGTGCCAGAGACCCGGGCCGGCATTCAAGAGGTCTCAGGTGGCCCCCGCAGGGAAGTACAATATGTTTGTTTGCACGCATCCACTCGCAAACACCGGTATGCAAGCAGTCTCCCCCTCCTCATCATCTTTCTCTTTCTCTCCACCTCCTCCTCCCCCTCCTAATCCTCCTCTCATTCCTTCTCCTCATCCCCCTTGTCTCTTCCGTACTCAGTAGCCGTTTAGGTTCAAGAGGCCCTTTTCCCTAGGGACCACGTGGCTATTTTTATTCTGCGGTTAGACCACGCTCTGTCTTTCAGGTCCGCTCCTGAGTTGATCCATGTAACAGAATGTGCAAACATAAGTTTCACACACGTGTACACAAGCTTTACCCGGTATGCTAAAGCCTTTCCGGCACTTGAGTTGGCTAGCGCGGGATTCCATCATGGGCGGGAAAACGATCAAGATGGCGTGACAGAAACAAAGTTGCTAGACGTTTGCTAGTCGGGGTCGGCGCTCGTCTCCCTCCAGGGCCCGCACGCCATTTTCATCGGCGGAGCTAATGCGCGGCATATCCAGGTACAGACGCTCCTCTTTCTCATCATTTGCCAGGGGAGATATATGTCAGACTCATAGCGGTTGGGGCTCGTCGTCGCCAATTCGCCTTCCTGCCATATTGACATGTGTCATCAATGACGTCAAACCAACGCGGGTAAAGCTGATGTGTTCGAGGCGTTGGTTCATGGCAGCATGCAGGCGATGCGGAAGGACCCCTACGGACGTGACGTCCTAGTCCAGGACCAAAACAAGCGCATGATGGTAGGTGAACAGACCCGGGACGGAAACATCAAAGACGCCGTGCCTGCTTTCATGGATATGAAACTGGAGCCCACCAGCGCTGACCTCACTGCCATGAAGGTTCGCCCACCGCCATCTTCGATTCCTCCCCCTGCCAGTGCGAGTTCCAACTCTCGAGGCCACGGCCGCCAGCAGGTGCCCATCGATAGTGACCCCCTCGGTCGGTTTGTTGGCGCCTTCCCGCGGCTCGCGGTGGACAGTTTTCGGTTGAGCGGCTAGGGGTCGCGCAATCTTGCGCGCCATCACTTGCTCCAACACGCTGTCCAATTCTCCCGCAACGTCAGCGATACCGATCAAACAACACTTTTAGCACCGCCATCGCTGCCAAAATTTCCTAGACCACCGTGAACGAGGATGGCGCGCGTTGGGCTGATCCTCGCACTCGACCGCTTCATCTTCTCCGCAGTCGCATGGGCCCCCGGGTGGATGCGAGGGACAAGTGGCGGCGCATCGGTGGCATGTGCCTTCCGTTCGAGGCTCTGCCACGGGGCATTCCGCATTTGACTCCAGACATGAGTTTGGGCTTCAATGGATTCAACGGTTTTCTGACGCGTGGATCTTCGTCGACCTCGTGGCCCATGCTCGCGTTGGCGGCGCAGTGCGATTTCATTCAGCAGATCGGGAACGTCGATCATGTCGACGTCTCCGCGGACGCATTCAATCGCCGGGGCACTGTTGTCATAACCTTCCTGCTGGAGTTAGCGCCAAATTGGTGGGGATCTCTACGGCGTGTATGCTGTCTCAAGTGGGTGGGTGCGCTACCACTGCAGCTGGGGCTCATCATCTTCTGGGCGGCGTCTCGGGGCTGAGTTTACCTCGCAGGCCCGCGCATGTTTTGTTTTGGCGTCGGGGGCAGAGCGCGCATCTTTCCTGATTTGTTCCTGCCCCACTCGCTTCGCTCGGCCATTCATTATCCCGGGGAAGCTCCCTATCGCAAGTTTGATGGGGAAAGCGTTCTTCGGGCTTGCTCAAGAATGAATATTCCAAACGTCGTAGCCCCTCGCTCGTCGCCAAATCCCGGGCCTGCAAGAATCGCGCGTCCCGCGTGCAAATTTGGAGCAAATTCGGAGACATTTCAGGACCCATTGATGCGTCGGCTCCTTCTGCTTGTCGGCGAATGTCGGTGGCGCCCTCTCTACCTGGCCCTCGCCGCCGTGGGGGATTGCTGAAGGGCGCGCGCTGTGTATCTCCATCTTCGGTGATCGCCTCTCCCCCCAGCTCGTCGACGCGTATATTGTTTCTGATAAGTCTGAGGACGAAGCAGGGTGTCTCTCTGAGCGAGCGCGCTTTTTTTTCCTACTCCGACTTCCAATCTCGGCTTCGTTTCCGGGGATGTGAATTTCGCGGTTGATGGGGGTTTCATATGCTTTTGGAGACGAGCATTGAGGGCCCTACCACCAATCGCCACTCGATTTCCTTCGCCGCTGCCTTGCCTTGTCAAGCTGAGATTGCGCAGGAGCGCGACGCCCATCGCATGGAACGCGTTGGCTGCCTTTCCATTTTGCATGGATCGATGGGATTATCGCGGCGATGAGTGTCCGAGATGTTTTGGATCATTATTCGAGGACCGTGGCCCCATGGCCGATTGGCCATTTGAATGAACCCGCTGGTCGTTGTCTTGTTTACTTATCGTTGACCGCCCGAGCACCGACTGGCCTTCCCACGGCCCCAAGTAGGACTGCTCGGCGCCCTCGCTTCAAGGGGGTCATGGACCTTGTCCTTGGCCCCGAGAGCTTCCCCCCAAGACATTTTCATTTGATTGGGAGAGCTCAGGGATGCGACGGGGTTCGCTGCCCAGAAGGTGCGCCACCTTATCTCGGAGAGGCGTGCTAAAACGGAGGAGGTGAAGGGGGGGTTTTAGTATTTCGAGCCATCCGTCTCGGGCGCCCTGCCGGAATCTCTCGCGGGCCCGGCGCCCCCCTTCGGCTTCGGGCGCCGTTCTACCTCGGGGCCGCTCGCGTGGGCCAACCGCTCAGGCCCCGACGTTCGGCTAGGAGGAACTGCGCATCGCGCCCTTCTATCCCGCGAGCGCGCTGCTCAGAGCTGGCCCCGCTGGGGGCGCCGACGACGATGCCCGTCGCGCTGCCCGCGCCGCTCGAGTTCGCGGGCTCAGCCGCTCCTGGGCGGTCAGCGGGCCGCGCGTTCTTCTTTCGGGCGATCTCTGACCCTGGCGGCCGCGCCCGCGAGGGCGCGGATGCCAGCGCCGCGTTGCCGGCCGACCACGGGGCCCCCATTTTGAAGGCTCAGCATTCTAGCCCGAGCTCGCGCCTGTCCTCGCCGCTGCCGCTCGGCGATGCATATCCGCATTTGGCGGGTGATAAGCGCATGTGTGCGAGGGCGATTGATGAGGATTGGATTCCCGTGCCCTCCTGGGCAAACGCAGCGCATCCTCTGGGCCCCATGGCGCCCCCGTCTCAGCCTGGCGAGCCTCTGTTGAGTCTGGGCGGCAACTCTTCCGCGGGCTTCGCCTTTCTCTCGCGTCCGAGGCCGCGGTGCCCAATGACTTGAAGCGTTGCCCATTTATGTTCTTTCCCGAGGGCAACTTTGTCGACCGCGAGCTCGTCTTCCGTCGGCCGGCTGCCACTTGCCCCCCGGCCCTCTCTGATTGCGACGACAAGTTGGGCATCTCGGCCGCGGCGGGCCCGCCGGCAAAAGCCGCAGCGGGCGAGGCGGGGGGCCCCCGCAGGGCCCCATCGAAGGGGGGGCAGCGAATTGGCAGTGCCATTGAAGTGGGCTCCGACCTCGCGAGTTGGAGCGCCGTGCTTCTGGCGCTGCACAGTTTGATTCGACGGTCGCGCCCCCATTGGTCCATCGTGAACTTACTTCGGCGAACGCTGTCTGCTTTTCGCTTTCCCTCTCATGCTCGCAATTGTCTGGCCGCCCTGCATTCCATTCGCGCGCGGCGCATCTCGTTCGGTGGACTTCAAAAACGCCCGATGCATGTCGAGAGTGGTGTCAGACAAGGTTGCCCGCTCAGCGGTATCAGACTCAGTATTCGTTCCGACCGCGTTATTCCTCGTCTCCGCGAGCGCGCCCATGATATTCTCAGTGCGATTGCCCCGACGTCGACCCCGCAAATGAACTCGCGACGCACGCCTGGCCCGCGGAGCCGGCAGAGGCTTCCCGCTCCTCAAGCGGGGCATTACCCTTTGCGAGAGTCGCCACTTTCTGAGGGGCCAGGGCGCCTGAGGCAGCATCCTCGCGAGGGTTGCCGTTTCTCGATGGGCCAGGGGGCCCAAGTTGCGACTGGCCTACAGGGCCGGCAGAGGGCTTCAGCAAGGACGCCATCTTCGCGGTGATTGCCATTTTCTGAGGGGCCAGGGCGCCCGACCCAAGACTGGCCCTCAACGCCGGCAGGGGGCCCCCGCTCCTCCGGGGGGGCAGCGTCTTCGCGGGGGTCGCCACTTTACGAGGGGCCAGGGCGCCCGAACGACAATTGGCCTACAGAGCCTGCGCAGGGGCTTCGGCCACTCCAGAGAGGCGCCATCCTTGCGGGGGTCGCGTCGCCCGTTTCCGAGGGCCCAGTGCGCCCGACCCGCAATTGGCCCACGGGGCCGGCAGAGGGCCCGCGCTCCCTCAGAGGGGCACCTCCCCCGTGAGAGCCGCTTATTTCCGTGGGCCGGGACGCCCGAGGCGCGATTTGCCCGCGACAACCGCGGCAAGAGCCACCGCCGCAACAACCGCAACAACAACGACCACTACAGCATCAACAACAACACCAGGAAACATAACACAAACAATAACACCAACAACAACAACGACACAACACCACAAAGCCAATGCCACCAGCAAGCAACACCAACACCAACAACAACGGCATCACGAAAGCCAGCAACAACAACACCCACAGCAACACCACCATCAGCAACAACGACAACCACACCATCATCAACAACAGCAACAACAACGACGCCATCAATACCAGCAGCGACGACAACTCCAACGACAGTAAAAGCAACAGCAGCTGCATCGGCAACAACAATATCATCAACGTCAGCAGCAGCAGCGACGACAACACCGACGCCAAAAACAACGACAACATCAACCACGACAACAACACCGCCATGTGAAGGGCAAAGCCAGCAGAGAGCTTCAATGACGACCTCTCACGGCTAGGAAAGAAGCTCTATGCTTAAGCAGATTTGGGGATCATCCCAGATAAACTCAGCGCAGTCATGTCTATTTTAATCCAGCTGCCGCCGATTGGCACCCGCTTGTTTCTTCTTATCCTGGCGACGCGCTGCCCCCCCCCCCCCCCCCCCCCCCGAGCGCGCGCCTCGACGCCTTCGTCCATGCCGCTGATCTTGTCAGGGAAGCTGGAGATCAGGCTCGAAAAGTCATCATCACTCATTGAGGGTGGCACCTCGTCGTGGGAGTTGGCCTCGAGGGGGCGGAACACATTGCGCCCCCGTCCTAGTTCGGCTGAAGGGATACGGTTTGCGCGTCGAGCGCCTCGAGCTCGGCCTCGCTGCCAGCGCGCGCGTTGCCGGTTGTGGAACTTCCCCAGGAGTGGTCGCGGCCTTGAGCAAGATTGCCCGGGGCTTCTCGAATGCTGTCCTCGTCGCGCTTTCTGCGCCCGCCGCTCTGAATGCCATGGGCAACCTTGGGCGCGTCACTCAGGCCGCCAAGCTCGAGCTGCGCACCAGCGTCCGCCTCTTGCGCGCCGCCGCAAAGAACGCGTCTCTTCTACATTCTGACCGGTGGACGAGGGGCGAAGCGGGGGAAGGGGGCTTTCATGGCCAGAAGCTCGATCCTCGTGGCGATTTCTGCATTTTATCATTAATGCTATGCAGGCAGGAGTTGCCCTGACATCCCTTCCCGCGCTATCCGTTTACTGGTGCCTGAGGAGATTGCCTTTGATTTCCCGGTTCGTTGGCGAGCTAGACTACTCCTCCGAGGGCGAAGGAATAATTGATTCATTCGTCCAGTGCCTAGTTCCCCTCGATATCTGATCAGCATGCGCCCTAAGGTTACCAGCCGACATCGTCATCCACATGCGCGCGCCGCCATGGCGGAAGCGATATCCGCCGGAGGAATCGCCATCAGGCGCCACAGGCGTGGAGCGGTTTTGCGCGACGTGGGGCGTCTTGCAATTGGAACGAGTGACCTACTTGACTTTTCTCATGCCCGATCGATGCTGGATCTATAAAAAAGAAGGCATTGCTATTTCTTCCAGAAGACCACGGAGGCGATCCCCTTCCGTCTTTCCTTCCCCACCTTTTCTTAATCATCGCGTTTTTTTCTACCCAGCGCAGCGTTCTCGACGCCGCTCGCTGCTCGCGCCCTCCGCGCCTCCCCCCGCGCCTCGCCCCCCTGCCTTCCTTCGCGGCTTATTCGCCGCCCGTCCTCGCGGCGCTCGGCGCGCGCAGCTGGGTTGCCGCGAGGCGCGCCCGCGGCCGCGCTGCCGCTGCATCTTGTCGCCGCATCGTCTTCGTCATTTCTTGGCGGCCCCGACGTTGACAGCTGGGGCAGTGGGGCGGGTCGGGTCGCCCACCCGTTTTCCTCTTCTTTGGTCAGCGGCGATTCTCTTGTCGTTCGTGCACGGGCCGGCCGGGGCGAAAGGCCGAAGTCGAGGCGCATGCCAGATAGTCGATCTCAACCCGAGGCGCCGATCGGATCGACCCCCGAGGGTGCCGGGCGCGACTGGGTGGCTCATCGTAGAAAGTTTATCCAGTGGCGCAACGCTCGGTGTCTTTGTCTGGCGGGCTTCTGGCCATGGGCAGGACGCCCATCTGACGCGACGCGGTTCGCGCTATGATTCCCCCCATGCCGCCGCGAAGCGGATGCTTCCCATGGCGCCAGCGCATGCGTTGCAACGTCAGCGCAAGGATATGGTTGATAAGCGGTTCCCGGCGCATGTGGGACGGGGGTGCCCAAGGATGTTGTTATTCTCCCATTTGCCCCAATGTGATCCACATGTGGCGGCGTGAGATGTCTACGCTGGTCTGGCAATGTCAAACCACGTTGGGCCACCCCTCCAGTCGCGACGCATTCCACGCGGGCCATTAGATTCGCATCGTATACCTTGGGGTCGCCGCCTTGGACACCGCGGGCCGGTTGAAAGCTGGCCCGCAGAGCACCTGCGATAGTTTCGTTGTGAGAATTAACGCCAGATGTTGGTTGGCCCTTGTTCTGGGCCTTGCGTATGCCGCAGGTGTCGTGCCGCGGCATGAATATGCAGATTCGCGACAGGAGTTGGCTGTGTCTCTTGTCATCTATGACAGCATTCGTCACAGATGCCTGCGATTGTGAGCTCTTTCTGCAGAGGGGGCAGCTCGCAGCAAATGCCTCGCGAAGTTTCGAATCCGCCGCAGGATGGGCCGTTGTCCATTGCGCGCGCTTGCATGTGCGACGCCGTGGTGCATCGATCGAAAGACTTCAGGCTCTCAAAGCCATCCGCGCACCTTGCTCGGCTGCTCCTCACATCGCACAGATATGGGTGTTCGTGTCGCTTTGGTTAAGCTGGGTTTCGACGTGTCTGGGAAGGAACGTATGGCGTTTTGTGTTCAAGCGATCAGAATCTGAAGCCAGCGCCGTTCACTTGTTTTCCAAAGACACACGGGGAACGCCCGTGAAGTTTCAAGTGTCACGCCCAAAGTATAGTTGTAGACGGCGTGCCGGTCCACATTGTGGGCGTTCAGTCCCGAAGAGCTGCGGGCGCCGCCTGAGGCCGTGCTTCGCGACGACCCATTGGCGCCACTCGATGCCGCGGTTTTCTCGGACACCCCGGGGGACTCGATCAGCGTCTCAGTGATTTCTGTCGGTGCACTGGCCGAAGCGGGAGCGCGAATGCTTGTTCGCATCGAGACGGAATTGCCAGGTTCGCCCATGATGCATTGTTCCCCCGAGTTCTTCAGTCTCGGCGGATCTATAGGCGAAGGCGCAGGGTTGCTGCGCAGGGTCGTCAATGATGTCTAGTTTGTGGTATGGGTGCGTACCACATGTTAGAGGATAAAACGGATGATCGTTCCTAAAGTTGGCCACGGGCCGTGCGTGTTGGCATCCTATATTCGCCTTAAGTTGTTTCACGTGGGGTCCACGAAGTATTTGCGAAGACCACCGTGAGTCTGGACGCGGCATAGGGATGGGGCAACAGCGTGGGCTTTTCCCCACGGATTGCTGTGAGGCTATAGGATGTCGCTTGTTTACACAAGGAATCATCCACGACGAAGCAGCTCAAGCGGAGGCAGAAACTCGCGTCGATTTGATGCCTTGTCTTTGGTCTGAGAGGGTGAGGGGGGGTGGCGGGGAGGATATAATGACGAATGAGACAACGCGCGGTTCAGGACGACGTACGGGTCGGCCCCCCCGAGCCGCGTGCAAAGGGGACTACCCGTAAGTATTTGTGCAGCGGCCCGCACGCCCCGCGAGTGCAGCTGCGGCCAACGTGCTGAGTCGGCATGCGCAGCGGGGGCAGTAGGATGATCCGATGAGGCTTGGAGGGGGTGGAGGTGTGGTGCGGGGGGGGGATGAGGGAGGGAAGACTGCTGCTCCACGGTTTTGCCACGATTATTCGCAGGCCTCCTGGCGTCCAGCCAGGTAACCATCGAACACGGCACTATAAGACAAGCCCACGTCTAAACATATATGTTCGCCTTTCGGGTGCTTGTCATCAGTGATTCGATTCCACTAGTATTTGCACGGGGGGGCAGTAGGCTTTCTCACTGCACTTTTGATTGAAATACCGCACGTGCCCGCCGCCAATCGAAAACGTGGGTCAGGGCGCCTATTGCCGCGATGCCTCCCCCGCGCTGCTGGAATACAGAGGGCAGGGCGAGGAGATGGGTACCGGGGGAGGAGATCCCTGCTGCCGCGTTTGGGTTGTATGTGCCTCTCAATCACTTCTTCTTCAGCAGCAACACGATATTGCGCGTTTCGGCCCCGCCCTGCGGCGCCCACGCGGTGCATGATGCAACGGATGTTCGATGTCAGACGTCAGAATTCTGCAGCGCTCTTTGGAAACAAATGTTTCTTTCCTCCTTCTCCTCCTTCTCCTCCTCCTCCTCCTCCTCCTCCTCCTTCCTCCTCCTCGATATGGCCTTCGGACGTAGCCATCCAGCCTTAGGACCGGTTGGCCCTGTGGGGGGTGAGAATGCTAGTGGGCCAGGTTACTCCAGCTGGTGGGATACGCTGTAAACGGTAGAATCAGACAAACGATAGCAGAAGATAGAAACAGACAGGCGAAACACGAGAGAGGATGAGACAAGGACGAAGGGTGATGACCTCAGCGGTGGTACCAGGTTAAAGTGCAGTGAACGTGGCAGCTTGCGATTGAAAGGCAGCAGCTGTGGGCGCGGCCACGCTCGCTAAGGTGGAAGGCGCAACAAGGCTTCTCGCCCAGCCCACAGGCGTCCGCCAGTCCCGCGACTGTACCCTCACCTGCACAGCAGGCGCAGGGGGGTACCCAGACCGCACTGGTGGACGCCTGGGGGGGGGGGGTCCACCCAACGCGGGAGTGTTTGTGCATTCCGTCGCGGTGGTCCGATTACATTCGGACCCCCCCCAGACATGTCTCCAAAACCCTTCCGTGATCAGCTGGCGGTTGCTGTCTCTATTGAGAAGGTTGGGTAGGCAAGGGCACTGCAGTGCTACAAGCGGGTGGTGACAGAGACTCTAGGGCAGCAGCTGTGGGCGCGCGGTTGACGTTTTCGTGGCCACATTTCCTCTGCTTCTTGTTGTTACTGCAGCAGCACCTCGCCCAGCCACCCCTCCTCCGTGGAGAACACGTGCAATTTTTCCATGCGGGCTGGAAGGCACGTGGTGCTACATGGCGTCCCAGCGTCCCAGGACGCTCGGCCTGCAGTACGTTTTTCCACTCGGGCCTGAATGCACGTGATGTTACATGGCGTTCCAGTCCCTGGACGCTCGGTCTGCGGTGCGTTCATTCGTAGAAGCCTATAAAACGGGGCCGTGGGCGAAAGCAAATATCCAGAGAGGCGGTCGGCCGCTACCATCTTTTGGGGATGCCGGGGCCCGAGTCTTCATCATTTGTGCTCCTCCTTGTTCTGACAAGTGTCGCTTCTACTGAAGTGGGATTTCGGCACACTCCTCCTCTTCCGCCTCCCGTCGAGCACCGTGTCCAGGCTGCGTGGCCTGTTCTTGCTGCGTCTTGTGGCGTTCCATCCTTGTCTCTTTTCGCCTCGGGCCTGTCTCTTCTGGAGGCAGGCGCTTCAGATCACAGCTTCCTCCTTCCCTCGTGGCCCTGCCGCTGCCGCAGGAGAAGAGGATGAGCCGGCTGATCCTGCGGGACGCTCCGGCCAGGCCGGCCGCCGAGGCCCCCCGCCGGCGGGCCTCGGTTCCGCTCGCCGCCGTGGCGGTTCCCGCCTGCGGGCGTGTGTCGCGCGAGGGCTCGGCCTCGCGCGTGGCTCGTCGCGGGGGGCGATCGCCCCTCGCAGCCCGCCCCTCGCAGCCCGTCCCCGTAGCTGGCCTCGGCGTGGCCTTTCCCGTCTTCTGGCGACTGTCGCGGGCCCCGCGGCAGTCGTCAGGGGCGGGGGCGCGAGGGGCGCGGCCTTCTATCTGGCCCGCGTGTCGGATATCCAGATGCCCTGCCGAGCCACTCGTGGTCTGGAGGGGGCCAATCATTCATTGTCCCTGGGTGCGTGGCTGAAGTGGAAATCCGTGGTGAGAATTCTGCTTGTTGTTGCTGCTGCTGCTGGATCTGCGGCTGCTGTTGCTGTTGCTGTTGTTGCTGCTGCTGCTGTTGTTGCTGCTGCTGCTGTTGAATACTCACTTCTAGAGAATAATTATTGCTGTTCCGGGAGCTCTCGCTTCGATTCCAGCTACATTTTAAATCTGAAAACGAGGCTCCCGTTCGAGCGTTGGTTTGACCCTAAAAGTGCGCCTTTGGAGGCCCAGCTACGACAACAACGGCTCCCGCTTGATACTACCTCACAATTTACTTCGCGACACCCTGGCCAGAGAGGCCTCAGAACTCAGGAACGGCGCTCTCGCTCGAGACTCCTTTGCAATTCAATCAAGTTGGCGGGGGCCCAGTCACGACGACAAAGGCTCCTGCTCGATACTTCCTACGATCCGAGAGCCCCTGGCCAGGAAGGCCCCCGAACTCAGGAACGGGGCTCTCGCTCGAGACTTCCTCATGATTCAGTAAAATTGGTGGAGGCCCACCTGCGACGACAAGGGCTCTCGTTCGATACTTCCTCAAGATGTATTCGCAGAGGCCCCCCTTGCCAGAGATGCCCCCGAACTCAAGAGTGGTGCTCTCGCTCGAGACGCCCTCGTCATTCAGTCAATTTGGTGAGGGCCAAGCCGCGACGACAAGGGCTCCCGTTCGTTAGTTCCTCAAGCTGTACTTCAAGAGCCCGTGGCCCGAGTTTGCAATTCAGCAGCGGCACCAGAGGCCCACCTGCGACGACAGGAGCTCCCGCTCGACACCCCCTTTAATATTCCTACACGACCTGGCCAGAGAGGCCCCCAAACCACAAAGGCCCCAGCACGCTGCTCATTGAGGCCTTCGGACACAGCCCACAAACGCTCCAAACGCGCCCACAAGGGGCCCCAGCACGCTGCCCACTGATGCCTTCGGACACAGCCCACAGAGGTCCGGGCGCGCTGCCCACTGAGGCCCCCAACACACAACTCACTGAGGCCCAGAGTAAGCCCACAGGGACCGTAGCATGCTGCCCGCAGGCCCTCTGTCAGCCCACATAGGCGCCAAGCGCGCCCACGGAGGCTCCCCCGCGCTGCCCACACAGGCCCCAAGCGCGCCCACAGAGGCCCCCGCGCGCTGCCCACTGATACAGCCCACTGAGGCCCCAGCCCTCAGAGGCCCCGAGCGCGCCCACAGAGGCCCCAGCCCACAGAGGCCCCAAGCGCGTCCACAGAGGCCCCAGCGCGCTGCCCACTGAGGCTCTCGACACAGCCCACAAAGGCCCAAGCCCCCGCCCCAAGCTTGCCTACGGAGGCCCCAGCGCGCTGCCCACTGAGGCCCCCCGTTCCACAGAGGCCCCACGCGCGCCCCAGCCCACAGAGGCCCCAAGCGCGCCCACAGAGGCCCCAGCCCGCAGAGACCCCAAGCGCGCCTGCCCACTGAGGCCCCCGACATAGCCCACAGAGGCCCCGAGCGTGCCCATGGAGGACCCGGCGCGCTGCCCACTGAGGCCCCGACTTCCTACAGCGGCCCCACGCGCGCCCACAGAGGCTCCTGCCTACAGAGGCGCCAAGCGCGCCGAGGCCCCCGCACGCTGCCCACTGAGGCCCTCCGGCACAGCCCACAGAGTTCCCAGCGCGCCCACAGAGTCCTCAACCCACAGAGGCCCAAAGGCGCCCACAGAGACCCCAGACGCGCCCACAGAGGCCCCAGCGCGCTGTCCACTGAAGCTCCCCAACGCAGCCCATGGAGGCCCCAAGCGAACCCACATAGGCCCCAGCCCGCAGAGGTCCAAGGAACGCCGCTTTCGCATGTGACTTCTTCGCAATTCAATCAAGTTCGCAGATGCTCTGACGCGACGAGAATCCCGCTCGATATGTCCTCGCGATTTACTCTTGGAAACCCTGGCCAGAGAGGTTCCCGAAATCAGGAACAGGGCTCTCGCTGGATAATTCCTGGCAAGTCAGCCAAATTAGTGGGGACGCGGCCGCGATGACAAGGGCTCCCGCTCGATGCTTCCTCGCGATTTGCTCCGAGAGGCCCTCTCGCGTGGTCAATCCTTCTCTTCCCCCGTCCGTCCTCCCTTCCTCAGTTTCAGGGGTTGCGCTAAATGTGCGCGGCAGGTAAGGAAGATAGACCCCCGAGGGGGTACGGTCGAAAACACAGAGGGCGGGTATCGAGAGGGGATGTACGTGTTGCGTGGCACGCGATCACATAAGAACACATTCTCTTAAATTGTTGTTGTTGTTGTTGTTGTTGTTGTTGTTGTTGTTGTTGTTGTTGTTGTTGTTGTTGTTGTTGTTGTTGTTGTTGTTGTTGTTCAACATTATTACTTCTCAAGAATAATTATTGTTGGGACCCCTGGTGCACGACCCCCCCGCCGCGCCTAGGCCGCAGCCTCATTTTCATCATTTTCGTGAGGAAGTCTCAGGCAAAACGGGGGAGTCCGGATCCGGTTGTGTTGTTACGATCGGTTTTCCCTTGCAAAAAATAAGCTAAAGTTGACATTTCTTGTTCTAACATAACCAAACTTCAAGAATCCCTTGCAAAAAATAAGGTAAAGTGGACATTCGCGCGCGCAAGACGAAATCCTTCCAAAACCTTAGTTTTCGTAGCGATTTTAACATAAAAACATCAAAAAACCAATGGTTTTTCAAAAAAAATGTCAAAATTTCATCCCGCGCGCTCTTGCGGATTCGTAGGAAACCCAACACTTTTTAAACATTTCTGTCAAACGGGCTTTTGCGAGCAACTTTTTCGAACTTCTGCAACAACGGTTGCGCACCTGCCAGGGCCATCATCCCTGTCAAATAATACCATGCGGGACACATTCGTTTTTTCTTCGCGCGCGCACGCCGTCGTCGTCGGCCGCGGGGCCCTGAATAGTAGCCACGGTCGTCCGCATGCCACGAAGTGAAGTGTCCGAACGTCATAGGGCGGGAAGCTGGGTGTGGGTGGTGGCGAAGAGTCGTTTGGAAATTTGGTAGAGCTTGAACCGGCCCCCCCACAAAGTGGGGGTATTGCCCGCCTCCTATGAAAACCCTGGCACTGGTGAGAACGGTGTGTCCCCACGTGCTAGTAATTGTTGTTGTTGTTGTTGAACATTATTATTCTAAAGAATAATTATTGTTGGGGCCCCTGGTGCACGACCCCCCCGCCGCGCCTAGGCCGCAGCCTCATTTTCATCATTTTCGTGAGGAAGTCTCAGGCAAAAACGGGGGTCCGGATCCGGTTGTGTTGTTACGATCGGTTTTCCCTTGCAAAAAATCAGCTAAAGTGACATTTCTTGTTCTAACATAACCAAACTTCAAGAATCCCTTGCAAAAAATAAGGTAAAGTGGACATTCGCGCGCGCAAGACGAAATCCTTCCAAAACCTTAGTTTTCGTAGCGATTTTAACATAAAAACATCAAAAAACCAATGGTTTTTCAAAAAAAAGTCAAAATTTCATCCCGCGCGCTCTTGCGGATTCGTAGGAAACCCAACACTTTTTAAACATTTCTGTCAAACGGGCTTTTGCGAGCAACTTTTTCGAACTTCTGCAACAACGGTTGCGCACCTGCCAGGGCCATCATCCCTGTCAAATAATACCATGCGGGACACATTCGTTTTTTCTTCGCGCGCGCACGCCGTCGTCGTCGGCCGCGGGGCCCTGAATAGTAGCCACGGTCGTCCGCATGCCACGAAGTGAAGTGTCCGAACGTCATAGGGCGGGAAGCTGGGTGTGGGTGGTGGCGAAGAGTCGTTTGGAAATTTGGTAGAGCTTGAACCGGCCCCCCCACAAAGTGGGGGTATTGCCCGCCTCCTACGAAAACCCTGGCACTGGTGAGAACGGTGTGTCCCCACGTGCTAGTAATTGTTGTTGTTGTTGTTGTTGATACAGGCGGGGGGCAAGCCCCCCCGGGGGGGGAGGGGGGGGGGGGGAACAACACAACACAACACAACGCACCCCTACAGGAGGATCCTGTGGGATCCGTACAGGGTTCCATAGGATTCCCACACGACCCTTACAGGGTTCCATAGGACGCCCATAAAACCCCTACAGAGTTCCATCGGACTCCCATTCGACCCCCACAGGGTTCCATCGGAGTCCCATAGAACCCCTACAGGGTTCCATCGGACTATTTCGGCGCACCCCTCACGCGGCTCGTGGCCCTACAGGGGGCGCAGCCGAAGGCTTCGGGACCATTTCGGCGCACCCCTCACACGGTTCGTGGCCCTACAAGGTGCGCAGCCGAAGGCTTTCGCGGCCCCACATGTGGCGCACCCGAAGGCTTCGGGCCCATTTCGGCGCACCCCTCACACGGTTCGTGGCCCCACAGGGGGCGCAGCCGAAGGTTTCGGGCCCATTTCGGCGCACCCCTCACACGGTTCGTGGCCCCACACGGGGCGCAGCCGAAGGCTTCGGGATTCTTTCGGCGCACCCCTCACACGGTTCGTGGCCCCACAGGGACCGCACCCGAAGGCTTCGGGCCCATTTCGGCGCACCCCTCACACGGTTCGTGGCCCCACAGGGGGCGCAGCCGAAGGCTTCGGGTCCATTTCGGCGCACCACTCACACGGTTCGTGGCCCTACAAGGGGCGCGACCGAAGGCTTTCGCGGCCCCACATCGGGCGCACCCGAAGGCTTCGGGTCCATTTCGGCGTACCCCTCACACGGTTCGTGGCCCCACATGTGGGCGCAGCCGAAGGTTTCGGGTCCATTTCGGCGCACCCCTCACACGGTTCGTGGCCCCACACGGGGTGCACCCGAAGGCTTCGGGTCAATTTCGGCGCACCCCTCACACGGTTCGTGGCCCCACAGGGGCAGCAGCCGAAGGCGTCGGGACCATTTCGGCGCACCTCTCACACGGTTCGTGGCCCTACAAGGTGCGCAGCCGAAAGCTTTCGCGGCCCCACAGGGGGCGCAACCGAAGGTTTCCGGCCCATTTCGGCGCACCCCTCACACGGTTCGTGGCCCCACACGGGGCGCAGCCGAAGGTTTCGGGTACATTTCGGCGCACCCCTCACACGGTTCGTCGCCCCACATGGGGTGCACCCGAAGGCTTCGGGTCAATTTCGGCGCACCCCTCACACGGTTCGTGGCCCCACAGGGGGCGCAGCCGAAGGCTTCGGGTCCATTTCGGCGCACCACTCACACGGTTCGTGGCCCTACAAGGGGCGCGACCGAAGGCTTTCGCGGCCCCACATGGGGCGCACCCGAAGGCTTCGGGTCCATGTCGGCGCACCCCTCACACGGCCCGTGGCCCCACAGGGGGCGCAGCCGAAGGCTTCGGGGCCATTTTCGGCGCACCCCTCACACGGTTCGTTGCAACACACGGGGTGCAGCCGAAGACTTCGGATAAATTTCGGGACACCCCTCACACGGTTCGTGGCCCCACAGGGGGCGCAGCAGGCTTCCGACTCCATTGTAGGGATCCACAGGGATCCTCTAGGATGATTGTAGGGATCCACAGGGATCCTCTAGGATGCTTGTAGGGAGCCACAGGGATCCTCTAGGATGCTTGTAGGGATCCACAGGGTGCTTGTAGGGTTCCGCAGGGATCCTGCAGGATGCTTGTAGGGATCCACAGGGATCCTCTAGGATGCTTGTAGGGATCCACAGGGATCCTCTACGATGCTTGTAGGGATCCACAGGGATCCTCTAGGATGCTTGTAGGGATCCACAGGGATCCTTTAGGATGCTTGTAGGGATCCACAGGGATCCTTTAGGATGCTTGTAAACTTGTAGGGATCCACAGGGATCCTCTCAGATCCCTGTAGGGTCCTTGTAGGGATCCAGAGGGATTCTATGAGGTCCCTGTAGGGATCCACAGGGATTCTAGAGGGTCCCTGTAGAGATCCACAGGGCGTCTAGAGTGTCCCTGTAGGGATCCACAGGGAGTCTATAGAGTCCTTGGAGGGATCCACAGGGATTCCATAGAGTCCCTGGAGGGATCCACAAGGATTCTATAGAGTCCCTGGAGGGATCCACAGGGATTCTATAGAGTCCCTGGAGGGATCCACAGGGAGTCTATAGATCCCTGGAGGGGTCCACAGGGAGTCTATAGAGTCCCTAGAGGGATCCACAGGGATTCTATAGAGTCCCTGGAGGGAGTCTATAGAGTCCCTGGAGGGATCCACAGGGATTCTATAGAGTCCCTGGAGGGATCCACGGGGATTCTATAGAGTCCCTGGAGGGATCCA
>CAUYUJ010014750.1:90809-143565 GCA_963575745.1 Prorocentrum cordatum | reverse complement strand
TCTGAGATTTCCTTCGTATTTACTCAGGAACGGCGCTCCCGCTAGAGACCCCCTCACAATTAAGTCCGGGTCAAACTGATTTGTTGCTTCCCTTGGACTACAACAACAACGGCTCCCGCGTGAGATTTCCTCACACATTATGGAAGAATCGCGCTCTCGCTTTGGACTTCCTCCCAATTTACCACCGAACCGCGGCTCCCGCATGAATCTTCCGGGCAATGTATTATATAATCGCATTATAGAATCGCGTTCTCGTTTGGGATTTCTTCGTAACTTCACACAGGTCCGCTTCGCTTGATATTTCTTCACAATCTATCCAGATGCTGGCCTTCGACAGTCAGGAAATGCGCCCCCGCTACAGATTGCTTCGTGGTTCAAGCAGGACCCGCGCTTCAACGACCCGCCCGCTCGACCCGCCCGTCGGGGCCTGCCCGCCCGACCAACCCGTTAATGATTGCAGTCGCCGCTCGCTGCCGTTCGCCCGCCTTCGATGCCCCTCGCTGCCCGTACTGGTTCTGCGGTCGCTTTCGTTCGCTGCCCTTCGTGGCCCCGTTGCTGCCTTCAGCGGCCCCGTCGCTGCCTTTTGTGGCCCCGCATTATATGCCCTTCGTGGCCCCCGCTCGCACGCGCCCGTCGTGGCCCCACATGCCCTTCGTAGTTCCGCTGTCGCCCTTCGTGGCCCCCTCGCTGCCCTCAGTGGCCCCGCTGTCGCCCTTTGTGGCCCCGTATACGACTGCCCTTCGGCTCCCGCCGTGGCCCCATATGCATGCCCTTCGTGGCCCCGTTGTCGACCTTTGTGGCCCCCTCGCTGCCCTTCGTGGCCCCGGTGCTGCCCTGAGCGGCCACGTCGCTCTCCTCTGTGGCCTCGGATGTTATGCCCTTCGAGGCCCACGCTGGCTTTTCTCACGATTTACTTGGGAATCGCGCTATCGCTCGTGACTCCCTCGCGACTCATGCAGGACCCACGCTTCAGCAACCCGCCTGCTCGACTTCGTCGCTTGGGCCCGCCTTCCGACCTGCCCGCTATGGGTCTGCCCACCCGATCAGCCCGTTTGGTTTTACCACTTGTTTTCTGTTCCATGCCCCCCTCCTGCTAATTTGTCTCGTGCTCCATTCTTCTCACTCCCCCTTTCGCCGGTCCTCTCTTCCTTTGTTTAAGGGGCTGCATTAAATACACCTGGTAGGTAAGGAAGATATACCTCCAAGGGGGTACGATCGAAGACGACGAGGGCGGGTATCGAGGGTTTGATATTATATATATATATATAATATATATATTTACATATATATACATACACATATATCTACATATCATGTATATATATAGATATATATAGAATTATATATATATATATATATATATATATAACACGGCGCACCAGGTCCGGGGGCACGGGGGCCGGGAAAAAGAAACCTCCCCCCGTCTCGGATAGCGCTGCTTCCACATCCACGGAGGCTGCGACTCACCCACTGGCCGTCCTCTGTTTCTTTTTTTTTTGACCACAAATGTGGGCTCCGGGGGGCCCGGAGGCTCGTCGGGGCTTGCCGGAGGCCTCCCAGTCAGACAAGACGGCCCCAGAAGCGCCCAAGACGGCCCAAGAAATTTCCAAGAGGCCTCCAAGAGGGCTCCGAGATGCTGAAGATGGCCTCCAGACGTCCAAGGACGCCCCCAAGAGGCCTCAAGAAGCCTCCAACATGCGTCCCAAGAGGGCCCCTAGACGCAAAAATTGGCCCATTCCCTTCGTAAAACGTACATGTTCAACAAAGTTGTCTTTTGGGCTTTCCGACGTTACAGGACGGCCCAAGAGGCGCCCAAGGAACCGCCCCAAGGACTGGCCCAAGAAAGCTTCCCAGAGGGCCCCAGGACAGCCCAAGAGGGCCCCAAGACGGCCCAAGAGGCGCCCAAGATGGCCCAAGAGGGCCCCAAGACGGGCCCAAGAGGGGGCCCAGAGGGGGACACGAACCGCAAGCTCGAGCCTTCCGCCCCAAGAGGCCGCCAGGAGGCCCCCAGGAGGCCCCTCAAGAGGCCCCAGGAGACCCCCAAGAGGCCCAAAGGAGGCCCTGAGAAGCCCCAAATCGGCCCCCACAATGCTTCGAACCTGCTTCCAGGAGGCCCCCGACAGGTTCAGAGGCTCCCAAGAAGCTACGTCAAACTCCCAGCGAGCGGCCGGACGAGGCCCCCCCAAAAATCCCAAGAGGGTTCCAGTATTTGTATCCTTCAGCGCTCTCTGGCCTTCTTCCCCCTGCCCCCTTCCCTGCGACTTTCGTTGACTCAAGCTCGTCTCCTCTCCATTTCCTCTCTCTGCCTCTCTCTCTCTCTGTCTTCTTCTCTCTCTCTCTCTCTCCATCTCTCTCTCTCTCTCTCCTTCGCTCTCTGTCTGTCTGTCTCTCTCTCTCTCTCTCTCCCTCTCTTTCTCTCTCTTTGTCTTTCTTCCTTTCAGATTCCGTGTCCTTGCGACCTTCTGCAGTCCCCGACGTCGCCACGGCTGGATCCGCTCGAGCGTGTCTTGTGATGTGCGGCGGTGCGAAGCCCGTCCCACTGATCAAGGCACAGGTACGAAATGATGGGTCCATCATTTCTTGCCTTCCCATGTGCGTTTTCCCAATCGATTCCTGGGCCCGAGGTCGCAAAAATTACGACGTCGGAGGTCTGGGGAGGCGGGAAGCACGACCTGGACCTCCGACGTCTTGGAAAAATCACGACGGTGGTTTCGGTCAATTTTCGGCCTCTGGGGCCCTCGCAGGGTCCCGGGACCGTCAGAAAACGACTCAGGATGAACAAAACACACGTCCCCAGGAAGTCGTCGAGAGGTCCAGGGGCCGCGCACAGAAAGCATCACGACATCGGACGTCCAGAGAGGAGGTAGGAACACGAGGAGGAGGGAGCCCAGACCTCCTGGCGACGCAACACCAAATATAACAAAAGCTTCCCCGCGACTTCCCCCAGAGACTCTAACTACAGAAACTCCTTTCGTATTCCGGCCAGAAGCATCCAGAAACGATGTACATTAGCCCTGGCGGGGGGAATGATGGCGATGGTGATGTCCATGATGACGACGGTGACGATCCTAGCTAGAACCTAAGCGCGCGCGAAGCGCGCGCGTGGTTCTAGTATATATATATGTGTGTGTGTGTATTGATTCGCCCGTGAGCAGATAGGAGCGAACAATCTAAACAATGATTGTTGTTGTTGTCGTCGTCCCCCCGTCGACCAACCCCGCGACCCACCCAGCGACGCACCCCGCGACCCACCCCGCGACCCACTCAGCGACGCACCCCGCGACCCACCCCGCGACCCACCCCGCGACCCACCCGCGACCCACCCCGCGACCCACTCGCGAACCACCCCGCGACCTATCTGCGACCTACCCGCGACCCACCCGCGACCTACCCGCAACCCTTCACGCAACCCACCCCGCGACCCACCCGCGACCGATCCACATTGGTTTGAAGAAAAATTCTGCGTCTGCGGCGGGCTCGTTGTATAATGTGTGGAACTTTGGCGCCTGCGGCGGGCTTCTCCAAAGTCTCGCAGACTGCCGACGTCCTCACCGCCCTCCGCATCTGGGCGTCCGTTCCTTGAAAACGAAGAGGTGGTGTGCTCAACATCCCTGCCAAACGAATGCGTGTCTACTGTGATTCCTTTCGCTTCGCGGGGTGCCATCCAGAGCGCGTGCTGTCAAGTCGTTGCGGGGCCTTGTGGGAGCCTCTCGGGGCTTCTTGGAAGCGTCTTGAGAGCGTATTAGGGCCTCCTGGGGGTTTGTTTGGGGCTTGCCGCGGCCTCTTTTGGGCGTATTGGGCCGAGATTGTAATCGATGTGTACAGTGCGCAGGTGGAGAACGCGTGCAGCTCAGTCGTTGCGGCTATTCCTAGGGGCTTGTGGGGGGCCTTTGGGAGGTTTCCTCAGGGCCTCCGCGGGGCTTCTTAGGATTCTCCTGGATGTTGCGGCCCCTTTGGCGCGTCTAGGGCAGTTTCGGGGCGCTCTTGCGCTGCGCGGTCCCTTCAGAGGCATAATGCAACGCCAAGTTCCAAAGTCCGATGGGCATAGCAACAACGTGCCATTCGTATACAATTCCGTGGGCCTTTTGGTGGCATTTGGGGGCCGTTTGCAGGCCTCTTGGAGGCCTCTTGGGGGCCTCGGGGAGGCCTCTGATGGGGCTGAATGAGGGCCTCTTGGGAGCCTCGTGGGGCGTTTTGTGTTTTTTTTGATGCGCTGTTGCGCCGTTTCGTCCTTTCGGAGGCCGTCCAGTGGGCATCTCGCGGCCGCCTTGGGCCATCCACTTGAGCGCGCCGCCAATGTTGGTCGTTTGGGTTTCGACGTTGCAGCCCCGAATCTCGTTTTCGACGAATTGGTTGGTATTCGACGGATCTGTGTTCGGCAATGCAGTTTTGTTATTTCTTGTCGCCACGTTTTCTTGTCGCCATGGGCCTTTTGCAGGCGCCGCGGCTGGTCGAGAGATACCCAGGGATCCCGCTTTAGGCCAGAGCTATGGCCCAGAGTCGAGCTGATCGTCCCTGTGTTCAGGGGAAAGAATCATTAGGGCGACGATGGAGGCGGCCGTGACGAACGCGAGGAGGGGGAGGGGGAAGCGGGAGGATGACGGGGAAATGGGGGAGGAGGAGGGGGAGGAGGAGGAGGAGGAGGAGGAGAAGGAGAAGTTGTAAGGGGAGGTGGGGGACGGCGAGTATAATTACGGAGGAAGACGGTGAGAAGAACATGTATCAGTTTGCAGGAGGACGACGGCGAGGACAAGGAGACAAGTGAGGACGAGGAGGACGTCGGCGACGATCCGAATCTGGGGGCGCAGAAGGGCAATGAGTAGGAAGTCTGGGAGGAGGAGGAGCAGAGGGGATGCAGGGAGGGGGGGGGGGAGGATTTGATGCTTGAGCATGCGTGGCATCATTGCTCGTTTTCCTCCTGGCCCTCGTCGCCCTCGTCCTCGCCCTGCTTTACTTCACTTGGCGCTACCCTTTGAGACCCAGCTGGGCTGGGAGCCTCAGCACTTGCCAGCTCGACACAGCCCTAACAATCACGTGCCTGCAACCTCGCCTTTGCTGCTTCTCGCACGCGGCCTTGCACGCCCCCCAGCTCCTAGTTCCTGCTCCTGCCCCTGCTGGTGGGGTCTTCGTTCTGTGACCTCGCAGGTTCATGCGGAGCCTCCTCGGGACGAAAACGTAATCTGAATCTCGCGAAGAGGACGGAAGGAGAAGGAAGCGGCCAAACGGGGGATGAGAATAGCAATGATGAAACTCAGGAGGGTGATTAGGATGAGGAGGATGCAGCGAGGCGTGATTGGTGGGATGATAATGAGAAGGAGCATCAATGTGGGGAAGGAGGGATAGGACGGGGACGGGGATGAGGTGATGAATAATGGACACAACAGCAGCAGCTGGAGGAAGAGGAGGAGGAGACGACAGAGAAGGCGGAATGACAGAACAGTCAACACGCACAGGATGAGCAGGAGCAGGAGCGGGTTCATTATCCGTAAGGGCTTCGCCCCCTGCCGCCGGCCCCCTCTCTCGGAGAATGGGCCATGGAAGAGCTAAGTCATGAGGCTTTGGCGCTGTCGCGCAGCAGTATCGGAACTTCATGCGAGGCCGATTCGCAATCGGCAAAACCAACTGATCACAAGAGGGGTTACCACACAGGGCGATTGGTAAGACGTGTATGGTTTACGAGCTTGGTTACCACACCTTGGGATTAAAGGGCCGAGGGAGTACTCGCAGTTTGGGTTACCACGCCTTGCGATGGATGTGCGTGAGGGGTGGCACCGAATTTCAGAAATGTGGCAAATCCCATGTGTTTTTGGACCCTGACCCCGCGGATCTGCGTGAGGGGTGGCACCGAATTTCAGAAATGTGGCAAATCCCATGTGTTTTTGGACCCTGACCCCGCGGATCTGCGTGAGGGGTGGCACCGAATTTCAGAAATGTGGCAAATCCCCTGTGTTTTTGGACCCTGACCCCGCGGATCTGCGTGAGGGGTGGCACCGAATTTCAGAAATGTGGCAAATCCCTTGTGTTTTTGGACCCTGACCCCGCGGATCTGCGTGAGGGGTGGCACCGAATTTCAGAAATGTGGCAAATCCCATGTGTTTTTGGACCCTGACCCCGCGGATCTGCGTGAGGGGTGGCACCGAATTTCAGAAATGTGGCAAATCCCATGTGTTTTTGGACCCTGACCCCGCGGATCTGCGTGAGGGGTGGCACCGAATTTCAGAAATGTGGCAAATCCCTTGTGTTTTTGGACCCTGACCCCGCGGATCTGCGTGAGGGGTGGCACCGATTTCAGAAATGTGGCAAATCCCTTGTGTTTTTGGACCCTGACCCCGCGGATCTGCGTGAGGGGTGGCACCGAATTTCAGAAATGTGGCAAATCCCATGTGTTTTTGGACCCTGACCCCGCGGATCTGCGTGAGGGGTGGCACCGAATTTCAGAAATGTGGCAAATCCCTGTGTTTTTGGACCCTGACCCCGCGGATCTGCGTGAGGGGTGGCACCGAATTTCAGAAATGTGGCAAATCCCTTGTGTTTTTGGACCCTGACCCCGCGGATCTGCGTGAGGGGTGGCACCGAATTTCAGAAATGTGGCAAATCCCTTGTGTTTTTGGACCCTGACCCCGCGGATCTGCGTGAGGGGTGGCACCGAATTTCAGAAATGTGGCAAATCCCTTGTGTTTTTGGACCCTGACCCCGCGGATCTGCGTGAGGGGTGGCACCGAATTTCAGAAATGTGGCAAATCCCTTGTGTTTTTGGACCCTGACCCCGCGGATCTGCGTGAGGCGTGTCGATTTCGAGCCCCCCCAGCAATTCAGACAACGCGCCCAGGGGGTGTTAAAAAATTCTGTTTGGGCCTCCCCCCCCCTCGCGCGGTCAATCAACTAGTTACAGTAACCAGCATGAAGCAGAACTGTAACACTGGAAACTACAAGCTACAACTGGTACTGGAAACTGCGAACCCGCGCCTACAGCCTGGTGGCCCCACAAGGGGGCCGGCGGATTTATTTCAGTAAGAAGCTCTACGGCGACATGCCTTCGCTCAAGAGGACCAAAGTGTCGGGAGGAACCTGACGCTCCTCTCCCTGATTGGAGGAGGAGGAGGAGGAGTCGAGGAGGAGGAGGAGGGGGATGAGGAGGAGGAGGAGGGGGAGAGGAGGGGGAGTATGAGGAGAGGGCTACGAACGACGTTCTTTCCAGGCACCAGGAATCAGGAATCAGGAGGAGGAGAATGAGGAGGAGAAGGAGGTGGAGGAGAAGGGCGGGCGCCCGGCGCAGGTGTTCGGCGATGATGTGAGATTGGGGCTCGTCCGAAAGCACGTCGCCGAAAAGGGGATAATCCCGGCTAGCCAGGCTGACGGCGCCGCTGGAGGGGGACCAGGGCGAGGGCGGAGGAAGCGGCGGGGGGACTTGGGAGCGAGGTCGAGGAGCAGCAGGATCGCCTGCGTGTACCCATGAGAGATGAGCATTCTTGCAGACACGGTGCTGTGGACATCTTTTGCTCAGATGAATTGAGGTTGCTAGGTCCTGAAATTGAAGTGTTGGAGGGAGCTTTGGGCCTTCGATTCGGTTGCTCCTGGCCCTCGTGGGCTGCCTGGCTCCCCAGTTCGCGTGGAGTGGCTTCCCACTGCGGATTCTGTGGCTCAAGGTCCACGGCTCGTCGGAGGCCTTTCGTGGCCCTCGTGTGTGTGTGTGTGTGTGTGCGTGTGTGTGTGTGTGTGTGTGTCTGTGTGTGTGTGTGTGGGGGTGGGGGGGGGAGGGGGGAAGGGGGGGAGGGGGAGGAGAGGAAGGGGGGGGGGGCGGGCGTCCAGCGTGCATCTGGTGGGGGGTCAGGGTGGGTGTGGGGGGGGGGGGGGGACGGTGAGGGTGGGCGAGTGGGGAGGGGATGGGGAAGGACCTCCCTTCCTTCCCGCCCCCTGCCCCTCCCGCCCGTCCCCCCCCCTCCAGGAGGACACTGTAGGTTCCGATCCACGAAGACCACGGCACGCAAGTTATTCATTTTAGTCTGTCATTCTCGCCTCTGCCTGCTCATGCTCATGTCCTCGCCCCCTGCCTGCCACCCTCCCCTCCCTCCCTAGAGAAAGAGAAAGAGAGAGAGAGTGTGTGTGTGTGCTCACGACTCTGCCGCTCGGAGGCGCTGCAGGCCTGGGCCAAGGGTCAGGGCACGTCCATCCCGTACTCCGCCGTCAAACCGTTGCTTGAGGAGCGTGGCGACCTGAAGGAGGAGAAGGAGGAGGAGGAGGGATAGGCACGCGGCCTCTGACTGGTGTGCCTCCGGGTCAGCCCGCAGCTGTCTCAACGATTCTTCTTGCGTTTTGCAGCTGTCCCGCCGCAAGGCTCTGCGGCGGCGCTGGTCGCCGAGATCTGTTGCAGCGACAGCGGGCCCTCGACTGTGTTCGCACTCACGCCAGCGTGTTGGCAGGTTTCATGGGCTCACTTGGGAGCTGGGCTTCCAGGCGCCCGTCGCCTCGCTCAACCGCCAGGTTTGGGACGTGCGCGCAGCTTGAACCAGGCGGGCCTAGTCTTCAGTGCGGCAGGCCTTGCTCTTGCGCCCCCGTGAAATTTAAACGTGGCTGCGAGAACTTCTCTCACAGTGTCCACACGGGTGGCCTTATCCGGCTTGTTTGCGGCGGTTGTTCGGTTGTAGTCATCTTCGTGTTGTTCTTCGTGGTTCTGCGGCTACTGGCTTTGAGGATATCGCGGGCGTCGCTGTGGCTGCGGCAGCCGGCAGCCGCAGATCCAGATCTTTCTGTTCGGGTCCCATTCGAAAAGGCGTCCCAAGTATCATAGGTGTCCAGCCTTTGCTGACCGAAATGGGGCGTGCACGAAATCTTTTCCAAGCGAACGGGGGGTTGCTTTGATTGCGTAGGTGGTGCTGCGGCACGCTGAGGGGTCCGCTTGCCGCGCAATGTTTTCAATTGATCCATTGGTAGTTTGCCGTCGTGCTTTGTCATGTCTGCGCGATGTTTGACATGTCGGCTGTAGTCCCTGGCAGTGAACAGCGTAATTGCTGAACAAGTGCAGAGCGAGTGCTGCCCGAATACGATTTCATTTCTGCACGAGCACCGAACTGTGGTCGCACGAGCACGACATTCTTTTCGTACGGTCACGGCTTCATTTTCGCTCGAACACGAAATGATGCTCGCACGAACACGACACAAATCCGCAAGAACGCGAAATGGGGCACGCATTTCTGCACGAAGTCCAGCACGAAATGCGTCACGGAATGCCGCACGACATTGTCCGCGCGAAATTGCTGTACGAATGTGCCAGGCGGTGTCTGATTTTTGGGGGCGCTCGCAGGCGCGACCAGGCGCTCGCAAACGGGTCTGCGGAATAATTGTGGGGGTTTGTTCATGCGGCCAGTCTGGGCGGCAACTAACTCTGGGGCCATGACACATCTTCAATTGTTCCCACAATGCGATGCGCAAAGCAGCCCACCACTGATCAGCAAGAATCCTTGCACCCCCCGTTTGGCTGTTTCCCCTTCTTCATCCAGCCCGTCCACAAAGGACAGCGCTAGTTCACGCGCGGAGATGGGGGATGCCGCCAAGGCGGCACACTCTGGCATCGCAGCAAACTCGCGGGGCGCGGACATGCAGCAGCAGCGTGACAATAGCGACGCGAGCGTGCGCCCCCCGTCCCCGTCCCCTTCCTTCCCTTCTTCCTTCTACCGTCTCCCCCGTCCCGTCCAGTCCAGTCCATTCCCCTCTGCAAGGACTTCGCGCCCTTTTCGGGGCGCGTGCGAGGCTAACCTAGAAGTCTAGGGTTTTAGAAGTCCAGTCCCGCCGCCTCCCCTCCCCATCTCCCGTCATTTGGCCTCCGCGCCTGCATGTGATTTCGAATGCATTGGAGGACTTCCGCACGAAACTCCTCAACGCCACCATCGAGTGCCAGCAGCAGGCGACTCTCCGCCCTTGGCTCACCCCCGCTCGGGGCCAGACCATCTCGGATCGACGCGGGTCCGCCGTATGCCCGCCTTGGAGGCGTGTCGGGGGGGGGGGGTCCCGTCGTGGCGTCAGTCCTTGAGCAATTGAATCCCGAACATCAGTACAGGTTATCCGTCATTCAGCTGCTCTGCTGGGCACATCCGCCACCGCGCTGTGTGTGAGTGTGTGTTTGTGGTTGGCACGGTTCCCGCTACTGTGCACTATGTGTGTCCATTTGGTCAGTGAACCGTAGCTGCGGGCCTGAAGCCATACATAGACGCGTGTCGGCGGGTGCCAACGAATGCGCAGACATGCTCGCGTCGTGAACAACAAAAAACACGACGGAAGGTTTTTGGCCGTCGTCGGCTTCCGGTGGCCCTCGCAGGGCCCCGGTCAGTCGAGTAACGGTTCGGGGTGAAAAGTTTACCTTGGGGAAAGGGTGCCGAACCCGCGGGTCGATCTGAGCTGGTTCTGGGGCCAGATAGGGCCCCCTTTCCACCGGAGGCATAATCTCGAAGTTCGCATTTCAGAACTTTGGAAACTACTTGTTCGGTGTTCATCGATTGTCAACTGGCGTTACGTCATTACGTCGGGTGTCTGGTCGGTGGCAGGGTTATCGGTGGTTCAAGATTTTCACATTGTGGTGGGTTCGGCCTTCCTGCGCCGTCTTGGGTCCGGAGCGATTCGAAATTCTCAACGCTTCGCGTATCGCAATTAGCCCATTCAGAAACGTCTGGAGGAGGAGCCATGGAAACCCATGGAAACCCAGGAGGAGGAGCCAGGGAAACCCATGGAAGCCCATGGAAACCGGCAAGACAATCTTCCCCGTTGCCACCATGGACACCTGGTCCAACGCACTCCCGGACGGACTGTCAGTCGTTCTGGCCGCAGGTTCCAACACGGCCGCTGACCAGCCGGCGCTCGGTCTAATCAGCGCACGCCAGGCCAACAAGTTGGGCCCCTTTCTCAGGGTTCTCGGCCAGGTGCGTGCGCCTGGCCAAAGACTTCAAGGTGGCCAAGGAGCTGGCAGTGCTCACCCCTGGACGACATCACCATAGGGCCAACGGCAGGTACCCATACGAAGGCGGACCCTCCAAAGACTTCCCCGCATTCAGGACCCAGCTGCTCAAGGACGCCAAGACAATCATCGCCATACATGAATCTGCGGAGGCACTACAGAAGGCCGCCCCAGTCGCCCTACTCATCATAGACGAGGCAGGGCAGGCGCACGAGCTAATGGCCGCCATGTCCCTGGACAGCGTCATCCGCTCCGGCGGACATCTAGTGTTGGTTGGAGACCCCAAGCATCTCCTCCCCACCGTCATTTCCAGGAAAGCAGCGGACCAAGGGCTATGCCTCTCCATCTTTGACCGCCTTCACCATGCCGTGGGGGACGACCAGTCGGCCGTGGTACAGCTCAGCCTCTGCTACCGTATGCACCCCCTGCTATTGGCCTGACCAAATTGTGTCTTTTTACAACAACACAATGCGCACCGGCCTAACCGACCCTTTGTCGCAGAGGCCCCTAATCGAGGTGCTCTTATGGCGGGACTTCCTCCCCTGGAACGACACCAGAGTCGTTGATCTAGCGAAGGCAGCGGGCACCACCAAGAACGACATGGAGCACATGTTGCGCGGCCTGGATCCAGGGAGTCAGCGCAAAGAGAAGCGGCACCGCTTCCTACTGGTGGACAACCCCTCTTTGGAAGTCACTTCGGGGCTCCACGCAGGATACGCCAACCTACCAGAGGCAGCGCAAACTGTAGACATAGTACGTGCCCTCCTGCCTGCCATACGGAACGGCACCACAGAGCGGGCGGTCGTCGGCTACCAGCTGCAGTGCGCCATCCTTGAAAACGGATGGCCACAAAGCGCACGCAGCATCAGTGGCAGCCTCAGGCAAACCAAGACCAGGGGCAAAGGGAAAGGGAAGGACGGGGCAGCCTCACGCAATGAACCCACAATCCCCCCCCAAGACCGTTCCACCAACGCCAGTGACCACGCCGGCGTCTTCGTGCAGCGCAGCTCAGAGCTCACCGGCATCTCCTTGAGCTTCCCTGGGCTGCGAAGCCTCGCTGAGGAGCACCTGGCAAGCGGCAAGCTCACCATTTCAACCATTGACTCCAGCAGAGGCGGCGAAGCCGACCTGGTCATCTTTCTGACAACCAGGTCTACCAGTTGGCACGACTGGGGCTTCATGGACAATTCCAACAGAGTGAATGTGGCAATCACCCGCGCCACCCGGAATGTGGTCATCATCGGTGACTGGAGGATGTTCGGCGCCGCTACAGGATCGCGCCTACGGGAGCTCTCTGAGTATGGAAGAGTCGCCAAACTCTGGGTTCGCTTATCGCACTCGGGGGACATGGGCAACAGGTGGACACTGGCGGTCGACAAGGGATTCGACCCCATCACAGATCTTACCACATGGATCCCGGCTTCGCCCTCGCACGCAGGAGACGAGGTCATCAAGGGACTCGACATTGCCATCGGGAAAGCCCGTGCCTTCATGGAAAAGAACTTTGCAGACCGGATAGCAGCACCGCTCGACCTGGAGCTCTCATGGGACAGCCTAGGTGACGCCATCAGAAGCTGTCTGCAGTGGCTCGTCGAGGACCCCGCCATGGGAGTTGCATTATACAGCGTCTCTGGGCTTCGCCCCCCACCAATATTGGCCCATGGCCGACGCGCCGAGGCAGCCCGGCCGGCTCGACCGCAAAGCATGGAGCCATCTAGGATTCTGCACCGACGTCGAGTTGGGCATTGACGGAAGCAACCTGGTTTACAATCTTACGTGGGCTGCCCTGGTCTGGTTCCTCGGTTTGGGCACCCCCTGGGCCACCTCGCGCCTGGCCGTCCCCGAGGCGTCGCCCCCCCCCCCCCCCCATCTACCCTTCGCGAAGGGCATCGGCCATCGCCCCAAGAGGACCAGCCGATGCACTCCCAAGGACGTGCTACAGCAACTCCCAGAGGCATGGAGCCAAGAAACAGGGAAATGCAAGCGGCGCCGTGCACGCCCAGGGACGCAGCACCTGAAGTCCCTGCCCCGCCCAGGTCAAGCCGATTCGGAGCTGCGGCGATCTCTCCTCAGCAGCGACGGGCCCCCCATGGGCGCCCCCGCGCTCAGGGTCCCCCTGGTGGTTATGATGCTCCAATTGCGCGAGCCCCGAGCGACGCTATCTTCGAAGCAGCCATGGGCCTCTGCTTCCCCTGGCAGAGTGCCCACAAAGAGTGCAGGGCCAAGCTTGCAGAAACTTGGGGCGTCGACTTGCGTGGCCTCGCATCCCTCCACGGGAAGATGGAGGGCGCCATCAAGCATATCAGCGCGCTCGCCACCTACGCCCACCACCACCAGATTGCGACCAACCACGGGTGCCCAACCACGTGGGCAGGGATGCTAAATTACAAGTTCACGCTGGAGGTCCCCATGAGGGCCCTGGAAGCGATCATCAAACCAGCTGAGATCAAGTCCCTGAGCGAGGGAAGTTGCTCCATCTGCACACGGCACAAGGAGCTCAGCGGGGCCGAGGACGGGCTCGGCTGCCCAGACTCAATGGCAGACCTGGGATACATCGGCGGGGGAATCGCCATGTCCAACAAGCGCCTCGACGAAGGCCCCCCTGCATCCCCGGCCCCCGGCGCGGCACTTAACCCACCCAGGGTAAGTGGCGACAGGTTCCTCACCAGGCAACGGGTCGGCAGCTTCGACTGCGACGGGCGCCCGAACACTGGGCCCCAAGGCGCGGCAGGCACCTGGGAGGGCGACGACGCAAGGGAGCTTCTGGCGCAGAACCGCGCCCAAGCGTACTTGCAAGGTCGAAGCTGTAGGTGGCTGCGCGAGCAGTGCTGGATCAAGTCGCTGGAAAAAATGGGCATCGAGGCCCCCCTGGCCGAAAAAAGACCTCGGCAACAATCAGTCGCTCCAGCAGCGCCTACTGACGTACAGGCGCACATTGGACGAGGCTCGCCGCCGAAAGAGAGCCCGTGCTCTCCCCCCCTTGGATCGGCCCCCAATCGGGCGCGGGCGGCCGGATACTGCGCAGTTCCCCCCCTGCCCGCGCGACCTTGCCATGAGCACCGCGCCCGCCCACAGGCCGCAGGCGGTCGGCACCGCCTTCCCAGCCCACAAGCTGTCCGACGGCAGATTAGGGCCCGACTCACACCGTGCGAACACCTACTCCGCCATGTGCGACGCCTGCCCTGCGGGGTCGCCACTGCTCGCGCGGTCGGCAAACAGTCCCGCACTCGGCTGCTTCGCGTGGAGCCCGGAGCCAGGTGCGCCGCGCGACGACGAGACAGGGCTACCGCTATGGGATGCCATGCCCACGCTCTGGACCCAACACCAGTGGAATGCAGGTTGGGCCTGCAGGCGGCGCCTCATCCACATCTGGAACGCGGCACCCGGCACGCTCGACCGCATCCTGGACCAGCACTCCTCTAGAGCATGCCCCATCGCCCCCACCAAGCGCGCAGCAGCAGCAGAAGTGCAGGAGGAAAGCTGCGACATCAGCGCCCACCTCTCCCCAGCGGGCGTCAACGCAGCGGCGAAGGGCACGTGCTCAAGGCAGTCGGCCCCGCGGGGCGAGCTCGCCCCCAACGACAGGGGGCGCAGGAGAAAGCAGCGAGCCGGCCAAGGCCGGACGCGACAGCAAATCCGTGTTCCCCGACGTGGACCCGCCAGAGTGCCCCGTCCTACCAAACCAATCCACCTTCAGGCTCTCTGGGGTGGGGTCCGACGGCCTCGTTCACACCTTGGTGAAGTACTTGCTGGAATGGAGCCATTCCGTCTACATATGTTGGGCTGGTTTCGCACAGCGGCACGGTGAAGGCATCCTAGGGGACAGAACCGACGAGGGGTCGTGGCCCACGGCGAGCCTGCTCCCTTTCCTGGGAATGATCTACGGGGAGTCGATCCCAAACGACTGCCACCCCCCCGACATCCCATGGGATGGGCAGCGGGCCGCAGTGGCCCGAGTGGTCTACCACCGAATGAAATCCAACGGGAAGTACCAAGACGAATGGGACAGCTACGCTGCCATCCTGACAGAGCAGAGAGGGGAGTGCCCCCTCCGACAGCGGATCAGCACATTGTTGACATTCCTCATGGGAATTGACCAGGCCGCCCTGGCTTACGGTACCATCACCGCCCTGGCCAACCGGGACCCGCGCGAGGCAGCCACAGGCTCCTCATCGGCGGCTGATTCCGCAGCAGCAACCTGGCTGAACAGGGCAGTCGAAACCGATGCCCCCCTCCCAGCAGACAGCCTCGGACGTGAATAAGAGGACACCTCTGCCCGTGCTCCCAGAGGGAACCCCGCGCCACAGGTGCAGACGGGGGGCGTGACCCGCAGGCAGAGGGGAGGGCCCCAACCGGCCAGGCAAGCAAAATCGAAGGCGAACCGGATGGGATCGATTGGGGAGAGGACGGGGGCAAGAGAAGCGAGTCCGACACAGCCAAGGACCCGAGCCCAGAGCTCAGCCCAACCCCGGTGGCGGACGAAGGAGCAGAGGACGGCCTTGACCCCCTCAAACTCTTCTTGGAACCACCCAACAGGCCCGACGCCTGGCCCCCATACGATCGGATCGCCGATAGGAACGCCACCCGCGTAGTCAGGAGGGCGAGAGACAGCCCGCAAAGAGCAGACAGCGCAACCTGGAGCATCAACGACGCTAGGGATGACCGGACCCTCAGCCGCGCGAGCGGTGACAAGGGCCGCCAGCGACCCGTGTGGGAAGACGCCAAGGACGGGGATGGCTGTGCCGCCGAATCCCCGAGAGGCGACCCAGCGCGGTTGCATATTTCCGAGGCGCCTTGGAGGGGCGTGAGGGCCACGCAGCCACCCAGAGAATAGACAAGCGATCCCATGGGAGGCATCCCCATGCACATGTGCTCCGCCACCGATGCGGACGTTGCGAAGGGGGAACCCGTGCAGGATAAGATAATCGCTTGGGGGAAAAAAAAAAAAAAAAAAAAAAACGTTCGGAGGAGCGTTCAACGGAGTTTGGGACGCATGGGTGAAGAGGGCTTCCATGAGACAGGGGACCAACGGAAGCGAAAAGCACGACCCTAAACGGAACGCGATTCAGTCGTGCAGCGAATTCATCCAGGCGCGGGGCGACGCAGGATAGGGCGCCTGCAAGATGGACAGCGACCTAGGGCTCAACGTCCACTGGCCGTCGGTCAAGGACAAGCACATGAAGCTCCCCCAGCGCGAACCCAGAACCCACGCTCAGCGCGGGCCCGACAGCAGCAGTGGACCCGCCCCATGGACGGCAGAAGGCAGGGCAGCCACGGTGGCGGCCGCGCATGATCGATGGGCAGGTGCCGTCGGCTCTGCCACCCCCGCCCGGTGGCAGGGATGGCAGGAGTGGAATTCCTGGAGCCACCAGAAAGCACCGTGGACGGAAACGGATTGGAAAGGGAAAGGCAAGCGCTACTCCCCCAGGGGAGACGATCGATACACAGACAAGCGCGCACGATGGTGGGACAGGGAGGACTCGCGCGCCCAAGGCTAGCAGGGTCGTGTCGGCCTGTCAGCTCGCCCCTGCCCTCCCGGCCCGTTGCCTGCGACCCCCCCCCCCCCGCGTCGCCCGCGCCTCTCCCCGCCGGGGATGGTTTCACCTCGACGCGCCCGGCCTCGGCCGCAATGCCCTGGGGCAGCTCCCGCCGGGGCGGGGGCCTCCCCACATCTCACCCATGGCGCAGCATGGCTAGACAGCCCGCACTGGAGAAGTGGACCTTGCCTGGACCCCCCCTCAGCAGATGGGGACTAGCCCGCAGGCCTCACCGGCCCCGGGATCACCTACTTTGCTGCCCCTCGGCGACAGCCACTTTCCCTCGGTGGCAAGGGGGCGGCAGCGTATGCATCCCCACAGCGCGCCCTTCGTTTGCTGCCCAGCCGCGACAGCCGCCCGCTCTCGGTGGCAGGGGGAAGTCGTCTGAAATTGTCCCCCCCCTGCACGCCGCTCGGCCGGTGCCTAGGCCTAGTTTGCAGCTTCAGCTACGGCGCGTACGGCTGCGTTACATGAACCCCCCCATGAGGCGCGTCCGACGCTGGCGCACTCCAGCTGGGACCGCATCGGCGAGGTTCTGCCGCCCCCCTTCGATGTAATGGTGTTTCGCGGCTGTTAGCTGCGCCCCCTCATGCGCAGATGCTCTCGGCGCGCAGCAGTTTTCAAGTTACTTGCGTCTCGCGGCGGTTAGCTGCACCCCCTTTTCATTGCAAAGGTGCCTCTGCAGGTTGCATCCACCCCTGGACACACAAGGTGACTGGAGACGCCCCCCGGCTCTGCTGCGGGCTGGCCGCGGCGTGGGACGTCGCGCCCCCCGCCGCTTCGGCCCGGTGGGCGCCCCCCACTGTGCCTCAGGGGTTCGCCCGCGGCGGCCGTGGAGGCCACGTCGGAGGGCCCGTCGGACAGGCAGCTCTGGGGTCTCCCCCCCGCGGGCCGACCCACAGCTTTGACCGCGGCTGGCATCGGTGGACCTCTCCGCGGCAGGACGGCACTGCGGTGCTTGGGCAGTCGCTGGCTTCCACCGGCACTGGGAGTGGTGTGCCCGAGGGCCTTGCTCTGAGTGTTGCAGCCTCTGCACAGCCTGCGCCTCGCGCGTCGTCGCGTTCACCCCGGGCCTATCCGACGCAGGCGCCGGACTCGATGCGATTGGTGCCGCTGCCCCCCCCCCCCAGCTGAGCGGAGGAGTCTGAGGGCTGCGCGCTGAGTGGTTCAGCCTTCTGCGCTCGCTATGCGTCTTGTTTTCCACCGCAGGCAGCCCGGTTTCCCGGGCTCGCGTTTCTTAGCTAGCCGGGCTGGCTGCTTGGAGTATGGCGCCGCACCGGCGATTCACCCCGTTGCACTCGCACCCGCGGCCGCTTGTTCACTTTGGCGGCGCCTAGGTGCGTCTGCTGATGAATGCAGAGCATTTTGTTCAGTGCATGTGCAACTGCGCGCTTGTTGTGCAGGTGCGAACCGGCTTGCCAACGTGGCGGTTGTATTCGCCAATTCGCATTGTACCGCCTGCCCCGGACTTTGCCCCTCGCCGCCAGACCGTTGTCGCGCGGCCGCAGACCAAAAAGGTATCGCAACTAGCCCATTCAGAAATGTCTGGAGGAGGAGCCATGGAAACCCAGGGAGGAGGAGGAGGAGGAGGAGGAGGAGGAAAAACACGAGGAGGATAAGGAGAAGAGGGAGGAGGACATGGGACTACGACGATGACGTCGACGGCGGCGGCGGCGGCGGCTGTGGCGGTGGCGGCGACAGCTGCCTCGGCGGCGGCGTGCGCACGCCGGTGCACAGGACCCGTCGCAACATTTTTCAATTCTGGGCCCAGGAACCCTGCTGCTCACGAGACGGTCCAGCCAGATTCGGCCTCGCACCTCTGGGCTCAGAGATGCCTCGCAGGACGTAGTCTTTTCAGTTCCACCTGAGACATCCTTTCAACTCTTGGGTTCCGAGAGGCCACGTGCGAGATTGTCCAGCCAGCCTCGCATGAGGCATCCTCGCGACTCTGGGCTCAGAAATACCGCCGACGAGGTGTCGTGGCCAGTTCCGTTTGAGACCATATTTACACTTCGGGCTCAGAGATATTCATTGATTGGGGCATGACGGGCGTCATGCCCCCCCAACCCTATGACGTAACGCTCCCCCCCCGGGGCGAGGAGGAGGAGGAATAATAAAACTACTACTAATAATAATGATACGAATAATTATCATTGTAATAATCGTACGAATACCAATACTGATAAATAGTACTGATACTAATAATACTACTACTACGAATAATAATAAGCAGTATAATCATAATACTAATCATATCATTAATAAGAATGAGAATGATCAGAATACGAATAGTAGTAACAATAAGAAGAATATGAAGAATGATAATAATAGAATAATGATACTCATGAGAATAAATCATATTATTAATAAGAAGAAGGGAAGAGGAGGAGGAGGAGGAGGAGGAGGAGGAGGAGGAGGAGGAGGAGGAGGAGGAAGAGGAGGACGAGGAGGAGGAGGAGGAGGAGGAGGAGGAGGAGGAGAGGAGGAGGAGGAGGAGGAGCCGGAGGGGGAGGGGGAGGGGGAGGAACAGGAGGAGGAGGAAGAGGTGGTGTGGCGTTTAGCTGCATTTCCTGGCGTGGCGTTTAGCTGTCCGCAGCAGATCCTCACCTACATGCTTCTTCTATCTGTCCTGTGCACGCGGATGCTGCAGTGTAGACACGCGTCGTGGTGTGCACAGGCGCTGCGGTGCACGCAAGCATTGTGGTGTACGCAGGCGCTGTGTTGCACATGGTTGCTGCGGTGTACACACTCGCTGTGGTGTACAGCGGCGCTGTGGTGCACGCAAGCACTGTGGTGTACACAGGCGCTGCGTTGCACACGGCTGTTGCGGTGTACGCAGGCGTTGTGGTGTACACGCGCGCTGTGGTGCACGCGAGCATTGTGGTGTACACAGGCGCTGTGGGGCAGATCGCCACTTACATGCTGCTCGCGTCGTCGTCGTCGTCGCTCGTCGCTCGTCGCTCATCGTCGTCGTGCGCGCGGGCGCGGCTGCGGTGCTGGAGTCGCATGGCGGGCCCCCCTCCCGCCCCCCCCGCCCCCCCCTACGACGCCTGTCATCGGCGAAAATACAGAAACGCTCTTGTAGATGCCGTGTGAGAGGTGATCGGGCCAGTTCCGCCTGAGACATCCTTGCAACTCTCGGTTCAGAGGTGCCGCGTACGAGTTCGGTCAGCCAGTTTTGCCTGAGACATCCTCGCAACTCTGGGCTCAGAGATGCCCCTCACGAGGTGGTTTGGCCAGTTTTGCTTGAGACATCCTTATAGCGGTGGGCTCAGAGATGCTCGCCTGAAACATCCTTGCAACGCCGGGCTCTGAGATGTTGCGCACGAGGTGGGCTGGTCAGTTTCGCTTGAGACATCCTGACAATTCTGGGCTCAGAGATGTCGCGCACTAGAATGTCCAGCCAGCTTCGCCTGAAACATTCTTGCAATTCTGGGCTCCGAGATGCTGCGCACGAGGTGGTCTGGCCAGTTTCGCTTGTGACATCCTAGTAACTCTGGGTTCAGATATGCCTAAGCTGAGGTGACTCTGACAGTCTTGCCTGAGACATCCTCGCACACCGGAGATCAGACATGCCCTGAGTTGAGGTGATCCAGCTAGTCTCGTCTGAGACATCCTCGCAACTCTGGGCTCATGCCCTGACTTGAGGTGACCCAGCCAGTCGCGCTTGACACATCTTCGCAACTCTGGGTTCAGAGTTGCCGCTCACGAGGTTCTCCAGTCAGTTCTGCCTTCGGTTTTTCCCTGCAAGTCTGGTTTCAGAAATGCCCTGACATGAGGTTGTCCAGCCATATTTGACTGATTAATCCTCGTAACTCTGGGCTCAGAGATGCCGCCGACGAGGTGGTGGGGCCAGTTTCGCCCGAGACATACTCGAAATTATAGCTTCGGAGATGCCGCGCGTGAAGGTGTCCAGGCAGTCTCGCTTGAGACAGTCTTGCAATTGGGCCCCGAAATACCCTGACCCAAGGATGAGCTGACACAGGATTCGTACAGAGTCAGGGGGGTTAGCCAAGGGTGTTGTCGCCTGAGCGCCGGCCATATCCCTGATCCAGAAGGTGCTGTCGCCAGAGCGTTGGTCGCATTCTTGATTGGGAATGGTGCTGTCGCCTGTGCGCTTGTCACTTGCCTGACAGGGGACGGTGCTCTCGCTTGAGCGTTGGCCACATCTTCATACTAGGATACTTGTGGTCTCCATCTTCGAAGGGTTGTCTGGGTTGTCCAAGGGGTTGTCCGGTTTTTTTTCCTATGCGTTTTCTCCATGCAATATAATTGTTTGTGAGTTGTACCTCAAGAAGGCAGGAGGGAGGATTAGGAGGGAGGAGGAAAAGAAGGAGGAGGATGGGGGGGAAGAGAGCGTTGTTAGTCGCAATAGGCAGTATGTGTTGGATGGAGTGTTTGCCTCGTGTCCGTCTGTCGAGCTTGTTAGCGGATTAGTTCCCGAACGGGTTGGCTCATTGGTGGGTGGTTAGGCGGGTCGCAGCGTGAAAGGTTATAGTGTTTTGATCCTTCCCGCCATTTCTATCGAAGACGCCTACGGCGAATCACCGCCGCCCCCTGCCCTTTCGGAAGCGCCGATGCGGCCGACTGCTGTGGCCAGAGGTCTGCCAAGTTATTGGGCCATATGTTCCCCGAATCGGTCTTTACAGCCTTCGGGGAACACGTGGGGGAGGACGGGGAGGAGAGGAGAGATAGGAAGGGGGGGAATGGAGGAGGAGGTCTCTTGAGTGCCTTTTTGGCTACTCTGGGTTTATATTGGGCCACATGTGCGGTCTTGGAAGCATCTTGGGGGCCTCTTTGGATGCCTTGCGGCCTTCCTGTTCTGCCTGACGCCGTCTGGGCTGGGTTGGGGGCCTCTCTGTGGCCTCACTTGGGTTTATCGTGGCCGTAGTGGACGCCAGCGTGGGCGTTTGGGAGATCTGCCGGGCCGTCTTGGGGCTGTCTTTGGGGCCGTTTTGGGGCTTTCTTGTGCCGTCTAGGGGCGTTCTTGGAGGCCATCTTGGCCGTCTTGGAGGCATCTTGGAGGCCATCTTGGGCCATCTTGGCCGTCTTGGAGGCCATCTTGGGCGTCTTGGAGGCCTCTTGGGCCGTCTTGAGGCCCTCTTGGGGCCTTCTTGGGGGCCTCTTGGGCCGTCATGGGGCCATCTTGGAGGCCTCTTGGGTGCTGTTGGGGCGATGTTGGGGACCTCTTGGGCCGTCTTGGGCCGTCGGAGAGCTGAAAAGAAGAACATGCCAAAATCCTTCAAAAACCTAAGGAAAATCAATGATTTTAACCTATTCGGGCCTTCCTGGAGGGCGTCTTGGAGGGCTCTTGGGCCGTCTTGGAGGCCTTTTGCGGGCCTTTTGGGCCGTCTTAGACCATCTTGAGGCCATCTTGGGCCGTCTTGGGTGCATCTTGGAGCCATCTTACCCGTCTTGGAGGCCATCTTGGCCGTCTTGGAAGCATCTTGGAGGCCATCTTGGGCCATCTTGGCCGTCTTGGAGGCCATCTTGGGCCAAGTTGGGGCAACAAAGGCATTGACAGATGGATTTTCGGAAACTTGCGGGTGGCCGGCGGGACGGGCCGAAGCCCACTGGGGAGTTCTTTTTTAGAAAAAGAACCAAAACCAAAACCTGAAACATCCAGCACGCCGTGCACCCCTGTGGCAAGACCACAGGGGGCGGCGGATTTTCTCTTATACGATGGCCCATCCCGCCACCGTGCCCAGGTTGTGGGTCCGAGGCTTTTTGGAGGTTCGTCGGGATCTCGTTGGAAGCTTCTCTGGGGCCTCTGTTCTGGGGCCTCTTGTGGGCCTCTTGGGAACCTCTTGGGGCCTTTTGGGAGCCGCCTGGGGCCTCTTGGGGGCCTCTTTGGGCTTCCTGGGGTCCTCTTGGGGCGGATGGCTCGAATCGTCCGTTCATGCTCCCCCTCTGAGGGCCGTCTTGGGGCCCTCATGGGCCGTCTTGGGCGCATCTTGGGCTGTTTCCGGGCCCTCCGGAGCCGTCTTGGAGCCGTCTTGGAGTTCTTTTGGGTTGTTTTGGGGCGGCGATCGTTCCAGGTTGAACGATCCGCGCGGTTTCAGAAACTCAAGGGGGGATCGTCTCGACACATATTTGCCGTCGCATCGCCAGACTTATCCCCACCCATTGGCCAGGGTTTCTTCGCGCCAACAGCCTACTCCCTCGAGGCGGGGATGGGCGGAGCGAAACCCGAAAGGAAACGGCGTCTACATTTATCCCCACCCAGGCGGGTAGGAGGGACAGCGGGGCCATAGCTTTCCCAGTTGGAACAGGGATAAGTCCAACGGTCTAGCGATAAGTCCAACGGTCCCAGTTGCATCTCCAGGTGGACTTGCGTGTCCCATCAGATGCGGTCATTGCCTTGCATCCTCCGCGGGTTTGACGTAGGTTCGACGTTGATTCGATGAGTGCTCGACGCGGATACATAGCGATACCATTGGACAGAACCGTTTCCGCGAATATGAATCGTCAGAGCACTACCTCCACTTTCTGTTTTCTGCATCGGGAATGCAGTGTTTTCTTGTTGATCCGCGGTCGTCCCAAAGGCCTTTCTTCTTGTGGTTGTCGTCGTCGTTGTTGTTGTTGTTTTGAACATTATTAATTCTAAAGAATAATTATTGTTGGGACCCCTGGTGCACGGCCCCCCTGCGCCGCCTAGGCCGCAGCTACATTTTCATCATTTTCGTGAGGAAGCCTCAGGTAATACGATGTCATCAAGATCCGGTTGTTTTGTTGTAATCCGTTTTCCCTTGCAAAAAACACTATAAAATGACATTTCTTGTTCTAATATAATCAAATTTCAAGAATCCCTTGCAAAAAATAAGGTAAAGTGGACATTCGCGCGCGCAAGACGAAATCCTTCCAAAAGCTTAGTGTTCGGAGCGATTTTAACATAAAAACATCAAAAAACCAATGGTTTTTCAACAAAAAAATGTCAAAATCTCATCCCGCGCGCTCTTGCGGATTCGTAGGAAACCCAACACTTTTTAAACATTTCTGTCAAACGGGCTTTTGCGAGCAACTTTTTCGAACTTCTGCGACAACGGTTGCGCACCTGCCAGGGCCATCATCCCTGTCAAATAATACCATGCGGGACACATTCGTTTTTTCTTCGCGCGCGCACGCCGAAATCTCCAAAAACCATTGGGCTTCTTAAGAATTTTAGCACCGCGCATCATAAAATCACACGAATCGCACCGTAGGTCCTCGAAAAACACCTGCACGACTTTTCAAAATTTCTACCCGCGCGCGCTGTCCGAATCCTAAAAAAACCAATGGTTTTCCAACATTTATGTTACATGAGCTCGCGCGAGCTACTTTCGCAAGCTCTTTCAACGGCGTTCGCGCGCCTGCCAGGGGCCACAATCCCTTGCAAAACATACCATGGCGTCAGGAACACGTTACCACCAAAAACCAGTACAGGTGTCCAGTGTTGGAACAGGGGGAAAAGTCGTATACTAAGCTAGCGCCCAGAAAATGTTACCACAACAAGTCACTGTACCCATGCGCCAGTGTAGTAGCCACGGTCGTCCGCAGGCCACGAAGTGAAGTGTCCGAACGTCATAGGGCGGGAAGCTGGGTGTGGGTGGTGCGAAGAGTCGTTTGGAAATGTGGTAGAGCTTGAACCGGCCCCCCCACAAAGTGGGGGTATTGGCGGGCGTCGTATGAAAACCCTGGCACTGGTGAGAACGGAGTGTCCCCACGTGCTAGTAATTGTTGTTGTTGTTGTTGTTGTTGTTGTTGTTGTTGTTGTTGTTGTTGTTGTTGTTGTTGTTGTTGTTGTTGTTTCCGTTCTTGTTATTATTATCCGTAAGGGTTTCGCCCCATGCCGCGGGCCCCTTGTCTCAGATAATCGGAGATGCAAAAGCTAAATCATGAGGTCTGGGCGCCGCCGTGAAGCAGTGTCGGGACCTGTTTGTTTTTCAACCCTGACCCTACGGATCTGGGTCACGGGTGCCATCGAATTTCAGGAATGTGGCAAATCCGTTGTGTTTTTGGACCCCTGCGTGAGGGGTGCCGCCGAATTTCAGAAATGTTACAAATCTCATATGTTTTTGCACCCTGACCCCGCCGGTCTGTGTGAGGGGTGCCAGCGAATTTAAGAAATGTGGCAAATCCTATGTGTTTTTGGACCCTGACCCTGCTGATCTGCGCGAGGGTGCCAGCGAATTTCAGAAATGCGGCAAATTCCATTTATTTTTGCACCCTGACCCCGCCGATCTGCGTGAGAGGTGCCACCGATTGTCAGAAATATGGCAAAACCAATGTGTTTTCTGACCCTGACCCCGCCGATCTGCGTGAGGGGTGCCAGCGAATTTCAGAAATGCGGCAAATCCCACGTGTTTTTGGCCTCGACCCCGCCGGTCTGCGTGAGGGGTGTTAGCGAATTTAAGAAACGTGGCAAATCCCATGTGTTTTTGGACCCTGACCCCGCCGATCTGCGTGAGGGGTGCCAGCGAATTTGAGAAATGTGGCAAATCCGTTATGTTTGTGCACCCTGACCCCGCTGGTCTGCGTGAGGGGTGCCACCGAATGTTAGAAATGTGGCAAATCGGTTATGTTTGTGCACCCTGACCCCGCCGGTCTGCGTGAGGGGTGCCACCGAATGTCAGAAATGTGGCAAATCCCTTGTGTTTTTGGACCCTGACCCCGCCGATCTGCGTGAGGGGTGCCAGCAAATTTCAGAAATGTGGCAAATCCACTATGTTTTTGCACCCTGACCCCGCCGATCTGCGCGAGAGGTGCCACCGATTTACAGGCATGTGGCAAATTTTTGTGTTTTTGGACCCTGATCCCGCCGATCTGCGTGAGGGGTATACATTTTTACCCACCCAAGCAATTCAGACAACACGCTCAGGGCGTTGTAAAATGCCCGTTCTGGGCCTCCCCCCCTCGCGCGGTCCATCAGCAAGGAACTTCAGCGCACACCGCCCCTGCTCCGCCCTCCTCCCTATTCTGGAGGTGAGCGTCCAGGACGTGTACGGTGCCGAGTTCTCTGGGTCTCTGAGGGCGTGGACCGAGCGAAACAGCAGCTGGAGTGACGGCCTCAGGAAGGGAGGTGAGGGGAGGGCAGGGAGGGGAGGGATTGAGAGGACCTGATCAGATCAATTGCGAGGGAGGGGAGGCGGAGGTGAGGGAAGGACCCGGAGCTTCTATGTCATTTTTCGTTCAACACGTAGGGGTTCGAGCTCTTGATCCCAGTTCGTGGCCCAGGGTTTGGATGCGAGCCTTCGGATGCCCACGCGCAGATCATCAGGCCGCTATTTGTTTGATGGTGACCTCAGTTGTCTGGGAGAGGAAGTCGTTCGCAGAGACTATGCTCAACTCAAAGTTCGTATCTCGGCATCGTTCAAGATTGCCTTGCATGTTCACCGCGCGAGCCGTGGATCCGAGCGCGCGTTCCAGATGCGGAAGAGAGAGCAGGGCAACGAGGTGAGCCTTCGAAGTCGACGCTGCGCCACTTCATCCCTCTCGTCATGTCCCTGCCCCTGCTTCTCTTGCTCCTGGTGCTCCTGCTCCTCATTTTCGTCCTCTGGGATAGGATTAGAATTCAGTCGATACTGGTTTTTGAAATGATGCACCATGGTGGCGAATGGTCTAAAAATTGGGAAAGCCTTGATTACGTGGAGCATTCAAGCCAACGGCAGTGATTGGCTCCCGCATTTCGATGTAGACTTGTTTCCACCATTTTCGAACATGTAGAGCCCGAGTCAGAGTAAAGTCTAGTCCTCATCGTCCTCATCGTCCTCCTCGACACGGGCCCCAGAGCCTCCGATGGCGACACCGCTCTTTTTTAGGAGCGGGCCGGATTGCCCATGCGACTCTGAGTTACGGCCTCTACTACGAATGAGAGTCAGGAGATGACGACATACCGATACCGATATCCTTTCCTCGTTCTTGCCAGCGCGGGCCTTGGTTGGAATCTCTGAGGCTGTAGATCTAGGGTCGTTTTCGATGTGTGCATGTCTGTCTGTTCGAGGACTTGCCCCGCTGTGCAGTTTCCGCTCTAGTTCCGCGGCAGTCCCGCAGCAAAGGTTGCAGCTGCATCTGCGATTGCTGATGAAAGTGTGC
The DNA here is from genome assembly GCA_963575745.1 of Prorocentrum cordatum. Lineage (NCBI taxonomy): Eukaryota > Dinophyceae > Prorocentrales > Prorocentraceae > Prorocentrum > Prorocentrum cordatum. The sequence goes on along the minus strand of CAUYUJ010014750.1, from coordinate 117,012 downwards.
CTTCCCTGACGCCCAACGTGGTGTGTTTGTTTCGCAGTGTGGGGCCCCAGAGGTCTCCTTCGCCAGGGCCAGTTCGTCATCCCGAGTCGCTTTGTCACAGCGCTGGGGCCCAGTAAGGGCCCCGAAGAGCCGAATAGTGCCCAGGGCCTCCCGCAGTTTTTGCTCCACGACGTGCGAGGGTGGGGTGAGAGAACTGCGTTTTTGAGCCAGATCCTGCTTCGAATACACGCAGTTGTTAAGCCGGATCCGGCTTCAAAAACACGCAGCGTTCTCGGGTCATCGTCCGGCCACCTCCTGGTCTCCGGTTCTGACCTGCGCCCGGGGCTCGCCAAGGCCTCGACGTGTGGCCGTCGGGCGACCGCCGCTTCAACTTCACCTCGGAGCCCGTCGGGCGGGGTGTGGTGCCAGGGGGGGGAGAGGGCTCGGTGACGGCCTGACAGACCCCTTTCGGACCGACCCCTTCCGTGACGGGCATGTGGCCGGAGGGCAGCCTCGATAATGAGAGCTCGTCACGGAAGGGGCTCCTCACGGAAAGAGTCGGTTTGGCCGCGCCCGAAGTTTTGTTGTCGCCAGCGAATCATTTCGGTGACCCGTCACCGCCGACACCTCTTCCCTTTCCACTTTTTCTCGACCCTCCGCCTCTTCAAGTCGCCCGGGGCTTGGCTCACCTCCAAGGTTTCCAGCCTTCGTCTCGTTTCTATTGGGTGTGGATCTCGACGCCCCTAGAGCATGGGGTTGTCACGGAAGGGATCGGCCAGGCCACGCCAGAAGGGGGATGATGGTGGAGGAGGGGGAGGATTACATCGATTCGATTTGATTGTTCTTCGCACAACGGAGTTGTGCATGAACCGTCTCCCGCAAGAGTGATCCATCGGAAGGATCCTGTCGTTCTACCCTCTAGCGAGAACTTCCGTTGCCAGAGAGGCTCAGGGGCCCGCCCGGTCACGCAACACGATTTACGCTTGCGGGGGGTGGGGGCGGGGTCCGGTAACGTCCTGGCTGTGAGTGGTTCAGGACGGGGACGACGACGTGATGACGCCGACGACAATCACAACAACGGCTGCGATGGCGATAACGACGACAACGACGACGACGATGACAACGACGCCGTCGCCATGACGACGACGTCCGATGACGTCATATGACGTCCGGCGACGTCCGACGGCGACGACGATGACCGACAACGTCGGGAGGCTCCAGCGGCCTCAAGAGGTGCACGTTGGCAGTGTGTATTCAGGCACCGTAGTGTTTGCAGCCACTGCGGAGTTGTGGTGTGTAGCTTCTGCAGCAGCAGCATTTGTGGTGTACACAGGCGCTGTGGTGTACAGAGGCACTGAGGTTAACACCAGCTATGTGTTGCGTACGGCTGCTGTGGGTAACAGGCACTGTGGCGTACACAAGTCCTGTGGTGCAAACTTGGGCTCTCTTGCAACATCAAATACATAATGTGTGTAATATGATTACGTTACATGCCCCATGCCGCTTCTCTTCATCGTAATCATTATTCCGTTCGTCATCACCCATCCGTTCCCTTATGTCCTTGTCTTGCTAAGTCGCATTTGCCAAGACATGTGCGTAAACAGCTCGTCATATTGTTGTGCTACATACCTTTACGTGATCGGTGACTACGAGCGGTTGCCACTATTACGTTACCATTGTCCGTCTCACTTCTCACGGCCGTTCTTTTTTCGCGTTATCTCTTGTATCTCGTATTATGTTTGTTGTGTTCGTTTGCTTCCTCTCGCGGGCGGCAGCATATCCATATCCATGGCCTCTCGGTCCAGACTCCTCCGCCGCGGCCTTGTGGATGCGGGGCAGCCTGGCGCGGATGTCCCGCGAGGGGCGCATCCGTGGGTTAGTGCATCCGTGGGGATCGCTGCCTAATGTCCAGGCCACCAGGTCATAGATATTATGGTGGTCGTAGAAGAGGGTTGATCCCCAAGAGGAGTGCGAGAATCGACCCAGCTGGATGCTCAGCTGTCCTTCTTCCAGGGGCAGGTCAGAGCGATGTTCCTCCAACCCCACCTCTGCTCCTACCTCACCTTCATGCCCTCCCCGAAGTTGTGCTCGCCGCTCGCGACTCTCCCTCGGTCAGCCAGCGGCGCGCCGACCTCGCCCGCAGAGTCGCCGCCGCCCTGGGCGCACGCGCCCGCCCGCGCGCTTTCACCCTGCAGCGCGGGCGTAGCATGCGGGGCTGGCAGCGCGGCCAGGACACCCGTTATGCCTCCTCGCCATCGCTGTCGTCCAGGACGACGACGACGACGTCGAGGAGGAGGAGGAGGAGGAGGACCCGCTACAAAGCACCCGCATCGACCCCCAGTCATTCTGCCCTGACCTGTTTTCATCGCCCACCTTCGCTTCCATCTACTCTCTGCTGCCGGCCCTACTTCGCCCTTGCTCCAAGACCTGCCACAGACTACGAATATCCGCATATAGTTTACAGCGCCTAGGAGGCGCCTTTGCAGGGAGTACGACGCCGACCCGATGCCCTGTACTAGCTACTAGCTACGTCGCTGCTTAGAAATTATGAGTTGGGAGAGGACGAGTGGCGGTGATGGGGAGGTAGAGGAGAAGCAGACTAACCAAACCTGATCACCTCATTTCAACCGCGTTCGTAGCTAACCGTAGGAGGTCTTCAGTTTTGCATCGCCCCCCCCCCGCTTCTCTCGGCGGGGAACAAACTCGTACCTCCTCCTCCTCCTCCTCCTCCTCCTCCTCCTCTTCCTCTTCCTCTTCCTCCTCCTCATCATCATCCGACCCCCCTCATCATCCTCCTAATCTTCTGCTGCTCCTCGTGGTCGTTATCACAGTCGTCGTTGCCGTCGTCGCCGTCGCGGCGGAAAATATGTTAACTCTGTTGTCGGGCGGGCTGGATAAGGTAGTAGGTTCTTTCTCCAGGGAGTACGCAATTGTGGGCCCCTACGCGCGAGAGGATTCGAGAGCACCTTCTCATGACCATTACGATAGGAATCAGTGGGTGTGGTTGTAGTCGTGATTGTCGTCGTTGGTGTAACCGTGATTGGAACAGTGACTGTAGTCGCGATTGTCGTCGTAATCGTAGTCGTTGCTGTAGTCGCAATCGTTGTCGTAATCGTCGTCGTCGTCGTCGCGGCGGGGGGTATGTTCCCTGTATTGTTGGGCGAGCTGGATAATGTTGGTGGCATCACTCCACCATGGAGTGATCCATTGTGGGTTACCCTATGCGCGGGAGGATGTGTGAGCATCGTTGTCGTTGTAGTCGTGACTGTAGTCGTGGATGTAATCTTAGGTCTAATCGCGATTGGAGTCGCGAGTGTAGTCGTAATCGCAGCCGTGGCTGTAGTCGTGATCGTTTGAGGGAGTTTCTGTGGAACTCACGTCATCCTGACCCCCAGCGCGCGAGGAAATGGCCCCGCCGACCGCCCCCTCTGTTCCGTTTCAGGCGACGTCCGGGAAATCCGTCGAATCCGGCGAATCTGGGGAATCCGGCGACAAATTCCAACCTTTCCGGACAAGAACGGGAAGCGCCGCTTCTCTGAGCTTGCGTGCGCACGCGCAGGGCTTTGCACACAACGTGGAATGTGTCTTCATGGGGTTGGTCGTCGCTGGGCTTCCCTAAACGCCCAAATGGTTGCCATGAGTAGCTTATGTTGAGTGGTTGCCTCTGGTTGGGTTGGTCAAGTGCTGCGCGTGGCCTGTATGCGTGTGTGCGTGCGTGTGCTTGTGTGTGCGTGTGCAGGTGCGTGTGCGGCTGTGTGCGTATGTGTGCCTGCGTGGGAGCGTGTATGCAGTATGTGTTCTGGGGGGGGGCGGGACGGGGGGCTGTGCGGCGTGCGTGCCGGGTGTGTGCTGGGCGGGCGGGCGGGGGGGGAATACGGTGGGCGTCCGTTTTAAACCGCATGGCCGTTGTAACCCGCCTGGCCGTGGAAGGCTATCTAGATCAAGCGTGGCCGTTTTATCCCGCGTGGCCATTTCAAAATGAGCGATTGGGGGTCGATGCGTCCCCCCCTATGCATATCCCCCCCTCCTCCTTCTCCTCCTCCTCCTCCTCCTCCTCCTCCTCCTCCTCCTCCTCCTCCTCCTCCTCCTCCTCCCCTCTTCCTCCTCCTCCTAGCCCCCCTCCGCTCAGGCCCTCCTGCGAGGGGCTGGGTTACATGCAGTTCCCGCGAACCGTACCCGCGCGGAGCTGGCGGCCCCCCCCTTTGGCCAGCGTCGCATCACTGCACATACGTATGTGATGTCTGCTGTATTGCTCTTGAGTGTGCTAACATTCGTACACTGGAACTGCATGGCAGCAGATGGGGCGAGGTTGCAGGATATTGGTGAGGAAATGAGAGCTGTGGACATCATCGCACTCACAAGTGCGTGCGGGAGGCGGCACTCGACCAGCTTGTAGTGTTCACGACGCTTCGCTACCACTTCGAGATCAGAAGCGGGTTCGTTCCTGGTGGAAAGTATGTAAATCGATGTTGTGGCATTACACTTCTTCTTCGAAAGCGAGTTTTCCGGCGGCGGCACCTGGTGGATGTCCCTGCAGTACCAGTTGCTCTCCGTGGACGCGTGGCCGTATATAGGCTACGGTCAGAGCTGTTCGATATCATTATACCAGTGACATATTTCCCCCGAAGCCGTCGGGGAAACGGGTCGGACGAGAGAGTGACGACGACCCACTCCGACAGTATCGACACACAGTAGATGCGATGATTTTTTGGCTGGAGAAGACTCTGACGTGGTCGTGTAAGCGGTCGGCTCTGCTATGGGGCTTCGACCTGAACGACTTGTTCGGCTGGCGGCGTCGGGCAGGCGGTGTGCAAGAGCCGACCGTCTCACCTGCATTGGGGCCTCATCGAGTGGGCGAACAACGATATGCAGCATATCGGGTTCTTGAAGTTATGGAGCGGCACGCAGTGTCAGTTGCGCCCACTGACTTTGACCTCGGGCCCAGCTACTACGGGGCGGCGGGTATGTCTCATATCGACTATGTGGCTATTTTTCCCTGGCAGGAGCACATGGTGGACCGTTGTATCTCGATGCGCTCTTCCAACTTACGCTTGAAGTTAGTCAAGAAGGTTGGGATTGCCAGACCACGTTCCCCTTCTCCTTCGCCTGAACTACACGTTCGATATGACGTCAGCCAAGCACGGCACACAGTGGGACGTCGACAATCTCGGCGAGGCCCTGCGTCGTGGCAGGGGGGCGAGGGAGTTCGTCGAGGATCTAGAGGCCCAGCTCGAGGGAGTGGACTTTCATGAGTTGCTGCTGCATGCTCCCACTGCTGCTGATAGGCACTTCTCACGCGCGGCCACCTCCGACCTTCAGGCGCTTGCGCACGTGCGCGAGCGAAGTCGCCTACTTGCTGCCCGCCGTGCTGCACGGGCGGCTGGCGTCGACTTTTTCGGGACGTCGATGCAGTTGGCTCGGCTCTCGCGTCAGCTTCGGCAGGCTCGTCGTGCTCGGCAAGAGGTCGTAACAGAGAGTCTGGTTTCGGAAATAGGATCGGCATGGAGGAAACAACAGCACGCAGAGGTCTGGTGTCTTGCACACGTTTTGGCTGCCAAGTGTGGGGGCCCCAAGCGTAGGCGCTACAACGCGGTTGACGAGTTCGTTCCGAAGGTTGCCGAGATTCGGGATCACTTCGCCAAATCGGAGCCAGCTGGAGGGTTCGAGGCATTCCCGATTGAGTTCCAGGAGTACCAGGAGGCTCAGTGCGAGGCCGCCCCCAAGCCCCCCATGTCCGGTATCGACAACTTCGAGCATGTCGAACCCGGTCGGGAGGATCTCGAGCGCGTTTTAGAATAACTGGCGAAAGTACCTCGGCGCACAGCTGCCCCCCTCCATAGTGCACCTTCAGAGGTCCTCCTTCTGGCACTTCACCCCCAGCGACGATTCGACGGCACGTATAGGCGACCGAGAAGGCGTGAGAATGATGACGACGACGGCGACGGGCCTCGGCAGACCCCAGTTTGCGCCCCTCGGCATCGGCTTGCAGGTGATCGGAGAGGCATAGGCGCGGCGCCCGAGACCTTCGACAATCCTCCACGCCCAAGGGGCTCCACAAGGTTTCCCACCGCATCAGGCGAATCGGCAGGCTCCCCCCCCTCCCCCCCTGGTCTGGCACCACTCTAGGGCGACGGGCCTGAGTAAGCAGAACAATAAGGAGGACTTCGGGGCCTTGAGGTGCATTCACGGGCTCTGCAGAATGGGTGTCGCTTGGTTTAAGGCGCAGCTCCAGAAGGGCCCCCCGGACGAGGCCCCCGGTAAAGAACATGGGCACCGCCGCGGGCGTAGCAGGGGGGGGGCCATGATCTGCCGGGAAGTTCTCTTGTGGAGGCTGCGCAGTCTTGGGGTTTCTCCGGTGGCTTCGACAGAGGATATGTCCAACGTTTTTGGGTGTTCTACGTTCCCCGAGCTTAGGCGCACCGTGGAGGAATCTATCGCTGGGCCTGATCAGGCCTACTTTTTCATCATAGACATGAGCGCAGTACTTTCACTACTACGGGGGCTGATGGGGAACTTACTATGCACAATCGGTGTGGCGCGTTCATGGGCGATGGCCCAGCAGCAGTATTTCTTTCGAGAATATTTCGACGCCCCGTTCAGCGATGGCGAGGCTATGCGAGCGCATGTTTGGCCGGATGACGTTCCTCCTCGTCCCTCCTCATATCAGGATTGGATAGATCAACCTGCCGTCCCTCGTGCTCCTCCTCGGGATTGGTCGCAGGTGCTGTGGCCGAGCGAGACTTTGCGTGCAGCATGGGCGCCGATCAGTCAGCGCCCAGACTCATGTGGTGACGTCTGCAGAGAACGCACAGTTCACCTTGCACACGGCCCACGGAGGCTTGACTGCCGCTCTGCAGGAGATCGGATGCGCTCACAACCGTGGGAAAAGCAGCATCTCTCCCTCCTTCGTCGGTCGAGGTGCTCATGCACATGCTGCATGCTGCACATGCTGCTCGGCATTCAGACGGCTATAGACGGAGGAGCTCAAGGAGAATTGAGGATAATAATCTTAGCATGCAGGAGGGGGCACTACTCAATGGGGGGGTTCTGGTCTCGGAATCGGGCACGGCGCCAAAACCGTACTGCATTCGGAGCGGTCGTTCAGAGCGCGCTGTTGTCTGGGCTCACCACCTTCATATTGACGGAGGCCCAGAAATCCAGGCTTGACCGAGTTCTTGTCGGGTTCGGTCGTAAGTTGCTCGGCGGTGACGCTCGTGCCAAGACGACTGTGGTGGGCTGCGACGGCGAGCCCATCTCAGACGACGACGGTCAGGGGGTCGTAAAATATCGGGCCCTGTCGGACGAGGATGTGCGACGCCGAGTGGGGGTTGCGCCATCTGGGGTTGAACTCTGCGTCAGCTTCGGCAGGCTCGTCGTGCTCGGCAAGAGGTCGTGACAGAGAGTCTGGTTTCGGAAATAGGATCGGCATGGAGGAAACAACAGCACGCAGAGGTCTGGTGTCTTGCACACGTTTTGGCTGCCAAGTGTGGGGGCCCCAAGCGTAGGCGCTACAACACGGTTGACGAGTTCGTTCCGAAGGTTGCCGAGATTCGGGATCACTTCGCCAAATCGGAGCCAGCTGGAGGGTTCGAGGCATTCCCGATTGAGTTCCAGGAGTACCAGGAGGCTCAGTGCGATGCCGCCCCCAAGCCCCCCATGTCCGGTATCGACAACTTCGAGCATGTCGAACTCGGTCGGGAGGATCTCGGGCGCGTTCTAGAATTACTGGCGAAAGTACCTCGGCGCACAGCTGCTCCCCTCCATAGTGCACCTTCAGAGGTCCTCCTTCTGGCACTTCACCCCCAGCGGCGATTCGACGGCACGCATAGGCGACCGAGAAGGCGTGAGAATGATGACGACGACGGCGACGGGCCTCGGCAGACCCCAGTTTGTGCCCCTCGGCATCGGCTTGCAGGTGATCGGAGAGGCATAGGCACGGCGCCCGAGACATTCGACAATCCTCCACGCCCAAGGGGCTCCACAAGGTTTTCCACCGCATCAGGCGAATCGGCAGGCCCCCCCCCCTCCCCCCCCTGGTCTGGCACCACTCTAGGGCGACGGGCCTGAGTGAGCAGAACAACATGGAGGACTTCGTGGCCTTGAGGTACATTCGCGGGCTCTGCAGAATGGGGGTCGCTTGGTTTAAGGCGCAGCTCCAGAAGGGCCCCCCAGGCGAGGTCCCCGGTAGAGAACATGGGTACCGCCACGGGCGTAGCAGGGAGGGGGCCATGATCTGCCAGGAAGTTCTCTTGTGGAGGCTGCGCAGTCTTGGGGTTTCTCCGGTGGCCTCGAAAGAGGATATGTCCAACGCTTTTGGGTGTTCTACGCTACCCGAGCTCAGGCGTGCCGTGGAGGAATCTATCGCTGGGCCTGACCAGGTCTACTTTTTCATCGTAGACATGAACGCAGTACTTTCACTACTACGGGAGCTGATGGGGAACTTACTATGCACAATCGGTGTGGCGCGCTCATGGGCGATAGCCCAGCAGCAGTATTTCTTTCGAGAACATTTCGACGCCCCGTTCAGCGATGGCGAGGTTATGCGAGCACATGTTTGGCCTGATGACGTTCCTCCTCGTCCCTACTCATATCAGGTTTGGATAGATCAACCTGCCGTCCCTCGCGCTCCTCCTCGGGATTGGTCGCAGGTGCTGTGGCCGAGCGAGACTTTGCGTACAGCATGGGCGCCGATCAGTCAGCGCCCAGTGGATTTATCTTGTCGTAAGTATGCTGACGATACCAGTAAGACTCATGTGGTGACGTCTGCAGAGAACGCACAGTTCACCTTGCACACGGCCCACGGAGGCTTGACTGCCGCTCTGCAGGAGATCGGATGCGCTCACAACCGTGGGAAAAGCAGCATCTCTCCCTCCTTCGTCGGTCGAGGTGCTCATGCACATGCTGCATGCTGCACATGCTGCTCGGCATTCAGACGGCTATAGACGGAGGAGTTCAAGGAGAATTGAGGATAATAATCTTAGCGTGCAGGAGGGGATACTACTCAATGGGGAGGTTCTGGTCTCGGAACCGGGCATGGCGCCAAAACCGTACTGTATTCGGAGCGGTCGTTCAGAGCGCGCTGCTGTCTGGGCTCACCACCTTCATATTGACGGAGGCCCAGAAATCCAGGCTTGACCGAGTTCTTGTCGGGTTCGGTCGTAAGTTGCTCGGCGGTGACGCTTGTGCCAAGACGACTGTGGTGGGCGGCGACGGCGAGCCCATCTTAGACGACGACGGTCAGGAGGTCGTAAAATATCGGGCCCTGTCGGACGAGGTTGTGCGACGCCGAGTGGGGGTTGCGCCATTTGGGGTTGAACTCTGCGTTCGTCGACTTCGCACCTATCGGAGATGGATCGCCTGACCCTCTGGCCGGCCCCAAGAAATCGCGGCCGTTTTCGGCCAGCTCCCGCTCGAAGAGACCCCCGCGATCCTCGAGAACGGCGCGCTTGGGCCCAAGGTTAGTCCGTGCGCTCGGAGGTTTGCCCTGGACGTCTTGAGGCTCCTGGGCCGCTCCGAGGCCGAGGACTTGGAGGACCTGCTAAAGGCTTCGGACTCGAATGTGGCTGGAGGCGACTAAATGTTCGAGCTCTCTTTCTGGACGACGACCTCCGAGGGCGATTTCTCGCTCTGGACCCTGGTATTTTGAGGGCCGCTGCCAGGGCTGTGACACTTCCACCCCCTCCTGGGCTCTGTGGGAATTCTGCTGGCGTTCCTGAGGTGCCCGAGGTCGCCCCGCCCCCGCCGGCGCCCATATTAAGGCGTGAGCTTCGAGGCCCCGAAGGGAAAGAGCGTGGACGGGGGCTCAAGACACGGAGGGCCTTCTTGGCACATCAGAGGTTCTCGCTTGGAGGGGGGCACGCGTGTCGCTCCGTGGCCCATGCGGCCACGATCACGAATTAATGTATCTTTTGCATGCAGACGCTTCGAACTCGAAGGATCGCCCAGGAGCACCTCGTTCAGGCTACGCTCACTGGCAGGTGCTTCGCCCAGGCCTCCCCCTTCAAGCACCCCATCATACAGCCCGGCTCCCTCGAGTGCCCTTTCGCGCCCTTCGCGGTGAGATCGGTGTTCGGGGGGCATTGTCTGGGGCTCTGGTGCATTGTCGAACAGCCGTTTGGCACGCTGTTTGAGCTATCGCGGCATCTGAGGGGGCGCCACGCCCCCCGAGAGCCTCTCTACTCAGCAGTGCGGGCGCGCGCAGATGTTCAAACTCTCCGACGAGGCCCTCGGAGAAGCGGGAACCAGGCCCCGCTCCGTGCAGCGCGGCGGCTCTCAGCCGAGAGGACGGGGAGGCCGCTCTGGCTCGGCAGCCGCTTCCCGCAGGCGTGGCGATCACGCGAGAGGCGCCGGGCGCAGCGCCGAGCCTCGAGGCGCCCAGCCTCAGCAGCGGGGGGCGGCGAACGCAGCAGGGGGGCAAGGTGCAGCGCCGGCTCAGCTCGGAAAGGCCTACGGTTTGGAAAGCCAACGTGCTGGGCAAGCTACCGCCCATGGATATGCAGCTGATGGCCGAGCTATTCCCCATCATGATCCGCGGTGTCCTGGCGAACTCGTACCAGATTCGGGCCTTGAGTGCAGCGCAGTTTCAAACGTTCCTGATCGACGAGAACGCCGAGGTCGCGACGGGAGGCCTGGCTGCGGGCAGGTCATGCGCGAAGCAAGCGGCAGCCGCGAGGGAGGAACGCGAGAAGGACCCGTCGAACCCCCTTCCCGAGTTGGCTATGGGGCCCGCTTGCGCACAACTTGCCCTCGTTGTTTGCAAGAAGACCGTCGAGGCAGGAGTTGCAGCTGGCGCGGTCAACCAGCAGAAGTGGAAGGAGTAGCAGGAGAAACTGGACGGCATCGCGAATCTCACCGAGCTCAGCCTCCTCATCCGCGGCTTCCGCGTGCCGCACGCCTACAAAGAGGGCCAGGCGAAGATCACCTTCTCGTTCGCGGACCTGCAGCTGACCTCGACGTTCATCGCGCGTATCACGCAGATGGGAGGGGTGCTGAAGCCAGGGATCGCGCCGCGTTCCAAAACAGAGCGCATCCTCCAGATGGCGATCGACAGCTTCGACGTCTAGACGCGGCAGCTGCCGCGAACGTGCCAGTCCAAGATCGGCCACTCCATGTTCCCCCTCGGCCTGGCGTTAGAACGCAAACCCTGGGCGGTCGCTCCTCGAGGTCGTCCCAGGTTCAGTCGCCACATGGTGTTAGAACGCATGTCTCTCCCTCTCGGCCTGGCGTTAGATCGCCAATCCTGGGCGGCCTCGCCTCGACGCTGTCCCAGGTTCAGTCGCCACATGGCGTTAGAACGCATGTCTCTCCCCCGCCTGGCGCTAGATCGCAAACCCTGGGCGACAGCTCCTCGAGGTCGCCCCGGGTTCAGTCGCCGCGGAGTGTTAGAACGCACGGAGGTGGGCAGTGTAGTGTTGAAGTTCGATTGCGCTCGGAAGCTCGAGGGTTTGCTGTGGATCGGGCCCATGCTGGGCTTCAGCGGCGCTCGGATGATCGGGGAATTGCAGCGGATCGGGCACGCGTTGTGGATCAGCCTGGTTCGGGCGGTCTTCGAGGTGCGGGGCGTCAGGGCGGCTCTGAAGTTCTGCGGGACGCGGTGGGGGCCTTTCCTTGTAGCCCCGAGGAGGATAGGGTGAGGCCTGCTGCTGCCGTCGCTGCCTTTTCGTCGTTTTCCCCCTCCTCCGATTCCTCCTCCCCCTGAAAGATCGCACAGCTATAAGGAACCAGTCCGGATGGCGATGCGTTTGTGAGTCGGGTGTTTTCCTCTGTGGGCTCCAGAGTCCAAGATCAACGTTTCCCGCTCAGTGCGCAACCTAGGTTGAGCGATGACAAATCGGGGCCCCCTGCCAAGGGGGGGGGCGACGCTTCGAACCGCCCTCGAAAGAGGCGCGCACGGTAGGTCGCAATTGTCTGAGTTGCTCGCGGATGATTGATTTCAAGGCGAACCCGTCGACCTCGGCCCGATGCCGCTCCGCCGCCGCGCCTCCTCCTCCTCCTCCTCCTCCTCCTCTTCCTCCTCCTCCCCATCTTCCGACTCCTACTCATACTTCTACTCTTCCTACTCTTCCTCCTCTTCCTCCTCCTCCTCCTCCTCCTCTTCCTCCTCCTCCCCCCCCCCCCTCCTCCTCCTCCTCCTCCTCCTCCTCCACCTCCGCCTCCTCCTCCCCCTCCTCCTCCTCCTCCTCCTCCTCCTCCTTCATCCTCCTCCTCCTCCTCCTCCTCCCCCCCCTCCTCCTCTCCTCCCCCCCCCTCCTCCTCCTCTACCTCCTCCTCCTCCTCCTCCTCCTCCTCCTCCTCGATCAAGCGTGGCCGTTTTAACCCGCGCGGCCGTTTTAACCCGCCTGGCCGTGGAGCGTTGCCCAGATGCAGCGTGGCCGCTTTAACCCGCGTGGCTGTTTTAACCCGCGTGGCCGTTTGAACCCCCATGCCGTTTTAACCTTTTAACCTTTCTGGTGCGCACTTGTGTCACAAGCGAAATTAAAGAGGCGGACGGCAGAGTCGATCCTCGAGAAAAGTAAGAATGCAAGGGGGGATGCGAAAGAGAGCTCGGGCGGCAGAGCCGATCCATTGCGCGCGCGCTGGCGCGTTCGAGGCGGCGCCGTGGCCCGGGGCCAAGTTATATGGCGGTCTGTGGCCCAGGGCACAGTTATATGGCGATTCCGTGGCCCAGGGCAAAATTATCTTGTGATTCCGTGGCCCCGGACAGAGTTGCGCGGCGATTTCGCGGCCGAAGACAAAGTTCCATGGCGACTCCGTGGCCACGGACAACGTTATATGTTGATTCAGTGGCCCAGGACAAAGTGAAGAGGAAAGGGGGAAGCAGGAGGATGATGTAGTGTCATGATTCATCATATTATATACTAGCGTTCTGCACATCCCCTCACCGTGATGACTCTAACGAGGACGACGACAATGCGATGATGCTGACGACGATGATGATAGTGGTGATGACGAGGATGATGATGAAGACGATGCAGGGTATCTTGGACCGTCTGGCAGTGCTCTTGGAGAATCTGGGAGCCCTTCTCGAGCCCCTCTTGGACCGTCTTGGTGATGATCGGGATGATGCTGATCATGATGATAATGGTGATGATGATCGGGTATATTGGACCGCCTTGGAGCATTCTTGGACAGTCTTGGAGCCCTCTTGAGCTCTATGGCTTGTCCCGGATTGGAGGCTCCTTGTAGCGAGTGGCGGTGCCAGCATCGCGCGCGCGCGTTGGCAGGTGAGCCCGCTATCTGATTGGCGCGGTTTGTACGTTTGTGTTTTTTTGCTTCGCGCGTGTGCTGCGCCCGGTGCGGCACGCTGCGCCTCCTGCGCTTGGCCTGCCGCCGGTTTGCCTGGCGCGCGCGCGGCGCGCGCGTTGGTCGAGGGCGGCCCTCGATTTGTTTCGTTTTTGTTCCCGGCCCTCCTGCGCGTCAGGTTCTCGCTTGCGCTTTTCGCTTCATCCCTTCTGTTTGTCTCTCCACTCCTCTTCTCCTCTGTTCCCCCTCCTCTCCCTTTTAGTTTTGTTTTGTTTTTTTGTTATTTCCGCTTCGTTTCCTCATCTTCCATTCCTTTTTATATTGCGTCGTATGTCTTCGTTCTGTGGCCGTGCCACGGCAATTTCAGCGCGCTCTTCGCGCCGCGCGCTGCTCGCTGCCCCCGTGCGATTTGCGTTTGGAAGTCCCTGTGGTGCGCACCGCGCGCCGGTGCCGCGACCAGTCTAGCGCGCCCATCGCGCGGTTCGCGGCCCCATGTGCAGCCCTGCCGACGCGATGTGGTCGCGCGCCGCCTCCCCGACCATTCCGGATCAACGTTCGCAGGTTTCGCGGCCCCACGAGGAGCTCGACCGAAGTCCCGCAGAGCACAAGCCGCACGCCGCGGCCCAGATTATTTGAGGCCGCCCATCTCGCGGTTCGCGGCTCCATATCCTTGGAATTCCATCGACGACCCCCGCGGCGCAGGCCGGGCGCCGCGCCTGGGCCATTCCGTTTCACCCGCCGCGCCATTCGTGCCCCCATAGGGAACACCACCTGATGCGTTGCGGCATAGGCCGCTGGCCACCGCCCAGGCCATGTCAGTTCATTCAGAACACGACTCGCGCACCCCTGGGGAGGTCTACATATTTTTTTGCACCGGACGCATGCCGCCGCGCAGACCGTTGCAACATGCCCATCGAACGGTTCGCGGCCCCATGCGCAACCCCCCAAGGGTTTTGTCGCACGGGGCGCATGTTGCCGCCCAGACTATGTCAGATCGCTTGTCATGTGTTTCGTGGCGCCATTAATAAAGAATCCGCCGAAGACGCTTGCGACGCAGGCCGCGCGCCGCCGCCCAGACCACTTCAGCTGTCCTCGCGCGATCTGCGGCCGCATTCGGAAATTCCATTGAAACGTTTTGAGGCGCAAACCGCGCGCCGCCGTCCAGACCATTGACCGCGCGCCTCTCGCACTTCGGGGCCCCACATGGAACCCCGCCGAAAGCATTTGCGGCGCGTGCCGCATTGCGCCGCCCAGACCATTTCAGCAACATTGCTCGCGTGTTCAGTAGCCAAATTTGGAGCGCAGGCCGCGTGCCGCCGCCCCCGGCCAATTCAGCGTTGCCTCTCGCGGTCCGTGGGCCCATCCGGAGTTCCACTGGAGAATGTTGTGGCGCAGGCTGCTCGCCGCCGCCCATGCCACTTCGTCGCAGTCTTCGCGCGGTCGGTGGTTTCGCCAGGGGCTCCACCGAAGGCCCTTGTGGTAGATTTCGCATGCGGACTCGCGCGTGTCGGGCGGTCTTTTTTATTTTTCGCACTGCGTTCAAACATGGTTGGCTTTCGCTCGGTTTATTTTGTTTTGGAGGGGCAGAAGGGAAGATGCGGGCAAATGGGCCAGCACGATGGCCAGGGGCGACGACCAAGGTCATTATTGGAAGGATGACGCGGGCGAGGGGCGCCTCCGATGATTGGCGCTCAAACTACACTGTTTCCAGCCTTTGAGCGAGCAGTATCTCCCAGTTACATTCTATTCTGGCGAGGCTCGGAACTGACATTGTGGGCGGACGGCGCTGGGGGAAGGATCAACGAGGGAGGATTAGGAGCAGAAAGGAGGGGGGGGAGGGGCAGAGCCGGGGGCGGCGGGCAGGGTTGGGGGTGGGGGCCAGAGGGCTTGCGGGGGAGCCCATTGGAGGCTCCGCGAGGGTTTCCACGGGCCCGCGGTGGGTCCGGACCCCCCCCCCCGCGGTGGGTCCGGACTCCCCTCGGCATCCTTTCTTTACACGTCTGAGAAGACTGCCGAGGGGAGTCCGAACCCACCGCGGCCCCCATGGGCGCTCCCGCGGCGGTGGGTCCGGACTCCCCTCGGCAGTGGTTTTGGACATGGCTGGGGGGCCTGGCACGGGCTCGGCAGGGCCCCCATGGGGCCTTCGATGCGACTGGGGATCCACAGCGCTGTTTGGGTCCCAGAGTTGTCGCGTCGTTCGGGGTGTGGGCGGGGGAGTATGATGCCTCCAGATTACGCCACGCTGGGTGCGCGAGAATGAGCTTGTGGAGCCTGAGCGGGGCCTGCAGTGGGCCGTCCTGGAGCTGTTTTGGAGTATTGTAGCAGTGCCATATTAGGATTTCGTGTTTTTTCTTTCGGTGGGCATCTTGGCGACTCTCTGGCGCCCAATGGGGATCGATGAGCCGTTTTGGAAGCCCTGGGATTGCGTTGCAGCGGACTCCGCTTGCCTTCGCGCCGTCGTTCGCACGCCGTGGGAGCGACGCGGAGGCATTTTAACCATCCGAAGAGTAGTGTGAAGGAGCTTTTGGAGGCCGTCGTTTAAACAAAAAATCATCCTGTCCGTTGGGTCTTCGTTGAGAGCCCGGAGCGCTGAGCGCCTCATCTCCTGCCTTCCCCCTCCTCTACCACCGCCTCCTCCTCCAGACCGCTTCAGTCCGTCATCATCTACCCTCTTCTCTCCTGCGTGGTCGGTCTTCGCTTAGGAGTCTCCGCCAATGCAGTTTCCGCGCACCTCTTGGGCGATTCGTGGCCCCATAGGGCTTCGCCGAAGGCCCCTGTAGCAAGGGCCGCCCCCTGCTGCCCGATGCCAATTCAGCGCGCGCCCCGCGCGGTTCGCGGCTCCTGAAAGGGCGTTGCACCGAACATTATCGTAGCAAAGGATGCACACCGCCCGCCCAGACCACGTCAGCGCGCCCCTCGCTCGGTTCGCGGCCCCATAGGATAGCATTCCGAAGGCCTTTGCAGCGCGGGCCACTTGCCAGCGCCCAGACAATTTCAGCTCCCCCCTCGCAAAGTTCGCGGCCCCATTGGGAGTTCCACCGACGGTCTTTGTAGCGCAGGCCGCGCGTCGCCGCCCAGTCCACCCGAGTTCTTTATTCGCGCGGCTCGTGGCCCCGAAGGGGGCCCCGCCGAAGCTTCTGGTAGCGCGGGCCGCATGCCGCCGCCCAGACCGCTTCAGGTCTTTATTCACCCCGTTCGTGGCGCCATTGGAAGTTCGGCCGCCGACCAGCGCAATTCTTGCGCGCGCCGCGGCCTCGTGGAGGTTTACGCCGAAGGCTTGTGTTGCGCGCGCCGCACGTCGCCACCGACAGCATTGCGGCGCACTCTCCCGCGGCTCGTGGCCCCACAGGATGCAACGCCGAAGGCTTCTTTCGCGCTGGCTGCTTGCCGCCGCCCAATCCAATCCAGCACCCCCCCCTCGCGCAGTTCGGTGCCCCATAGGGAGATCGGCCGAAGTTCTTTGTCCCGGCGCAGGCCGCATGCCGCTGGCCAGTTTATTTCAATTTATAGTTCTTGCAGTTCGGGGTCCCATGCGGCGCCCCGCCGAAGGCTTTTGCGGCGCAGGCCGCTTTGCGCTATTTGGATTATGTCAGCACGCCCTGACACGGTTCGCGGCCCCACAGAGAACGTCACCACATTGTTTTTGAAGCACAGGCCGCTTGCAGCCGCCCAAACCATTGCATTTTTTCATGCGGTTCGCGGAGTCATGGGGAGCTCCACCGAAGGCCCACGCAGCACAGGCCGCGCTCCGCCGCCCGGACCATGCCAGCGCAGTCTTCGCGCGGCTCGCGGCTTCCAGGGGGGGTGCACCGAAGGTTTTTGTGGCCGAGTCCGCATTCACACTCGATGTGCTGGCGTGCGTAGCATGCGAATTGCGTTCTGAAAAACGGTTGGCTTCTTTGCAAGAGTGAGTATAGGTGAATCTGCGCGGGGCTCGTCGTGAAGTTTTTCCGTGAACGTGTAGAACTGCGTCCCGAAAACAAACCGAGATTGGCGTTTGGGCGGCCGGCGCTGTAAGTCATGCCCATGTTGCAACGCGCACTCTCTTGAGCTTAGCATGAGAGGCGCCTGCAACGTCAGCCCCGATTTTGGGCAAGCCACGCGCGGCGCTGCAGACATTCCGCAAGACCTACTTCACCACAAGTATGCGTGAGGACCGCTTGTAGTGGTACACGCCTGCAAAACGCGCAAGACAACACAATTGTTTGGTATCGCTTCGCGACGACAGTATTACATTGTGGACCAGCAAAAACATTGCATGACAGCAACACCGTAGCACATAATGCAGCCAGCCTTGACTACCCTCGGAGGACGCGGTGGGTTCGGTCCCGATTGCTTGGTAGTTACTCAGGAACGTGTGCACATGGGGTTGGCCGTCGTTGGCCTTCCCTAAACGCCGAGATGGTTGCCATGAGTAGCTTGTGTTGAATGGTTGCCTCTGGTTGGGGTCAGGTGCTGCGCGTGGCCTGCATGCGTGTGTGCGTGCGTGTGCTTGTGTGTGCGAGTGCAGGTGCGTGCGCGGCTGTGTGCGTATGTGTGCCTGCGTGAGAGCGTGTATGCAGTATGTGTTATGGGGGGGGGGGGGGGCGGGGCGGGGGGGCCTGCGGCGCGCGTGCCGGGTGCGTGCTGGGCGGGCGGGCGGAGGGGCGGGCACGGTGGGCGTCCGTTTCAAACCGCATGGCCGTTTAAACCCGCCTGGCCGCGGGGCGCTACTTAGATCAAGCGTGGCCGTTTCAACCCGCGCGGCCGTTATAACCCGCGTGGTCGTTTTAACCCGCGTGGCCATTTTAACCCGCCTGGCCGTGGAAACGCCACCTAGATCAAGCGTGGCTTTTTAACCCGCGTGGCCGTTTTAACCCGCGTGGCCGTTTTAACCCGCATGGCCGTTTTAACCCGCTTGGCCGTGGAACGCTACCTAGATCCAGCGTGGCCGTTTTAACCCGCATGCCGTTCCAACCCGCCCGACCGTGGAACGCTACCCAGATCATGTTCGACCGATTTGGCGATCGATCTGAACAATTCCAGTTTACGAGGATGTCTCGAGCGATAGCCTCACGTTCAACATTGCGACGTCTTAAAACAATTGTTTCACCATCCCTGTTTTTCGAGGGTGTCTCAGGCGAAGCTGCCATTTCCGAATTTTCGGCCGATTTCGCGACCGATCTGAACAACTCCATTTTCCGAGGGTGTCTCGAGCGATAGCCTCACTTTGAACATTAAGACGCGTTTAAACAACTGTTTCAACATCCCCGTTTTTCGAGGATGTCTCAGGCGAAATGCCAATTTCCGAATATTCGGCCGATTTCGCGACCGAGCCCCGACCTGCGCCCGCGCTGCGACGAGACCCTCCGGCGTAGTCCAAGCCCCGGACCCCCCTCGACTGGGGCGAGCGCGCGGGCGAGCGCAACGTGAAGAAGTTGGCCCCCCTGCCCGCCGCGGCGAAGGCCGAGCTGCATGACGAGTGGCGCTAGAGCTACGAGACGGTTGCCCGATGGCACGGTCTTCGAGCAGCCCTCGAAAATATGGCATGCGCGGCGAGGCTCGGCAAGGGTGGCCACCGAGGCTGCGGGCGCGCCCGAGCGGGCCAGCGCGTGCGCAAGAGGAGCCGGGGCGCCAGGCTGCCCCGCGAGATCCCAGGTGCAGTCACCGCCAAGCGCCCGCTCGAGGGCGTCATGCGCCGCCTGGAGTGCTGGCTGCGGCCGCGAGGTCAGGGCGAAGACCATTCTGACGCGGCTGCGCTACGAGATGGCCTTTGAGCAGAACAAGCAGCTCCGCCTGCAGGAGATCGGCCGCAGGAGCTACAACGCCGAGATGCTCAAGAGGGTGACCGAGCGCCCGAGTACCTTCCAGATCACCCAGACGTCCAAAAAGGACATGCAGCGGGTGCACGAATTCGCCCCCCCCGAGGCTGAACGCGAGCGGGCGCGCGGGCCAGCGCCTCTCCGACAGTGGGGGCAGACGCTCAGCGTGGACAAGGCCAAGCAGACCTGGCCCACGGCCGAACGTTGTACTCGTAGTGTTAGTAGTAGTCATTCGTAGTAGTGGTACTAGTACTACTAGTAACTACTACTGTTCGTGCGACTACTAGTGCTACTACGAGTAACTACTACTGTTCGTGCGACTACTACTAGTGCTACTACTAGTAACTACGACTAGTAACTACTACTACTACTACTACTACTACTACTACTACTACTACTACTACTACTAGTGCTACTACTAGTGTTAGTAGTACATACTACTAGTGCCACTACTAGTAACTACTATTGCACGTGCGACTAGGAGCTACTACTACTACTACTAGTAGATACTACGAGAAAGTAGTACTACTACTAGTAGTACCTACTACTACTCGTATCTATTACTGGTAACTACGATTAGTACTATTACGAGTAACTACGAGCTACTATTCTTAGTAGTACTACTATTTAGTAACTACCACGAGTATTTATTATTTCTACTACTACTAGTACTATTATTACTACGGCTACTGCTACTACTACTACTACTACTACTACTACTACGACTACTACTACTACTACTACTACGACTGCTACTACTACTACTACTACTACTACTACTGACCAGTAGTATCTACTGCCTACTCGAGGTACTACTACTACGACTACTGCGAGTGACTACTACTAGCAACTGCGACTGGCAAGTGCGACTACAACTGAGTACTACAACTCGTAACTACTTCTCGTAAGTACTTCTACGACTCGTAGTAATACTTTTACTACTACCAGGTACTACTACCGCTACTACTACTAGTACTACTTCTACTACTACTACTACTACTACTACTATTTCTATTACTATTATTTCTATTAGTATTGCTACCAGTGACTGCTAGCAGTCGCACGACTACTACTAGTAAGCCTTACTGTTAGTAGTAGTAGTACCACTACCACTACTATGAACGAGGGTAGCTACTTTTACTTCTACGAGGTTCGTGCGCCCGGTGGCGAGGGGCGACTCCGAGGACCCGGAACCTTTGCCGGGCGCGGGGCCAGCGCGAGCGCGGTCGTCGTCGGCGCCGCCGCGCTCTGGCTCAAGCTCCGGGGCGAGGGGCAGGCCCGCGTTCACGAGAGCAAAGTTTAAGCCGCAGGCGCCAGGGGACGCACCCAGAAACACCGCAATAACCACCGCGAGACGCACGGCGACCAGGACATGGCAGCCTTCGAGGTGGGGAAGGCCAAGTGCATGGCAGAGCACCCCGACCACAAGGCGCAAGTGGAGCAGGCCTACTCGAGCGCAGGGGGCAAGTGCAGGATCACCCTGGGAACCTCGAGGCGGGCGCCTGGCGGCGCGACGTCACCTACGAGCGGGGCGATGGCGAGGCGGTGCGCTTCCGGGCAGGCGATCCCCTCGGGGCAGCGCTCAAGGGCGGGCGCAACGCTCTGCTCGAGTTCTCCGAGGGGGGCCGCGCGAGAGTCTTCGAGGCCATCGACCGTCGACGCGCGGGGGCAGCCGAGGGCCTGGGCGGACGAGCTGGCGGCGAGCTGGACCATCGATTTCATCGAGGCCAGAGCCTTGCGTCCGCAGACGGCCTCTCGAGCCTGTGGCCCGAGGCTGCGACGCTCCGAGCGTGGCTCAATAATGTCATCTGCACGCCCATGCCCCCCACGTCGCGAGCTTCTTGCGAGTGCCCGACGCCCGCGAGCACAGCGAGCTCGAGGCCGCGATCCGAGAGGTCAAGGCCGAGGTGCACTGGGCCACGGAGCAAGACTGGATCCAGACGGCGAAGGGCGATCCCCAGAAGCAGTGCAAGTCCCCGATACAGTGGGGGCCCGTACGAGCGCCTCTACTGCGTCTCCGAGGGCCGCGCCCGCTTCCGCGAGAAGAACAGGGGCGCGGTGCCAATTCCAAGGGCTGCGAGCCAAATGCTCGCTGTCCGGCCGACAGAGCAAGGCGAGCTCAAGGTCGTCGCGGGCGCGGGGCCGTGGAGCTGCCCCATCGAGCCCGGCCGCGGCATCGAGAACGGCGTGGCGAGGGAGCGTCTCGAGGGCGGCCAGAGTTGCCCCGAGGGCGCGCCGCCCGTGCCCGAGTGGGGCGCCCTCGACGGCAACAGCCTCCAATGCGACGACTAGCCGAGGGACTGCGAGCAGGGCGACGCCCCTGCCTCCTGGAGATCTGAGAGGTGGACCTCGAGTTCACCGACGAGCAGAAGGACTTGCTCAAAGCGCCAGAGGAGCGGATCAAGGAGATCAAGTTCCCTCGCGCCTTCGAGAACAGGATCAAGCGGATGCGGACAACTCGTCGCAATAACAGGTGGGCGTCCAAGTTCGCGGGCGAGTTCCTGGGCGAGCGCGCGCAAGTGGCAGCCCGAGACGGGCAAGACTGGCGGCGAGGCCTCGCTCGAGCACCCGAGCAGAGGCGCGGGCAAGGCGAAGCTCACGGGCAGGCCGCCGAAGGCGCGCGCGAGCTTCTCCAAGAAGTTCAAGCAGAAGAAGCAAGCGGAGAAGGACGCCAAGAAACAGGACAAGGCCACTAAGAACATAAGTTTCGAGACTTGCGAGGAGCCCCCCCCCCCCCCCGGCGCGGCAAGGCGGCGCGCGTCGCCGAGGCGAGCGCCCGCGCGGGCGGGCGACGCAGAGTGCAGGAAGTCTGGCGATTCTTGGGCACCGAGCACGAGCGCCGCCTGCGCGCCCACGAGGCGGGGGCCGCCGCGACTTTCCAGACCGAGAGCAGCGAGGCTGGGGGGTCACAGGCACTCGTTAGCTTCCGCCTGCTTCCGGCCGGGGTGGCGGAAGATACCGGAAGTTAGCAGGCGCGGCAGAAGCGACGGCGGAACCGACGGAAGTTGGCGGAGAGCTGGCGGAAGCAGGCGGAAGCAACGCGAATCGGAAGCAGGTGGAGGATAACGCGTGCCTGCGAATCCGGAGAGCCACAGGTCACGATCGAGCAGGACTACAAGTTCCCCAGGCCGCACATGCTCGACTGGCGCCAGACCAGACAGGCTCGCCGCTCCGAGGCTCGCCGCTCCGAGCTCCCAGATCGTCATGGGCGACGCCCTCGAGCTGGGCACAGTGCGCGCGCTGCTGGGCGGGATCGAGGAGCGCGCGGGCGCGCCTGAGACCAGTCTGGCGGTCGAGCCCACGGCGGCCGTCGCCTGGGCTCGAGAGGGCCAGAGCGAGGGCGCACCCGCCGCCCAGCAGCCCGAGGAGCAGAAGCGCTGGGCCGAGAGGGTCGACAAGGCCCAGCACGTGCTGGTCTGCGTGCATTCCGAGGCGCCCGCGCACTACACGTACCTCAAGGTCGGCGGTTGCTGTAATTGCCCATCCCCCGAGGTGCCCCCAGTGTTTCGCTCCGTGTCGGAGCGAATCCTGGAGGCGCCCTGGGCAGGGGGCACTTGTAGTAATTCCCGCCACTGTCTCCAGGATCGGCGAGGGCGTCGCGGCGGGGCATCGCGACGCCCTCAAGCAGCCGTCCGAGAACGCCAAGCAGGCCCACAAGGGCCATATGCGAACCCACACCTACACCCCGCGATTTCTGAGGGGGATGTAGGGTTCACTCTGCTCGGGAGCTGCCGAACGATGTGAACCCCGCCCTCTCAGAAATCGCGGGCAGGGCTCGCGCGTGGCCTCCGAAGGCCGCCGCGAGGATCCCCCGCAAGCTCGGCGCCACTGGCCCTGGCGAGAGCTGCCCTGCGCTGAGCAACAAGCTGTGCAGAGCAGACGGTTGGAGCTGCGGCCTGTGGACGAGTCGCTGGATCGAGAGCGCCCTGCGCGAGATCCGAGGCGGGGGCCGCCAAGCGCCCGCGTCGCCGAACGCGATGCGCGCCCGCGGCAATGAGTGTATTAACAAGCTCAAGGAGGCCAGCGACAACGACTTGGCGACGGCCAAGGCCGAGGCCAAGGCCACGCGCAAATCCAGCCCCAGCAAGGGCCCCGCGGCGGCCGAGCCGAAGTGCGCCACCTTCGAGGAGGCAAGCGCCGCCGACCAGCTTTGCGCCATGCGTCCCCCATGCAAGGGCGATCTCTGTGGGCGCCGCGCTTGCGAGGTGGAGCGGTTCGGGCCCCGCGCAAGAGGGGTTTCTTTGCCAGAACGGCCAAGGACCTCTCTTGCGCCGGCAAGATGGCCAATGATCGAGGTCTATCGAGTCAGCTTTGTGCCGAGCGCCTGCTTGCAAGTTGCATAGCCACGAGCCTCGAGATCTTTCGAGTCAGCCTTGTGTCGAGGGCCTGCTGGCAAGTTGCATGGCCACGCGCCTCGAGATCTCTCGAGTCATCTTTGCGCCGAGCGCCTGCTTGTAAGTTGTATAGGCACGGGCCTCGAGATTTCTCGAGTCAGTCCTGTGCCGAGCGCCCAGGATCACCATCGCCATCGTCGTCGTCATAATCATCGCTCTCATCCCCGGGAACATATTTTATTTTCCCCGCCAGAACCCCGAACGTGATTGTTCCCAAGTGATGATTATCGCCCGCGCACGGATACTTGCAACAGCGCTGTTGCACTGAACTGTCCGGCGACAGCATAGTTTTCCCAACCATCCTGTGGTGTTGGGTCCTCGTTTTGAAGAGACAGCGCCCCGCGTTCCCACTCCTCCTTCCGCTGCCCCTTCCCTCCTCCCATCTTCATCGTCATCATCCTCGTCATCGTCATCATTATCACCATCACCGTCGTCATCGTTATCGCCCTTACCATCATCATCGTCATCATCACCATCATCATCATCGCTCAGAGGCACACCCTCGCACGTTTCGTGGCCCCACTGGGAGCTCCACCGAAGGCTTCAGCGGCTGTGTTCGCATGCGCCCTCCGCACCCATCTCGGAGCACCCCTCACGCGATTCGTGGCCCCATAGGGAGCTCAACCGAAGGCTGCAGCGACTGCGTTCGCACGCGCCCGCCGCGCCCATTTCGGCACGCCCCCCGCGCGTTTCGTGGCCCCACAGGGAGCTCCACCGAAGGCCCCAGTGGCTGCGTTCGCATGCGCCCGCCGCACCCATTTCGGCACGCCCCTCGCACGTTTCGTGGCCCCACAGGGAGCTCCACCGAAAACCCCAAGTGGTTGCGTTCGCATGCGCCCGCCGCGCCCATTTCGGCACGCAACCCGCGCGTTTCGTGGCCCCACAGGGAGCTCCACCGAAGGCCCCAGTGGCTGCGTTCGCATGCGCCCGCCGCACCGATTTCGGCACACCCCTCACACGTTTCGTGGCCCCACAGGGAGCTCCACCGAAGGCCCCGGCGGCTGCGTTCGCATGCGCCCGCCGCGCCCATTTCGGCAAACCCCTCACGCGGTTCGTGGCCCCATAGGGGGCTCAACCGAAGGCTTCAGTGGCTGCGTTCGCATGCGCCCGACGCGCTCATTTCGGCACGCCCCTCGCACGTTTCGTGGCCCCACAGGGAGCTCCACCGAGGGCCCCAGTGGCTGCGTTCGCATGCGCCCGCCGCACCCATTTCGGCACACCCCTCACACGTTTCGTGGCCCCACAGGGAGGTCCACCGAAGGTTTCAGCGGCTGCGTTCGCATGCGCCCGCCGCACCCATCTCGGCGCACCCTTCGCACGATTCGTGGCCCGATAGGAAGCTCAACCGAAGGCTTCAGTGACTGCGTGCGCATGCGCCCGCCGCGCCCATTTCGGCACGCCCCTCAGTCGTTTCGTGGCCCCTCACGGAACTCCACCGAAGGCCCCAGTGGCTGCGTTCGCATGCGCCTGCCTCACCAGTTTCGGCGTACCTCTCACGCGTTTCGTGGCCCCACAGGGAGCCCCACCGAAGGTTCCAGTGGTTGCGTTCGCATGCGCCCGCCGCACCCATGTCGGCACACCCCTCACACGTTTCGTGACCCCATTGGGAGCTCCACCGAAGGCCCCAGCGGCTGCGTGCGCGTGCGCCCGGCGCACACATTTCGGCACACACCTTACACGTGCTGTGGCTTCACAGGGAGCTCCACCGAAGGCCCCCGTGGTTGCGTTCGCATGCGCCCGCCGCACCCATCCAGGCGCACCCCCCACACGCTTCGTGGCCCCATAGGGAGCTCATCCGAAGGCTTCAGTGGCTGCGTTCGCACGCGCCCGCCGCACCCATTTCGGCACACCTCTCGCACGTTTCGTGGCCCCACAGGGAGCTCCACCGAAGGCCCCAGTGGCTGCGTTCGCATGCGCCCGCCGCACCGATTTCGGCACACCCCTCACACGTTTCGTGGCCCCACAGGGAACTCCACCGAAGGCCCCGGCGGCTGTGTTCGCATGCGCCCGCCGCGCCCATTTCGGCACACCCCTCGCACGTTTCGTGGCCCCACAGGGAGCGCCCTCTCATTTGTCCAACCTGGTTCGCGGCACCTGCAATTGTATGTGTTTGGGCCCTTCGCCACGATAATTCGAGTACGCACTTGTCCCAACCAACTTTTATGTCAGGCAAGGTCTTCGTGAGCCAACATGAGTGTGAACAATTTGTTTCACAAAAAAATGTTCCCCATTTGTTTTTACACAAGTTTTACGCAAGTGCGCTTTGTTCAAGGAGGCGGGCATGGACTCCTCCTCGTCCTCCTCCTCTTCGGCTAGTAGTCGTAGTCGTAGTAGTAGTAGTAGTAGTAGTAGTAGTAGTAGTAGTAGTAGTAGTAGTAGTAGTAGTAGTAGTAGTAGTAGTAGTAGTAGTAGTAGTAGTAGTAGTAGTAGTAGTAGTAGTAGTAGTAGTAGTAGTAGTAGTAGTAGTAGTAGTAGTAGTAGTAGTAGTAGTAGTAGTAGTAGTAGTAGTAGTAGTAGTAGTAGTAGTAGTAGTAGTAGTAGTAGTAGTAGTAGTAGTAGTAGTAGTAGTAGTAGTAGTAGTAGTAGTAGTAGTAGTAGTAGTAGTAGTAGTAGTAGTAGTAGTAGTAGTAGTAGTAGTAGTAGTAGTAGTAGTAGTAGTAGTAGTAGTAGTAGTAGTAGTAGTAGTAGTAGTAGTAGTAGTAGTAGTAGTAGTAGTAGTAGTAGTAGTAGTAGTAGTAGTAGTAGTAGTAGTAGTAGTAGTAGTAGTAGTAGTTAGTAGTAGTAGTA
>CAUYUJ010014750.1:0-90709 GCA_963575745.1 Prorocentrum cordatum | reverse complement strand
AGGGAGCTCTAACATACTCTACCATGCTATGTTAGAGCTCCCAGGGAGCTCTAACATACTCGAACATGCCATGTTAGAGCTCCGTTGGAGCTCTAACAAGCCATGTTAGAACTCCCACGGAGCTCTACCATACCATGTTAGAGCTCCCAGGGAGCTCTAACATACTGGAACATGCTATGTTAGAGCTCCGCTGGAGCTCTAACAAGCCATGTTAGAGCTCCCACGGAGCTCTAACCCATGTTAGACAGGGAGCTCTAACATACTGGGACATGCTATGTTAGAGCTCCGTTGGAGCTCTAACATGCCATGTTAGAGCTCCCACGGAGCTCTAACATACCATGTTAGAGCTCCCAGGGAGCTCTAACATACTCGAACATGCTATGTTAGAGCTCCGTTGGAGCTCTAACAAGCCATGTTCGAGCTCCCACGGAGCTCTCCATGTTAGAGTCCGTGGGAGCTCTAACAAGCCATGTTAGAGCTCCCACGGAGCTCTAACATACTGGAACATGCTGATGATGTGATGGATGATGATGATGATGATGATGATGGGGATGGGGATGGTGATGATGGTATGGTGAGGGCGGTTGTGATGGTGATGATGGTGATGGTGATGATGGTGATTCTGGATGTGATGAGCACCACCATCATCGCCATCACCATCGCCACCACCATCAGCACTACGATTTGATAACCACCATCGTTACAATCGTCGTCGGCCCAGGGCGGACGATGATGAACATCATGACGACGATGATGACGATGATGATGATGACGACGATGCAAAAACAGGTTGAGTCGGTTGAGTCCGAAAACCCCGCCCTAAATCAAGCCAGTAGCGTTGTTTGCGAAGCGTTCGCTGGGCTCGAAAAGGAAGCTGCCAGACCATTGTCGGTGCATTCAAAGTTTGGGAACAGATGCAAAATTTTGACTGCTGGAGACGCGGCCGTCGAGATGGTGCCTCGGCTCGCGGGTCTGCTCTGGCAAGGCAAAGCCATCGCGCGCGGCCGATGCGGCGAAAACGCATGCAATATCAAAGCGCATTTGCAACAACTTGTGCCGCGGTACATGGACCTCGTTCAAGCTAACTTTTGGTGCGACGATTGCCTCCCCGGCGAGAATTCAGCGGGCTTCGGCGAAAGGGTGCACGGCGCGCAGAAGGGAAACATGCAGCTTCAGGGCCCGCGGCACTCGCGCGGGGGTGGCAGGCGGAAGTTTTTTTAATCGTCGAATGAGGGGCGCAATGGGAAGTTGCAGGCAAGCGCGAATTCGAATTCGCAGAATCCAGTCCGCTCGATCCTTGCGAGACTATTGCTTGGTATGTTCGGGAGGTTGGAGTCGGGCATCCCTTCTGTTTGAAAGGGCCCATCGTAGAAACCTCTTGGATGCTGAATCGCTGGCCAACCTTGCAGAAACCCTCTCCAATGCTTCTATCTTGACGCATGTATTCGGAGAGAGGAATTGTTCCAGTGAGCGACGTTGCATCTTATCGCTCCAGCAACGGCGGCGTCGCCGTTTTCAGAGCAGCATGCTGCGCCGATATCCGTTTCGGCGCAGCCCCTTCGGTCCCGCGTTCTTTCGTTATCGGCATAGTGCGCGACCGTCAATTGGACGGTGCGTTCAGCCCCGCGGGCGCGCATGTGGCACTGGAGGCGGCAAGCATTCTTGAAAACCGCATTTTCTATCATTCCGGCAATGTAATCAGAGCGTTGTTCATCAGAGCGTTGTTCATTGAGTTTTGATTGCGCGTTGCCTGTTTCTGCAGAAATACGTAGCACCCCGCAAATGCGGATAAGAGTGAAGGGGCGGTGGGGACGTCGGCAGTCTGCGAGACTCTGGAGAAGCCCGCCGCAGGCGCCAACGTTTCACATGTTATACAATGAGCCCGCCGCAGGCGCCAATCTGTTCTTCGAACCACTGTGGATCGGTCGCGGGTGGGTCGCGGGCGGCTCGCGGGTGGGTCGCGGGGTGGGTCGCAAGCGGGTCGCAAGCGGGTCGCAAGCGGGTCGCGGGTGGGTCGCGGACAGGTCGCGGGGTAGGTCGCGGGCGGGTCGCGTGGTGGGTATCGGGTGTTGGTAGCGGGTGGGTCGCGGGTGGGTCGCGAGATGGGTCGCGGGTGGGTCGCGGGTTGGGTCGCGGGTGGGTCGCGGGGTGGGTCGCGGGGTGGGTCGCGGGGTGGGTCGCAGGGCGGGTCGCGGGATGGGTCGCGGGTGGGTTGCGGGGGGACGACGGCAACACACAGCATCAACAAGAACAACGCAACAAACATAATCCCCACCATTGATTCTCATTTCAGCCGCGCACGCAGGGACAATGAATGACCGTTCGGCCTTCTCACTCTGATTCTCTTCGATGTCCTCACAGCCGATTACCCTTGTCATCTTAGCACTCTCACTGACGCACCCTCTGCAAATGTGAAAAGCTGCCGGTTTTGACGAACCAGCAACACACGCCCATACCCGTAGAGGGGGTCGGAGTGGGCTATGGTCGCGTGCTGTCGGAGGGGGGTCCCTGCTCGAACGCGAGCGTTCCCCAGGGTCCGACAACCCGCGCCCATGCCCATGGCCAGTCCTCCTCCCAACGAGCCCCCTACGGGTATGGGTGTGTGTCGTTCGTTCGTCAACTCTGTGGATGATTTGGGGGTTGCGAATGCGTTCGTGCATACATATATATATATGTGTGTGTAGATATACACATGTACACACGTATCAGTCCCTCGCGCGCCAGGGGTCAAGATGATGTGAGTTCAGATGGGGGACCTCTCAGGTAAGACGCCCGTGTTGTGACGTCGTTGTCGTCGTCGTCGCCTTCGTCGCTGCTGCGGCCAGCCGCCGCCGCGCGGCCGCCGCCGCCGTCGGCCAACGGCGCAGGCCCGCCGCCTGCGCGAGCTGTCACAAACCCCTCTGGATCATCAGGTCGCGAGTGGGGGACCTGGCTTGGGGTCGGTGTGGGTTGTGTTGTCCTCAGTTCGTGTAGGGTGATGAATAAGAAATGCCCTGGCAGGGCCATCGCGCAGCACCAGCGTCTTGGGCGATGACTGATCATGTGGGTGTTGTGTTTGCTCGTGGTCGTCGTCGTCGTCATTGCGGTTCATCATCCGCTGCAATAAATTCCCCAGTGGCAGATGCCTATATGTTAATTGGGTTCCCATTCATCTTTGTATCAATCGTCATCCAACTTTACGGCAGGTTTGCGCCGTGCCGCCGTGGCGGTTACCTCGGCGCGACGGCGCGAGTGTTTTATGTTGGACGCCGATTGTGGCCCAGGATATACCGATATCCAACGATTCGCGCTACTGGAAGGCCGAGGTTGAAAGATCCACGCGGTGTCAGTGATCCAGCGCAGAGGTCGCCACGGCACGATATTGACGTGGAAGAGCCGTATTCATTTCTCTGCATATTCCTTCCAGCTAGTTCCTCCTCTTTCTCCTCCTCCTCCTCTTCCTCCTCCTCCTCCTCCTCCTCCTCCCTCTCTTAGGCGTTCTGTCATGGGCCCTCTGTTAAATGGGACACTTGCAGCTTTCGCTCCGAAGGACCGTCGAAAACCGTCAGATGACCGTCCGAAGATCGCTCAAGACCAATGGGCAGCAACGGGTCCACGGTCGTATGCGCAGCCCCCCCTCCCCGACGTGCCCTTCCTCGAAGGAGCGCCATGGCGGCTGCCGCGGGCATCCCAGGAGGGCTCCCGCCACCGCCCAGCGCCCTCGGCCTGAGGCTCTGGAGCGGCGCGCTGCCCCTGTGGTTGCACCGCAGCCACGGTAGCAGCTCGTCCACCGCCGGGCCGCTGGAGGCGCCCCCGCACGGCCCATTCCGATTCGATCGATCCGATTCGATCTCGAGATCGCCGAGCTCGATCCAGTTCGATTCTCCCGCATAGCTCTCTGAGAGCTCAGAGGGTTTCGGCAGGGTGACCCGGGAGCTCGTTCCAGCGCGGGGAAGGGAACCTCGCAGCGCCCTGCTTGAAGCTGCAGCGTGTCCCGGAAGCGCTTTCCTCCTCGTTCCAAATACGCGTGCCGGAAGTCTTTCCGCAGCTCCCTCGAAGCTCTTTCGGAGTTCCTGCGAAGCTGCTTTCTCGAGCTTGCCAACTCCCGAGACATCCTTTCAAGCGTCCGTGCAAATGTCTCCCATAGGCGTTTCACGCGTCTTGAACTGCGTCGCTATCCAGGTTTGGGACGCCACAAGCAGGTTTTCAGCGATCCGATGCGGCCCGATGCTCGCGTGGCGCAGCTGTGCATCTGGGCGCAGCCGATTCGATTGGATTTCGAGTCCGTGCCGATGCAGCCCGATACGACGCACGTTCCGATCTAAGCCATGACCCTGTTCGAAGCTGACTCGCGCAGTCAGGGCATCCTCGAACTTCGGGGGTTCGACGATGTTGCTCGGAGGAGGGCCAGTCAAGACAAGGGCGGCCCTCAGTTGCATTTCTCGTCCTTACTGGGCCTCCCGAGGGCTTCTCGCCGCCATGGCTGGATCCGCATGGAAAAACTGCTCAGGATTGACCCCGGGAGGGGTCGGGACTGATTTTGAGCCGATGCGGGCCGGCCGGGAGAGCTGCCGTTGCACCCATTGCCCCTCCGAGGGGCTTGCAGGGGTGGTGCCCTGAGGACATCCAGGCCTCGAACAGAGTCCGAGTTGGGGGGGGTCGGTCGGATGATCGCGCCGCACTGCCGATGCAACCGTGATGCGGCGCGATGTGGAGCCGATTTTCTCCACGCCGACGATGCCACTGCATGGGATAATGCATCGGCGATGCGGCGCGATCCCCCGGCCCCACCTACGCTGACCTCTCTTGTTAGGCCTCCAGGACAGGACCTAACGGCCTTCCAGGTTGAGCTTGCATTGTTCGAGGCCTCCTCGCCCTAGAGCTCCATGTCTCGTGGCCCCGATTCATAAGTGCCGAGAACGGCAGTGGGCGTTTTCGAGCGTGCTCGAGCAGTTCCGATGCGGGAGTTTGTGATTGTCCACCGCCTGAGGAGCTGGTGTCCCAGGACTCCAGGAGGCGGTGCATGTCGACATGTGTATCGGGCCCCCTGCCACGTTCGGCCTGGTAATATCAATGCCCACTGCCTCAGCTGAATTGCAGGACGGGGGTATGCATACTTATACATCCTGCCTCGTAGCTATCCCTCACCGTTCCGAAAACTTTCGGTTCAGATGCCGTCTGGCCAAGGAATGGATGGTGAGCGGATTCTGGTTGGGGGGCAGTACATGGATGTTGAATGTGAGTGGCAGGTTGCTGTTTCCGAGGCGCGCGAAAACAATCTAGAGGCTTTCGCGTCACGAGAGCCGCAGCGGTTTCTCCGAAATTCCCCCACCCCTTTCGCTTCGCCTTCAGGGCCCACGACGAGGAGGAGGAGGAGGTGGATGAGCAGGACGAGGAGGTGGAGAAAGACGAGAATAGTGACGAAACGGATCAGGATGGAGGTGGGAGGAGAAGGAGGAGTAGGTTGGTCTCCTTCCTTTTCGCCTCCTCGTCTTTCTCATCGTACTTATCCGCAAAGTCCTACTTCCCGCCGCAACATTATATAATCCTCCGTCTCATCTTCTGCTTCCTGTCTCCTTTTTTGCAATCGTATTCCTTGTTTTCCTCCTCCTCATAACCTCCAGCACTCATCATCGCCACCCATATCTTCTCTTTCCTCCACACCTTGGAAAGATTATTTTCCGGGGGGGAACCCCGCCCATTCCCTCCGCCTTGCCCGCCAGCGTACGATCGACGATGCAGGCGGCGATGACCACGACGATGAAGAGGACGACAAACGACGCCGAAGACGACGACGATGCTTTTGTCGTCGTCGTCGTCATCGTCGTCGACAGCGAGGACGGCGACCACGACGATAAACATGACGACGCACGATGACGTTAAACACGATGACGAAGAGATACTGACGAACGCGACTACCACGGCGAACCTGGCGACCACGACAAGCACGACGACGAGCACCATTCGCGACGACGAGACGTCTACGACGACGGCGGGGACGGCGACGAGGAAGAACACGACGACGACGACGACGACGGCGACGACCGTGACGCCAACGACGACACTAGCGACAACAATGACGAGGACGCTGACGCAGGCGACGACCCCGAACCGTGATGCACGAGCGAGGTTTCAGTTGAATGTCTTGCTCGCCAGCCCGCCTGCTTTTCTATGCCGCCCGTCCAATCCACCTGTTAGTGTCCCGCCCGCCCGACAGGCCCGTTAGGGTCCCGTCCGCCCGACCCGACTCTTAGAGTCCCGACCGCCTGAAGATTCTCAGGCTTACGCCGCACCGCCGACCCCTTTGGGGACTGGCGGTTGTGATGTGTTGTTCCTGGGGGGCCCTTGGGTGCCTTCTGAGGGTTTCTTGGAGCTTTTTTGATGATTGAACGAATGACCTTCGGCGCATCCCGCCACCGTGCCTGGGCTGCGGGTCGGGGGCCTCGCGGATGGCAGATGGGGTCTCGCGGGAGGCGTCTCGGGAGCGTTTGGGAGGCAGTTTTCGCACCTATTGGGGGCCTCCTGGGAGCCTCTTGGTGGTTTTGGGGGGCCAGGGGCGTCGCCAGCAGTAACGACCCCGACCTGATAGATGGTTGTACGAGTTCTTCCGGAGCCTGCCGTTGAGGTGGCCCCGATACCGTAGGCGGCCCCCATGTGCCACCTGGGCTACGCGGCCAGGCAACGTCAGCCGGCCAAGGGCGCTGACGTCGCCCTCCTGGCGCTCCAGCTGCGGGGCTGATGCCGACGGACGCCGAGTGCGTGGACCAGCCGACGAAGGTGCCGCTTCGGCCTGCTGCCGGGCGACCTGCCGCGATGTCGAAGCGCAGCAGGGGTTCACCAGTGTGCGTCAGGGAGGTGGTGGGCCTTTACCAGTTTGCGAGGAGGGCTGCGATGAGATCCAGAGACGCGACGAGTTGTACATGGTTGGGCCCCAGGGCTACTGCGACGCATGCGTGTCCACAGACATGGTGGGCGACGACGGGGAGCAGGGCGCCTGGCCCTCCAGCCCGCCGCGACATGCGCCACGGGCCGCCCAGGCGAGCCGCCCGGACTGCCACGCGAGGGGCCAGTGGTTCGTCGACGTCGACGGCAGCAGTGGCAAGCGGGCCGCTGGGCAGGACGTGCCGCCGCCACCTCAAGGAGGCAATCGTCGCGGCGCAGCGGGGCACCAGGTTCGCGCCCGCGCCGGGCCGGCAGGACCGAGAGTCAAGATTACACGGTACGCCAGGGGGCCCATGAAGAGGGTGCGGAGGAGCAGGCCAGAAAGGCATTCGCGGCAGCCGTTTTTGCAACGGAGGTTGCGCTTTGCGCCGCCAGTCGAGGCCCCGCGCGCGAGTTCCGCCCCTGGGCCCCGTCTACATTCCCAGTTCCAACTTCAGCTCCGCGTCTGTGAGCGACGGGGGGAGCGAGGACTACGGCGAGCAGTGTCAGGAGGGCGCCAACGACCCGGCGCGCAAGGTTTCCGACGTGTCGTCCGAGATCGACTCGCACGCCCGGGCATGGACTCCCAGTTTTTGCGCCTGGCCGAGCGCAGGGCCATGAGCCGCATGTTGGCCGCGCTGGGGCCACCACGGCCAGCCGCAACACATCGCAGCGCGTCGCCGCTGCCATCGCCGCCGAGTGCGGGTTTGGAGCTGTCCGGGAGGGTATCGCTGTGGCGCCGCGCCGCGCAGCTGCGAAGGCGCGGGGCGCGAGGCCATCGGGCAGGAGGCTTGATGGGCGCGTCTTGGTCCTGGCCGTCGAGTCAGACCAGAGGCCGTGGTCGGCTGGCACGCCAGCCGTGACACTGAGCCTGGTCATGGTCATCTGTTGCGCGGGCACGAGCGGCATGGGCGCCCAGTTCCGGCCCCTGGCAGAGTGCAGGGTCAGGCGCCGCCTGCCGGCTGCGCCGAGGCCGCCGCGGCCGCCCGCAGCACATCGCCGCGCATCGCCGTTGTCACCGCTTCCGAAGGCGGGATCGCAGCGGCGTCTTCCTGTGGCGCGGCGCCGTGCAGCAGCCGCTGCGACAGGCCGACGCCAGGCGAGTCGGTCGGGTTCGTTCTGCGCAAGTCGGGGACGAGCCCAGCCCTTACCCCATCAAGCGTACGACTGGTCGTTCCACATCTTCGATGGCCATTGCGACCATGAGCGTTCGGCGCCCCCGTCGTGCTTTTGTGCAGTCCACTTATCTTTTTGCTTTGCGCCCGACAAGTTGCGTCTATAATATTTGCATCCATTTGTTTTCCTGGAGGCGCCTCGGCCTCAGGCGCGCCGCAGTGCTCCCGTTTCGCAGGTCCCGTGCGGGAGCCGCGCGTAGTTCGTTGTTCAAAATTGTCCGTTTCACGTGCGCGTTTGGAGGCGTACCGGCTTCGGGTAGTTATGCTTGAGTGTTTTCGCCTCGCAGGTGCCCCTTGCGGACCCGTGGTTGGTTGCTTCTTTTCGCTCGCGTCCCGCGCCGTTTGTCGACGGCAAGGACAATGGAGGCGGGGGTTATCAGTTTTCTTCTGGGGTGCGTCGGCAGGCGTGTCGGCCTTAGGCGTGCGCGGCGGCCTTGCCCCGAAGACGGTCAAGCTGCAGGCAGAGAATGTCTAGCTTCCCTGATTGCGATGCTGGCAGAGGGGCCACCGTGGCCGACGCCAGTTGCTTCTGGTTTTTGGGCCCCTGCCTGACGGACTGCCGCGTGCATCGTCGTTCGAGGGCCAAGATAAGGTGGGTGCTGCTACCCCGTGCTGGACTGCGAGCTTCGCGGGCAGTCACACCCTTTCCCGCCGGGCCCCAAACCGCCCAGAGATAAGTTGCAACCGTCCTTTGGACAGACGCTGAGATTGCCGCAGTCTACCTCCCTCCTCTGTTCCCTCCTGTGTCCGTTCCCCCTTCTCCCTCATACTGCGCCCCCGCATCCTTCATCATCGCATCCTCCTCTCCTTGTTTTCCGCTTCCTCCGCTGACGGCTGTGCGGCGGAAGCGCATGCGTAGGACGCAGAGGGAGGACGGATGATGGAAGAGGCGTGGGGAAGCGGAAAAAGGAAGCAGCGAGGATAAAGGGACGGCGGAGGATGCAGGATGGTGGAGGGCGCAAGGAGGAACAATTTGAAACCGAAGTCGAGTGCGGATTGCGAGGATGACGTGGCAAGTGTTCTTATTACCTCGTGTGCGTAGTGCGGTGTTACCACATTGAGCGCGTTGGGCAGGCATCTCGTTTCGACGTGAGCAGGACCAGATGTTGCGCCGCATTTGCAAACAGTGCCATGCGCGCGCGTGCGTGTGGAAGTTTCGTGAGGGTGGAGGAGAAGATTTCGCCATGGAGAAACGGGGTGCAACTCTGACATGTTCCACAACTTTCGCGATAGAGCGTCCCCAGGGCCCTGGTACCGCCAATCAATCAATGATTCAGGATGGGGATTGTTGATTTGCGGAATTCTCTCGGGGTTCAGGACCAGTTTCCCTCAGGACCTGCCTCTTTCATGCCAAAGGTTCGGTATTCGCATGTGCCGGGCCCTTTTGAGCCTTTCGCGGGTCCTTGTGGGCTGACCTGCGCGCGTAGTCATTTGTGCGGCGTGAAGGTTCGAGCGCAGGGCGCGCCCAACGAGAGGGTGTGGGATGAGGGAGGGCGAGAGGGGGGCAATGAGGAAGGGGGAGGCAGGAGTTGTCGCGAGGGAGGTCGCAGGGAGCAGGAAAAAGGGAGGATTGAACTGAGAGAAGAGGATGGACGGAGGAGGGAGGTGGAAAGAAGGGGGATGCTGGAAAGACCAGGGAGAGGAGTGAGCCATAGGGATAGGTGGTAGCAGGCAGGAGAAAACAAGAGGAGCAGGCAGCAGGGGTTGCGAGAGTTGGACGGGGGGGGGTGGGCGGGGCACGCGGTGACTGGGCCGCTTAGCCCCCTGGGCGCCGGCGTTCGCGAGAGGTGCCTGTGCTAAACAGGGGCGTCTCCGCGGCACAGGGCGCGGTCGAGAGCGCCGTCTTTGCGGGCCCGGGTCGGGGGGTCGGCCGGGTCGGGCGACGAGAGACACAGTCAGATCGGAGGAGCACATTGTCGTGACAAGAGTTTACGCAGTTTTATATGATGTTGGCATATTTTATCTCACCGAGTTTTCCTAGCCTGAACATGCGGCCCTCTTTCCTGAACTGTAGTTCTGTCATCTCAAAGGAGGATCGGACAGTTGCCCGCCGAATCGTTGCAAGTGTTCCTACCAGGGTTTGGGGGCACGGCCTAGGAGAGATTATGTCTCATCGGGATGGTGGGTCACTGCAGCCGCGCCTTTCCGGAGCTTTCCGGGGCGCCGTGCCATCCGGCGCAGCCGACGTGCAAGCGGAATGCCTCGCCCCCCCCCCCCCCCCTACCGGGCCGTGGTAGCAGACGCGGGAGGTCAGGCAGGGAACGTGCGGCGCGACAGAGAGAGGGAGGCAGACAACCGTAGCCGCTGGCTCAAGTGAACCCAGCAGCACAGGCACAAAGAAGCCCAGACCCATCCCCAACAGACCCGCCACCGGGCACCGCTAAGTGGGCCCGAGGGGCGGGAACAGGGAAAAACACACATCTGCCTCCACCTTCGTCTGACGGCCACCTAACAGCAGCCGCGGCGGAGAACGAGGGGGGCAAACGAAACACCGCACCAACGCGCACCGCCAAGCGGGCGTGAGGGACGCGGTTCGGCGTTGCTGCTGTTGCACCCGCGCCCCCGTCCCGTGGACCTGCGGCCGCGGCGGGAGGCAGTGGGATCAAGAAGGCAGCTTCAACGGAGAATCCGCACCCCGTCGTCGAAAGGAGCGGGGGCGAGGGCCTGCGCGCCCAGCCCGCGACTCTGACGCCGTGCCAAATCGGCCAAAACAGGCCAAGTAATGGGGGCGAGCAACACAGAACGCCAGTCTCGCGAGGGCGAGGGGCCCATGCCGGGCTCGCCGTGATTCGGACCAGAGTCAGACCCAGCAGCAGAATCAGAACCGACACCCGTTTGGATCGGGCACTCCCCTCCCCCGTCTGGCCAGGGGGGGGGGGCACGCACATCAGGGGAGCGCGGGTCTCGCGAAGGGTGGGGGCTCCGTGTTCCCCCCCCTGCTGTGGACAAGGGTGATGGGGTGCTGCGGGCCCCGTGGCAGTGTGCGACTGCTCTTGCCCCGTAGTTTGATCATACGCTTCTAACCCGTATGTTTCGCGAGCGCCCCCAGGAGTAGAGACCGGGATGCGTGAAAGAGTTGCGCCCGCGTATCCATCGCGTATTTGGACACCTGCAAATGCCGCTCCTAGGGGCACTATTTCAGACCATAGGATATACTGAGGATTCAGAGTATATGAATTCACTTGTGCGGTGGTTCCCGATGTTCGGCACAGGCATGTTGACTACAGGGTCTGACCCAGCGCAGGACTCCCGGGCAGTGCGGCCAGCAACAGATTCGGCAGCGAACCCTAAAGACCATACTCCAGAAAGGATGCGGTCGGTGAGCGTTAAACTTGATCCAGAGCTGGACGAGAAGTTTGGTACAAAGTCCATGAACCCTCTGCGAGGATACGCTACTTTCCGTGACTTACCGGAGTATGATTTGAATCACGTGTGCTTCACACCACGTTCCCCAAAATGGGAATTGAAAGAGACGGGCGAGTGGACGGCCCGACCGATAAACGATTTCAAGCGCCCGGGCGGAAACGAAATTGTCGGCCTGACTCAACGATATACCCCGTAAGAGTTAATGTAGCTGTGGGCTTTGATGACATCGTGGGAAGAAGCGTTCGGGGACCACGCGCAGATCTCGGGCTTCTGGGTGCACTACGACATGGCCTTCCGACAAGTCCCAAACTACCCAGATCAGTCGCATCTGACGCTGGAGATTGCGTGATGAGTCCACAAACTCGGGGACAGTGCTCGCACTGTCGCTGCGTTTGTGGGCTTGCTCGAGTGCCGCTCCTGCGTCTGCCCTGCCCCCATGCCTCTTCCTCGTCCTCGGGGCGGGGGGGGGTCGGGGTGCAGGGCCGTGGGTGGGGGGGGGATGCTGGTGCTGCTCTGCCTGTGCTGCTGCCGCTTTTGCGCTCTTGCATTATCTTGTCCGCGGTCCGCCCATGTGTGGCCGCTGGCCTGTTGGCCGATGTTGTGAAGCTGGCGGGCACTTGTCCCGCTGCGCCGGGCCACCGCGCCGTGATGCGGGTGGTGTTGGGGCGGCCTCGAGGGGCCCGTCCGCGCGCGGTTGCGCGCGCTGTGGGTTCGCCTCTCTGGGGAGGGGACCCCGCGAGGCCCGTGGCGTGCACGCTGCCCATGCGAGGCCGCGTGCCGCGTTTTGTCAGGCCACAAAGCAGCCCATGTGTGGCTCGCCATTGCCAGCAGACCTGGGGGTCCTTGCTCGGCGGCCCATAAGTGGCCAATCGTGAACAAAGCAGCCCACGCGTGGCTTGCCAGTGCCAGCGGACCTGGGGGTCTTTGCTCGGCGGCCCATAAGTGGCCAGAGTTGACAAAGCAGCCCATGTCTGGCTGGCCATCGCCAGCAGACCCGGGGGTCGTTGCTCGGCGGCCCACGCGCGGCCAACCTTGTGCCAAGCAGCCCATGCGCGGCTTGCCCCGCCCGATAGGCTTTTGCGCGTCACCCGGCGCGCCGTTCAGAAGCGCTGCGAAGCGAGGGTTTTGTGCGTCCGCGGGTGACGGCGCCAGGGCGCGCGCGCGAATATCGCATCGTTTGATTTTATTGTTGCAATGGCGGACGAGGCCGCGAAGACCGCGCTGGCCGAAGCGATCCCCAAGGTTGAGGGCGCTGTTGGTCGTGATCCCGCCTAGAACACCATGATTGCTGAGGCGCTGCATGCAGCTGGCGCGCGGAACTGGCGCGAGCTCGCCGATGTCCGCGTCGAGGATTTCGCGTTGCCTGCGGGAGAGACAGGACTCGGCGCCGGCCGAGAGGCCCATGCGCGCAGGGCTCTCGCCGCTGCCGCCGAGGAAGGCGCGCGAAGCAAGGGGTCGCGGACCCAGGGGCGGTGCTTAAGGCGTTGCCCTCGGGAAAGAAGCCCGACGAGGTGCCGCGTCCACCGGGGTTGCGCGCGCGGCGATTTCGGCGCCGCGCAGGCGACGTACCTCGAGTTCGCCAGCGTGGCGTCCGACATCAGCGCGGAGGGATTGTCCGCGGAATGTTGGCCCAGGCGCTCGCGCATGTTCGCGCGCGCGGCGCAGTTTCGGCGCCGCCCCGCGCGCAGCTCGCACCGCGTGGACGAAATGGCCGCAGGGGCGACCAAGCTCAAAAATATCGGCGTTGCCTCGCCGTTTGCGCTAGTCAATTCGCGGGTCTCAAAATAATCAACCAGGAAGAGGACAAAGGGAACAACCTCTCCATGGCGCGCTGGTTTCGCGATCGAGCCCGCGCGACGCGCTGCTTTTTCTGCGGGGTCTTTTCGATCTGGCCAACGCCATCAAGGCCAACGGCCAAGAGGGACATCGCAAGACGACGGTGCATCTGCCCCAGCGGAAGGCAGCATGGAACAGGCGCCGCGGTCGCGTGAAGCAGCGCCGCCGCGAGATTACGTCTGCGCTTCGCACGGGTACAAGCTGGCGGCCGCCGCGACTGGCCAGCTCAGCCTGGCGGCGTCGCGGGCGCATCACGAGATTTGCTCGCGCGTGGCCATGAATGCCCACGCGCACAAGCGCCGCGCTCACATGGCAGTTCACTGCGACCAGGCCCAGCGCGCAGCGTGCGCCAAGGATGCGCAACCGCTTTTGATATGCGAGCTCGCGCGGACTATGTGGGCTGAACGGACGAGGGCCGGCGAGCATGATTTCAACGCGGGAAAGGCGGCGGTGAAATTCAGCTTTTGGGTCTTGCTCCAGGGGGGGCGCGGCGGGGCGCGCTGCGCGCGGGAAGTTTGCGATGCCCTTGCGCCGCGCAGGCCGAGGGCGCGCGCGACCGCGATGGGAAGCCCGACGCGGGCTCAGGGGGCGGCAGCAAAGGCGGGGCAAGAGGTTCCAGCGGCAGCGGCACAGGCGGAGGCACGCAGAACGACCGCCGCGGCTCGCGGTCGCGCGGCGATGGGAAGGGCCGCAGCACGTGGTCGAGCGGCCGCTCCCCGCGGCCCTCTGGCGACCGCAGGCCGCGCGCGCCGCCCAGGCCCGCCGGGTGCCCAGGTGACCGCGAGCCGCGCGCGCCGCCCAGGCCCGCCAAGAAGGCGCGCAGCGAGTGGCCCTGAGGCCGTGGGCTGTGCTGCCCGCGAGTGGCGCGGCGCCCATGTGCGCTCTCGCAATGGCCTCTGCCGCGCCCTCTATC
Organism: Prorocentrum cordatum; assembly: GCA_963575745.1. NCBI lineage: Eukaryota > Dinophyceae > Prorocentrales > Prorocentraceae > Prorocentrum > Prorocentrum cordatum. Next base: position 76,519 of record CAUYUJ010014750.1, on the reverse strand, counting down.
AATTTCGCATTTGCATTGCAATCGTCCGACGTGCGTTTCAGCACCGCAGCGAAGCGGGGGTCGGACCGCCCGCGGGCGGCGGCGCCAGGGCGCGCGCAACACTTGGAGCTTCATCTTTGTAATCATCGCGCGACGCGGCAGCTGCCAGCTCCCCCTCGGCCGCCGGGGACCCGGAACAGGGAAGGGGCCCCGCGGCCGCCGTCGCCGCCCCGCGCACGGGCGGCTGGGGCCAAGCGCAGCCGCGCGGGCAATCTGGCAAATCGCTCCAGCCAGGCCCGGGCTTTCCGCGCAGCGAGTAGCGACGCAGCGCGCGCGCGTCGCACGCAGGTGCCGAATCAATCCGCAGCAAACATTGATATGTTGGATTTCGCCGCAAGGGTTAGTCAAGAGGTGCGCAGCGCAGTATGAAGCGCGAGCGGTCCGCTGCTGGAGAGGCTCGCGCACATATCGGGGTTTGCGGATCTGGGGTGCATCGAATTTTTCCGATGGGGCGCCCCCGTAGCGGGGCCGCTGCCTCCCTCTGGTTCAGGCGCGCCGGCGGCGCGCGACAAAGTTGCGCCGGTCGTCGATCTCTTGAGATCGGCAGCAAAGGCCAACGCGGCAGTGTTAGCTCCTTTGCGCGAAGGCAAGCATGCGAGCGAATTGCTTCGCGTCGCCGCGCAGGACGTCGCAGCGGGGAGCATGCGCGAGCTGTCCAAACCCGGCAACCTCCATTTTTAGCCCCGTAATTCTCTCACCGCGATTCGGGGTCGAGCAGGGCGAAGCCGGACGGCAGCGTCAGAGCCCAGCCGATTAATGATTTGTCGCGGTCAAAGCTCAACAGCTGCACTTCTGTTGCCGAGAAATTCCGCCCCGAGGGCGTGGACCTGCTCATCGAAGCCTCCAGGCGCTTGGCGCTGGAGACCGAAGAGCCCATCGCCTTCTTCAAGGCTTACGTGGGCTCCGCCTTCAGGCACGTCCCGGCGTCGCCGTTTCACAGCGCGCTGCTCTATATTGTCTTCTTGTGTCAGGGTGTGGCGCGCGCGGCGCGGCATTGCGCCGCGCCGTTCGGGGCAGTCGCATCCGTTCACGCATGGGAGCGAGCGGCAGCTTTGGTCTCGCGTGTCGCTCGCGCGGTGCTGCGCGTGCCCCTGCCGAGGTTTGTCGACGACCTCTTCGATGCGGAGCGGAGAGGGTCGGCGGTGCACGCGCTGCGCTGCGCAGCACGTCTGGCGCGTTGCACGCTTGGGCGCGAGGCCATTGCGCCGGCCAAGGTGGGCTGGGGATTGCAGCTGCAAGTGCTCGGGCTCAATGTGAGCGCGGATCGACGAGTTTTCTCATGTGCGCTTTCCGCGAATATGGTCGTCAAGTGGCGCTCGCGAATTCACAGCGCTTTGAACAGCAACTCGCTGTGCCCCGGCGACGCTTCCAAGCTCGCCGGAGCCCTGCGATGGGCGTTCGCAAATATACGTTCCATCGCCTGAGCAGGGCCACCATAGCGCCCCTGCACCGTCAAGCCAAACAGAGTCGGGCCAACGTGTCCGAGCCACTCCGCGACGCCCTCCGCTGGTGGGACGAGGTCCTTGCCCTCGAATTGCACGAAAAGAAGCAGTGGCTCTGCCCCAGCGGCCTTCCGGTCCAATTATTCGTGGATGCAAGGAGCACTCCGCCGAGAGCGGCGGCGGTGCCCATGCATGATGAACAGATCTACTTTGCCGACTGGGGGCCGCCCAACAGTTTGATGAGCTGTTCTCAGCAGCGGGCGGACGGGATAAACATTCCTTGAAGCTGTTCGCAATTGCGCTCGGGCTCTGCACTTTTGATAACTTCTTGCGGCGCCGCAAGGTCAGGGTGTGGGGCGACAGTGTAGGCGCTGAGACCGTGACCAGCAGGGGGTCGCCATGGGACTACTGCTGCCTGGTAAACTGCCTGTGGCTCAAGGCAGCCCAGCAGCAGATCGCCCTGCGGGTAGACAGAGCCCCCTCCAAATTCAACATCGCGGACCTTCCTTCCCGCGAGGAATATGACTTGCTAGCTTTGCTCGGCAGTGTGCGCGTGCCACCCGTGCTCGACGGTCCCTTCTGGGAACCCGCGTCGTGGTCAGCCCTGTCGGCGGCGACCGCGCGGCTAAAATGATGGCCGCCAGCGCTGCCGGCGTGCGTCGAGCGAAGGCGGCGCAGCGGGATTGGCCGCGGCTCGCGCGGCGCCACAGCTGGCACCTGCACAGGGCGTCGGGGATCGCGCAGCGCACGCGCAGTCCGCCGACCAGTGGGCGCGCGGCGGCTCTTCGCAGCCATGGACGTGACTCGCGCGGCGGCGTCGCCGCTTTCTATTGACTGTTTGCAATCGCTGGCCCCGGCTCGCGAAGCGAGGGACATCGCGCTCGCTGCGGCGATCTTGTCCGCCAGCGGATGCCGGGCCATCGAGGAATTGGCCGGGGCTTGCGCGTCCGACCTGAACGGCCAGGGGCGCCCTCTCGGGCTCGGCCTGTGTTCCCTCATGGCGGAACTCATTCGCCTCGCCGAAGCTAGGCGGCGGACCGCAGGCGCCTTCCTCCCGGCACCCGTCGCTCGCCGCGGGTATCATTGCAGCGCAGGCACGCGCGGCGGGGCGCGACTCGCGGCGGCTCTGCGAAGGTCTCGCAGCCCAGTGCAAGGTGAGGCGAGGCCGCTGTCGGCAGCATCATTCAATATCCTGGATACAGCTGAGGGCGCCATCGCCGCGGCGACAGCCGGCGATGGGGGATGACATCGCGCCTGCGGCGCTGTGCTCAGGCAAAGGTCCGCGCGCCGCTACAGCATCGCTGCAGAGCCAACTGCGCGCGCCAGCTGCTCGCGCCAATTGGGTCGAAAAGGAGCGCGCGCGGTCGCTGCTGGGCTCATGCCCCCGGCCCATTGCAAGCTTGCGAAGCGGAGTGCGATGCTGGAATGGGTTCTGCGAGGGCGCCCTGGGCCTTGGCGGCGCCCAGATCCCGCCCGCCCTCGATCCCCTATTGGCATGGGCGCCCCTCTTTTGGTGCAGCGGAACGTTCGCGAATTATCTGAGCTTCGTGCGCGCCGTGCGCATGCTCTGCCGCGCGGACACGGCCGTGTTCAAGGCGCCCGAACTAGCGCGAGTTCGTGCTATTATCAACCGGTTGCGGGGCGCGCAGGGCGGTCGCGCCCGGGTCGCGCGATCTGTCGGCGCGCGCAGGAAGCGACGGCTGCTTGCCCCACGCAAGAAGATGTATATCAGGCACGGCATGGTCGCGCGCATGTTGAAACTAGCTTGCGCGACGCCGAACTGAGAGAGACGCAAGTAATGTGCCAACTGGCGTAAAGTTTCTCGCTGCGCGCCCCATCGGAGGCAATCCCATGCGCGTGGGGCGCGACCGAGCCTGTGGGCGGAGTGCATTCAGTCCTGCTTGTACGTCGCCGGGGACGAACTGCGGCTGCGTTTGGCCAGCAGAAAGAATGCGCCGCCGGGCACTGAGCTGGTCCGCGGCTGCTGGCGCGCAAAGCATCCAGAAATTGTTGACGCTTCGCGTATCCCCACCAGCCCATCCAGAAACGATGCTCAGGGGAGTTGAGGTGATCAGGGAAGTCGGGGAGCATGCAGAAGAACAAAGGGCGGGGGAAGCTGTCACAGACCCCGAGAGGGGGAGGATGGAAGAGGAGTCGTCGTCGTCGTCGTCGTCGTCGGAGGAGGAGGAGGAGGAGGAGGGGGAAGAGGAGGAGGAGGAGGAGGAGGAGGAGGACGGAGAAGGAGGAAGAATCGGAGGAGGAGGAGGAGGAGGGGAAGGAGCTTCTTGGGGGTCTTTTGAGGGCCTCTTGGAGGGCTTTTTGGGCGCCTTGGGGCATCTTGGGCGCCTCTTGGGACCCTCTTGAGGCGCTCTGGGGAGCCTTCGGGGCGCTTTTGGGGCCATCTTGGAGGGAGTCGATCAAACAAGAGGGGGGGTTTAATTAGCGTCCCCCCTCGGAAGCCCCTAAAATCGCCTCTTGGACCCCTCTTGGAACGCTCTTGGAGTGCTCTTGGGCGCTCTTGGGGCCGTCTTGGGGCTCTTTTGGGGCTCTCTTGGGGCCCTCTTGGGCCATCTTGGAGCCATCTCCAGGCCTCGGATGGCCATCGGAAGCGAAAAGGCGAGAAAGCAAAAATCATTGATTTTCCTTAGGTTTTGGGACGATTTTGGCCTCTTCGGGGCCTCCTTGGGGAGCTGTTTGGCCACTTGGAGTTATCTTGGGGCCGTCTTTGGGCTTCTTGGAACCATCTTAGGAGCCATCGTGAGCGATCTTGCGCTATCTTGAGCCATCTTGGAGCTCATCTTGGGTTCTCTGAGGCGCTCTTGGAGCCGTCTTGGGCCATCTTGGACGCTCTAACTACCCGCGGCCCCCCCCGTCCAGGTCCAGGGGAGGGGGTAGGGGGAGGGGTAAACCCCTCCCCAAGGGGGAAGAGGGAGGGGTGGAAGAGGATCTGCTCTAGACCACCTACGCCCAGAGGGCTGGTGGGACTTGCCCTGTGCACGTGCTCGTCAAGATTGCAGCGACGCGTGCCCGGGGGCAGAAGTTATTCCAGTGCTTAACGCCTGGCAGGACGCTGCGGTTCCTACGAGGATACTGACCATGCTGTCTGTCTCCGAGGCACATCTGTATCGGTCTCATGACCTTCGCCGCGGCCACGCGCAGGCCCGGGCCCCGCGCCCTGTCGCGCGCTGCGACCGCGGGGGCGCACAGGACATGCTTGAAGGTGGCAGTCGCCTGGGGACGATTCTAATGGCTGGGCATTGGCTTTCGCCTGCGCTCTGCAATGCGCTGCGACGCGCGTCGGGGCGACGCTCGGGGCGCCGCGCCCCGTGTCTGGGGGGCGGCGGTCCCCTGGGCCGCGGGGCGGGCCTCGGCGCCCCTCTGCCCTCCCACGGCGCGCGGGGCTGGCATTTGTGATGGCCCTACAAACTCGGGGACAGTGCTCGCGCTGTAGCTGCGTTTGTGGGCTTGCGCGAATGCCGCTCCTGCGCCCGCCCTGCTCCCCCGCTCTATCCTCGTCCTCGGGGCGGGGGGGGGTCGGGGTGCAGGGCCGTGGGTGGGGGTGGGGGGGTGCTGGTGCTGCTCCGCCTGTGCGGCTGCCGCTTCTGCGCTCCTGCATCCTCTGGTCCGCGGCTCGTCCATGTGCGGCCGCTGGCCTGTTGGCCGACGCTGTGAAGCTGGGCGGGCACTTGTCCCGCTGCGTTGGGCCGCCGCGCCGCGATGCGGGTGGCGTTGGGGCGGCCTCGATGGGGGCCGTCCGCGCGCGCGGTCGCGCGCGCTGCGGGTTCGCCTCTCTAGGGAGGGGGCCCTGCGAGGCCCGTGGCGCGCGCGCTGTCCATGCGAGGCCGCGTGCCGCGTTTTGCCCCGCCCGCCCGCACCCTGGGGATTCTTCGCGCCCCCCCCCCCGGGCCGCGGAGCGGGCTCGGTGCCCCACCGCTCTCCCAAGGCGCGCGGGGCTGGAGATTGCGCGGCATCCGCGCGAGCGCAGACTCTGGGTCGCAGATGTAGACGGGCAACCGTTTCGAGGTGTTTCGCTCCGGGTCAACTGCGTCTTGGACCCAGCTGTCATGGTGGCAGTATGCAGATCAATGCTGATGCGGGCGGTTTCCCACTGCGCAGACTTCGCGTGGGGGCTGGGGCCAGCCAGGCTGACGCAGCAGAGTCACAGGTTGTGGATCGAGCTGAACTGATTGGTCGCGCGGTGCATCGACATGGGCTGCACCGCCAGCGGGCCCGTTTAAGTTATTGGGATGCCTGCGTTGCACGGGTCCAGGATCACCATTTCAGGTGCCCGCGCCCGCCCCAAATTCAGGCCATCCTCGCCCGGATACACGGCCGCCTCGAGCCCGACTCGATGACGAGCGCGGAGGCAGGGGCGCTCCGGGGACAGTTGGGTTGGGCACGGTCCTGCCAATCCGGAGGGTTTGGGGCCGCGGCGCTCCGCCCTCTCGCAGAGCGACAACGCAGCAATCAGCATTTGCGGCTGAACCCGGCGCTGCGAGCCTCCTTGCTGTTTTGCGCGCGAATGCTCAGAATCTCGGGGGGAAGCCGATCTCGCATTCGATGGGGGAGGTGGACCTGCGATTGGACGCCGCGCGCCACCCGAGACAGAGCGCCGTCGGCATGGCGGGGGGGCGCGATATCAGGGCGACAAAGAGGTCGAAATCATCGAGATCGAAGCGGTCGGGCCCGTGTTCGCTATGAGCATATGGCCAGGGCTCCGCGGGGGCATGGCTCTGGCTATCATTGACAACGAGACAGCCGAGAGCACGTTCATCCGGGGCAACAGTTCAGATGCGCCCCCGGACGCGTGACCGCGCACCGGGCGCGGGAGACGTTCTGCGAGAGAGAGCCGCGCGCAAGGATCGAGCGGGCGGCGCAGAAAGATAAACCGCCGACGAAGCGTCGCGCGGGAATGTGACAAACCGCTACCAGCGGGGCCGGGCAGCCCATCGAGGGGTGTAGCCGCCCATCGTAGACTGGGACTACTTGCGCAAGACTTCCAAGACTTCCTGGGCGGGCTCGGGGGGGGGGGGGGGGGGGGGGGCAGCCCCCCCCCCCCCCGCGCACCTGGGATGGGATTTATGAATGCCAACGGAAAATATCCACCAATCTTTACTGGTCGGGATCACGACTTGTCCAGACCCGCAAGCGCTGGCGAATGCCGCCACGTGCGACACTTACTTGAACGCGGAGCGGGGAGCGGGGCCGCGCGGAGCAATGTCGTTTCTGCCTTCTCCGCCAGCCGCCAGTCGCTTCTCATCTAGACCGCATAATGATGGTGCCATGTTGATGTAGGCCGACCCTGCCAAACAAAGGGCACCTCTGTGTCTTGTCCATCGTGCTTTTTGTTCTCGAGTCTGGAGCCATGGGCCGCGATCGGAAGGGCATGATATCCGCGCCCTCTACAATGGGCCCCGGGTGCATGCGCGCGCGCCGATCTTGGCCAGGCCCATCTCGGCCACGGGATCGGCGCGCGGGCCGAGCCAGGAGGGCGCGCGTGCACCAATCTTGGGCGAAGGACCAGCCTGGCCAGCATCGGCGCGCACGTGCGCGCGCGTGGCATTCCCCCTTGTATCGGGGCGGGCTCGACTACGCGTGCGAATGACCGCTCGACCGGAAGACTTCTGGCGCTGGCCCACAGTGCCCCCCAAAGAACAGCCGGGCAGGGTTCTCCGTCGCACGCGCGCGCCCGCGTGTCCGTCGACCCCCCGCGGCGCGCCCAGGGTAAGTCTTGCCCGGGGCACCCGTTCACCAGCGCGCGTAGCCGATTGACGAAAGGGACGTCGAGGAAGTAGTGTGCGGGGGGGGGGCTGCAAAACTTGATGCGCGCAGTTGGTTTTAGTCCCACCGCTGGGCGCCGTTGATGCGCGGTCTCTCCAGGCCCCGGGAAGACCGGCTACGCGTCGATTCGACAACGCGCCCTTTTTTCGTGCCCCTTTTTTCGCCCGCCCCGAGAGAGGAAGCGCCAGGATCCGAATGGCGGGGAATTTCGCGAACGTGTTTCTCGGATGGCCGCATGTTGTTGTTGGTCGGTGCGTTGGCCCCCCTGGCGGCGCCTCGCGCGCCAGGGCGACGGGGGCCCAGCGCTGGCTCGAGATGGCCGCGCGGACTCCTGGAAGTCGGTGCACGCGTTCCTGCTAGCCTTGTTGGTTTTGAACGCCAGGGCTCGAGGCTCGAGCCCGTCGGGCGTCGTTCTTTTTGCGGTCTCCATGCCTCCAAGATGCCCTTCGCAGTCGCGGATGGGCGCGCTTTGAACCTTTCTGGCAAGCGCGCCCCGGGAGAGCCTTGCGAGCCGATCCCCGAGGGCCGCCAAGGCGAGATGGCGCCTTGAGGGGCGGGGCCCTGGCGCCATTCATAATTTTCGGCCTTCAAGGCGCCCTTCCCGACTCTCGGGGCGTCAGCGCAAACGATTGGGAATGGCGAGCAGCCCCAGGCGATGCCCAGATCTTCCATGAGGCCATCGCGGACTTGTCCAATCGACGTTCGGGTGTCAAACCAGATGCATCAAATCGCATCGAGATAACGTGATGGAATTCCAGATGGATCGAGGCGCATCCTGATGCATCCAGGCAACGTTGGGGAACCAGTGCGAGCTCCAGCGCGATGCGAGGGACATCAGAAGTCGATGAGTCCTCAACGGCCACGGCAAAAGGACATGGCGAGTTTGGCGCGGAGAACACATCCGCGACGGGCGTATGTCGCTTTGTTTTCCCGGGCTCGGGCCCGACGAGCATTCGGCGAAAGCTGGCGCGAACGGGAGGGCCTTTGGAGCGGCCCGACAGGCATTCCGTGCGAGCCTGCGCGAGCGGGAGCGTCTCCGGAGTGGCCCGAAAAGCGTTCCGCGCAAGCCTTCGCGACGCGAGTCCCACGTGTTTCACGGGGGATCGCGGCATCGGCAGGCCCGAAATCTTGCCGTCGCGATGCGAATCTTGCATTTTACGAAGGATCGTGGCCTCGCCGACTGGCGGGCACCAGTTAGCCCCGTGGCGCGGCCCCCAGACGTTAATGCGTAGTGCAAGTTTTTCAGAGCTCAGAATTTACAACTATCTAAGTCCTAAAAGCCCTTTCCTGAACGCTCGTTCCATGCGTGCCCGTGCGCCGATCGCGCCCTTCTCGCATGGCGGTTAATTCAGAAACTTTCATCCCATGCGTGCCCGCGCGCGGATGGTGCCCCTCCCCCGTGGCGGCGAAATCCTAAGCCTTATTCCATGCGTGCCCGCAAACGGATCCCGCATGGCGGCTGATTCTTAAACCCTCATTCCATGCGTGCCCGCACGCGGATGGTGTCCCTCCCGCATGGCGGCTAATTCCGAAACCGTCGTTCCATGCGTGCCCGTTCGAGGATCGTGCCCTTCCCGCGTGGCGGCTAAGTCTAAAACCCCCATTCCATGCGTGCCCGCACACGGATAGTGCCCCTCCCGCTCGGCGGCTAATTCTTAAACTGTCATTTCATGGGTGTCCGCTCGAGGATCGCGCCCTTCCCGCATGGCGGCTAGTTCCTATAAGCCTTCATCCCATGCGTGCCCGCACACGGGTCGTGTCTCCTCCCGCATGGCGGCTAATTCCGCCGCCCCTACCTTCCATGCGTGCCCCCGCATGGCGGCGATTTTCTAAAGCTCCCATCGCGCGCGCGACTCAGAGGACTCATGCGACTCAGAAGACGCATACAGGCTTCGCGCGCGCGTTTCCCGTTCGGATCCATTCCACCCGCGCTGGCACGCGCGCGCCGTGGCGCGGGCTGGCGCGGGCGTCTTCGTCGCGTGATTGAGCATCGACCCCTCGGCGACTTGAGCTCGGCATGTCTAGGATCATGGCTGGGCGGGATGCATCCCGAAGGCTTCGAGCTGAGCTACTGGACCCTAAGCCCTAAACACCTCTCAGCACATATGAATGTGGATGCTACGCCAAAAAATAACCCCTGGTGCTCGCCCTGGGGAGCAAATTCTCAAACGTCCGCCCCGTGCGTGCCCGCGCGCGGACTCTGCCCCTCCCGCATGGCGGCTATTTCCTAAACCCCCTGGCCCACGCGTGCCCGCTCGAGGATCGCGCCCCTCCCGCTCAAGGACCGCGCCCCTCCGCGTGGCGGCTAATTCCTGAACCCTTTATCCCACGCGCCCCCGCTCGGGGATCGCGCCCCCCCGCCCTGCGGGGCTAATTCCTAAGCGCCCTATCCCGCGCGTGCCCTCTCGAGGGTCACGCCACCCCCGCATGGCGGCTAATTTCTAAACCCTTTTCACCCAGTGCGCGCCCGCCCAAGGTTCGCGCCCCCCCCCGCCCATGGATCGCGCCCCTCCCGCGCGGCGGCTCATTCCCAACTCGCTATTTCCATGCGCGCCGGCTCGAGGATCGCGCCCATGCCGTTCGAGGATCGTGCCTGATCCCGCATGGCGGCTGATTCCCAAGCCCCCATCCCACGCGTGCCCGCTCGATGATCGCGCCCCTCCCACTCGGGGCCCCCCCCCGCACTCCAGACACTCCGGAGCGATGTCGCGCGCTCATCCCGAGGGCCGCCGCGCGCGCCTGTGCTGTTCCTCCTGCTTGCCTTTCTCCGCGCACTCCGAACTGCTCCTTCCTGCTCCTCGCTGCTCCACGCGGCCTTCCCCGATGGCTTGCGTGCGCCAAAGTGTGTGTGTGTGTGTGTGTGTGTGTGCGGGTGTGTGTGTGTGTGTGTGCGTTTGTGTGTGCGTGTGTTTGTGTGTGTGTGTCGTGGAACCCGTGTGTCCACAGGGCGGCCGATCGGTTGGTTAGGCTGGGTAGGGTGTTGAATGCCAGACGGAGGGGGCCAGTGGTCGACATGTGGGGCCTTGGCCAACGAAGACCCCCATATGTTGACGTGCAAACGTACCTACATGCACATACATTTTAATTCTTAGGGCCTGCGGGAGGGAGCGGGGGGGATGGGCGGGGCCGGCAGTTCGACGACATCCCGTTCCATCATTGTCAAGTTTGCGTCTGTGTGCGTGTGTGTGCCTTCTCGTTCGCGAGGAGGTGGGCATTCTATTCGCGAGACCCGCGCGTGCCCAAGAACCGCCCATGGCGGCCGCTTTGCCATGTCTTTCATCAAGTCTTTTTCACGCCGACTCTACTTTCGCCTCTATTCCCGCGTGCTCATTGCGCCTTCAACGGCGGGCTCGAGATCATCTCCTGGAGCGTCTTCCAGTTCTGGGTGCGGGGGCGCGGGGGCGAGGAGGGGATGGGGGCACTTAGGGTGGAGACCGGAGGCGGCCGACCGGCTGGAGGGTCGAGACCACAGGAGGAGGTGGCGGCTGGCGGGCGAGAGTTTTGGGCGGCCCCGCGTCGGCCGGGATCTCCGAGCGCGGGGCGAGGCGCTCTTTTCCTTCGGCCGGCCGGCTGGGGCCAGGCAGCGGAGGGCGGGGCGCCCGGCCCGAGACGTCGATTTCCTTCCCTGCCTTCCCCATCCCTGCCCTCCCCTCCTTGCCTTCCCCTTCCCCTTCCCTTCCCCCCCTGTTCCCCTTCTTTTTCGCATGGAGACATGGGAGAAGAAAAGTAACGTTTCCCCCCCTCCCGGTCTGGAGTTCGTGGCGCCTGGGGGGGGGGTCCAGGGTCGGGCGCTGGCGCCGGACGAGGTATCGGCCCGGGCGCGTCGGGGCTCTCCGCGGGCCTTTCTCCCGGCTGGCCGGGCGTCCATGCGGCCGCTAGGAGAGGGGGGGCTCGGGGCGGATGTCCGCGGTGCAGTGGAGGACGGGGGCATGACATAGGGGGGGCTTTGGGTTAGCCGGCGGCGGGGGGAGCCCGGCGTCGGTGATTCGTCTCTCTCCCCAGCCTTGCCAGCGAGCATTTTTCTTTAGATACTCGGGCATGGTGGGCGTTTTCCGCTCGAGCGTGCAAGGTTGGCGCCATGGCTTGCGGTGGACCGCCACGGCCGCCGCCCCCCGCCGTGCACCCCGGTCCGGCATGGCGCGGGGCTCCGAAAGGACACCAGAAAGGTTGGTGAAGCAGCCGCGTTGCAGGACCCATCCCCGGATATGGAAAAGGGTCGGCGGCCTCGCCGGTCGACGGCGCGAGGGCGCCAGGAGGAGGGGCCCAGGCATGGGTGGCCCAGGATCACGGTCGCGGTCGCCAGGGGCATACGAATGAAGAAGGACGAGCTGGCCGAGACGAGAGTGGTCGCTCGCGCGATCGACGCGGGGGTAGCCGGAAGCGCGAGGAACCTGACAGAGGGCGACCCGGTCGGGTGGGAAAGAGCAGGTCGAGGAGAAGGGGGGGGGGGGGAGGGGGGGTCGTCGAGGGGCGCGCCCGACGATGAGTTCAAGAGCAGCGGAGAGCGGACTCGGAGCGCCCACGCCGGCAAATCGAGGAGGAGGAGGTCTGGGGGCGGGAGCCGGGTGGCCCAGGACTACGTGAACCTGCCCCTCCAGGAGAAGGACAGGCGTCGGAGGAGCCGGTCGAGGTTCCATCGGCGCCCCAGGAAAAGTCGAGATCCGTCGGCCCCTCGGCAATCGAAGCACGACGGGGGCCGCCGCGATGTGAGGGCGAGGAGTCAGCGGACCCCCAGGGCGAGCAGCCCTGGCGACGAGGGCCCGACAGCAGGCTCCCGAGGGCCGAGGAGCGGACGGGAGCGGAGTGGAAGGGCGTCCGATGATGACCACTACGATACCGCGGAGCACTACGGCACGCGGCTGCCCCGGAAGATCGCGAAGTCCAAGTGGTCTGACGAACGGGGGGCGGCCTGGAAAGATCCTTTCGAGGTAAGGTTGATCGATTATCTGTTCAAGGGGGAGAACGATTTCGGGACAAGGTTGGTGGCGAACGGTAAATTCGTCATTTTTGAAGCACGCCGCAGCCTCAACGAATACTACCTGGTGTCATCCTTCTTGCGCGCCATTCGCGACGAAGCCGCGCCCGTTCACCTGGGCCTAGACCCCCTCTGCGCCCTCGCAGCCAAGGAGAAGGGCCTCGACCCCCAACAGAAGGACTCCAAGCGCGAGGTGTTTAGGGACGTCGCCCAGAAGATGGCCAGGGCATTATGGGGGATCCAGGGGCTGGGGCAGGGCGGAGGCGCAGGGCTAGCACAAGAGGATCTGGCGAAGATGAAAGCTAAGACGCAGCAGCTCGAAGAGGAGAACTCCGCCCTGAAGAAGAAGGGAGGGGGAGGGCCGCGCGGGCGGGCGCCGGCGAAAGCGAGGAGGATGGCGAGGAGGGCGAAGAGGTCGATTTGGATGTCGAGCTTGAGCCGTGTTCCCGGGGCGCGAAGAAAAATATCCTGCGGAATTTAGGCGTCGCGTCATTCAGAAAGGCCCATGCGATGCGCAGATCGCGGGCCTGGACCTTGACCCTGAGAAAAAGAAGAAGGCAGGGGAGCTGGGCAATCGCCTGCAGGAGAAGGTGAAGAGCTGAGCGAAAAGCAGGATCGAACAGGCGACGTTGGACGAGAGAGTAGGGGAGCTGCTCGTAGAATGGGGCGCCCCCGTAGGCGTTGTCGGCGGGAGCGCGGGCAGGAAAGATCACGAGCATATGCTGCGCTTGATCGTCGCCGCGGTCACGCGCGCAGAGCGACTTGAGGCGGCCGCCGGGGCATGCGCTCCGGGGGCCATTCGGAGAGCCAGCCGACGCGGATCGGCGATTCACTTCCATAGGACGCTGTGCCAGTTTTGCGCTCTCCTGTATAGGGGCATCCGGGAGGCCCCCGGAAAGCCCGGAGTATGGGGGCGTGACGCGGGCGATTAGTTGGGCGTGGGGGAGGTCTATGCTCGGCTTGTTCTCCCAGGGCCGTGCCCTTTGGCAGCGGGACTGGGCGGCCCGATGCATTCGGCTAGGGGTGTCATTCGCAACGTGCACGTACGTTTTTCAACATCCCGTGCGGGGTCTGTTTCAAATTTCCCCCAAAAAACAATGTGGCCTACGCGGGCATGTTCACCCAGAGCATGGCACGCCGGGAGGCGTCTAGGTGTCGCAAGTTTCGGCAGGGGGGTCTCGTGCACGTAGAGCCCGCCATTCGGTGGTAGAAGCGTTCGGAATCGTTCTTCGAATTCGCGCCGGTAGTAGTGCAAGAGTGCGCGTGCAAGCTAGATGCCGCAGTCGCAGATATGTTTTTGCAGCAGGAGTCCCAGCCCGAACTGAACGCACCTCGCGTGCGCAAGTTTTTGGGCAGGGACTTTTCGGTCAAACTTAGGTCGTCTGTGGCCCGGCCGCCGGGTAGGAGGCTTTGGGCGCGGGCGCGGAGGCTACTCAACCCCAGTTCTTTCATTGCTAGGCCCCCGGGGACGGCGTCGGGCTCTTCCCACGCCGAGGTTTAAAGGCCATTTTTTCTCATGTGAGATGTTGCCCGCGGCAGTTTTGAGTAAGAAAAAAGAATTCGCCCCCACAGCGCGTCTGAGGTAGAACTCAACTTGCTGTTCCGGTCCACAAATTTTCTATCGCCCGTCAGAAGGTGGCAGACGCTTTCAAATTCGGGGGCCTCACCGTGCCAATTCAGTCCAGACCTCTGCGAATTGAGGCATTGGCGCATCCCGGCTCGACATCGAGAGCAAAACAATTCGTTAGGGGCATGCTAGCCGAGCATCCCGAGGCCGGGATCCCGTTGCACTTGCCCTGGGTGGGAGCTTCAGAAGCGAAGTGGCCACGCATCCAAGACAAAATGTGGAATTTCAAAGCCTTCGCCGATCGACTCTCGGCGGCGGGGGCGTCAGATGCACGGTGCGTTTGCGGCCGCTTCAAGGGGGCGCTGCCGGACGAGGCGCGGTCGAAGCATGGCCATTTGGCAGTCCGGGGATTTTTGTCAGTAGGTGGGTTGTCACAGAGGGGCCGGGGCGTTGCTGCTGCTGCAAACTCCAAGGAGACGATCTCCCAGGTCGGCGTGCCTTCATCGACCGCGCGACGGAGGCGATTCTTGCCTTTTGGATGGGGAATGTCATCAGCCCGGCTCCTTGGGGCGGGGCTGCAGGACTAACAACTCGCATTTCGGCTCGGGCCCGCGCAGAGTGGGAGATGCACCAACGATCCCTCGAGAAAGACCGCCACGTCACCTAGGGCGGGGTCAATGAGCTCAAACGGGCCTACAGGGATCTTGCGCGTGACTGCGAGGATCACCAGTGCACCAGGTTAGTTTGATATTGTCCGAAACTGGACGCGGAGCTGGTCATCAACACATTTTTCAAGGCCCCCGATGTTTTTAGAGTCGAGAGGTTATCTCCTGCCGAAGCCGCTCGACAGGTGAAGGCCCTGCTGCCCTGGGGCGCCCGGTCCGCGCGCTCGGGCATTCCGGGGGTAGATTTCGCAGAGCTCGCCGCATGTAGGTGCATTCCCAAATGCAAACATCAATTCAGCAAGGCTCGTTGCATCATCGACTTCACGGGGCACCCGCTGTAGCGCTTGCACTGGGCCGCCGGGGGAATCGTTAGAGATGTCGCAGAGGAGGTCGTAGGTGAGGAGTCGTTGAATGCAGCGACAACGGTGGCAGCCGCAAGCAGAACTCGCAGGTTTAACTTCGATTTGCAAGCGCGGGCGTATCGCAACCCCAACGAATGCAGAAGTTGGGAAGTGTTGGTTTTCAGCGAAGACATGAAAGGTTTTCCCTTCGGTCCCACATGAGCGCCTCTTGGAGGATGTCGAAGTCCTGCTCGGCGAGTACATCAATCGCCGGCCGTATTTGCACGGAGGCCCCATCGTGTTCACCGCGTTTTCACGCGATCCCCGGCGGAAGACGGTTTGCGGGCGGGTTCGAGAACAGGCAGGGCGGCACGTACCTCTGGCCATGATTTTACCTGCCCCCAGCCACGCTGTGGACACTGCAGTTTTCGAGTGCGCTGGGGCCGTTGTTCGCCAGTTGCGCGGGGCTTTCATAGGTTCCCCGCTGTCGCCGGCATGGTGCGCAATGTCGGTGATGTTGCGGGAGCGTTCTTGGCTCACCTCGAACTCGTCTTCCGCGTCGTTTGCATCCTGGACATGGGCGGGTTCGAGATACGTCGACAATCGCGCGGTCGCGGGGCTCCGGCGCGCTGGCGGGGGCCCGACGTTGATCCCATCGCCCTCAATCGACCCGAATTTCTATATCGACCTTGTTGTGCTCGAGCCGGTGCCCGCCAACGACTTCGTGGGAATGCAGCTTATTACAGAGGAGCTCGTAGGGTTAGGAGTAGAGTCGCAATGCGCTGTAGAAGGGCCCTCCGGCATATCGGTCGAAGATGGGGCCCTGCAGTTCCCGGCCCGCCATCGTGGAGGTACAGGCGTGGGGCGCCCGGGGGCAGTAGAGCGGTTAAGCTAGCGGGACATTTGGGTAGGATGCACCAGGCTGTTTGGCTCAGCTACCCGGCCCCCAGGGCCAGGAGAGCGTTAGTGCAGTGCAATTGGCTATCGTGTGCATTGCGCTCGGGCACGATAGGGGAGACGTGGTCGACGCCGTTCGCGCTGTCACACAAAGGTACCCTTGAGTTTTAGGGGGCCTTGCCACAGAGATGGCTGCCGCCGGCAGCGACTGCCGGGGAATGCTCCGGGTGGAGGCTGCGCAATTACCAGGGACACGCACGAGTATCGAGTGGCGCCATGGCGTTTCCCCCGGGCTGGCCGAGGTTTCTTCGGCTGGGCCTTCGCACTTCTAAGATTTTAGAGATTTTTAATGTCGTCGTTTGCTCGCGGGCTTGCCTCCGAGCTCGCGCGAGAGTTGCTGGCGGCCATGCTTTAGTAACTGTGCTGGGCCAGCCTTCCTGCTAACGTCTACTTCGTGGAGGTACCTCTACAGTGCATCGCGTTCGTCCCGGAGGTATCTTTACTCAGCCTGTGCCATATCTTTACCATGCCTTTACCAGGCCTCTCCCAAATCTTTACTCTGATCTTTACATGCCTTTACCAAGCCTTCGACGCCAGCTACGTCTTCGAGGCGGCGTAGGAGAGGGGAGCTTCTTTATATAGTCTTTTTTCCCCAACTCTCCTGCGTTGGGTTCTCGTTTTGAATAGAGCACTGCTCGCGTGAACCTTCTTTCGTTCCTTCCCGCCCCCCCCCGCCCATCTCTCCCCCCTTGCCTTTCGCCTCGCTCGTCGCCATCCTTGGGGGGCTGCGATCTGCGAAACTGTCGCCACTTTCGAGGGCTGCTGGGGGGCCCAGCACAGTCTGCACTCGCGGCGGACTCAATTTGGACCTCGCCATCCCTGGGGGGCTGCGATCTGCGAAACTGTCGCCACTGTCGAGGGCTGTTGGGGGGCCCAGCACAGTCTGCACTCGCGGCGGATTCAAATTGGACCTCGCAATCTTTGGGGGGCTGCGATCTGCGAAACTGTCGCCACTTTCGAGGGCTGCTGGGGTGCCCAGCACAGTCTGCATTCGCGGCGGACCCAAATGGGACCTCGCCATCTTCGGGGGGCGGCGATCTGCGAAACTGTCGCCACTTTCGAGGGCTGCTGGGGGGCCCAGCACAGTCTGCACCCGCGGCGGATTCAAATGGGACCTCGCCATCCCTGGGGGGCTGGGGGGCCCAGCACAGTCTGCATCTGACCTCGCCAAATCTGTCGCCACTTTCGAGGGCTGCTGGGGTGCCCAGCACAGTCTGCACCCGCGGCGGATTCAAATGGGACCTCGCCATCCCTGGGGGGTTGCGATCTGTAAAACTTTTGCCACTTTCGAGGCATGCTGGGGGGCCCAGCACAGTCTGCACCCGCGGCGGACTCAAATTTGACCTCGCCATCCCTGGGGGGCTGCGGTCTGCGAAACGGTCGCCACTTTCGATGCCTGTTGGGGGGCCCAGCACAGTGTGCACCCGCGGCGGACTCAAATGGGACCTCGCCATCTTGGGGGGGCTGCGATCTGCGAAACTGTCGCCACTTTCGAGGGCTGCTGGGGGGCCCAGCACAGTGGGTACCCACGGCGGACTCAAATGGGACCTCGCCATCCCAGCACAGTCTGCACCCACGGCGGACTCAAATTGGACCTCGCCATCCCTGGGGGGCTGCGACCTGCGAAACTCGCCACTTTCGAGGGCTGCTGGGGGGCCCAGCACAGTGGGTACCCAGTGCGGATCCAAATGGGACCTCGCCATCCCTGGGGGGCTGCGATATGTGAAACTGTCGCCACTTTCGAGGCCTGCTGGGGGGCCCAGCACAATCTGCACCCGCGGCGGACGCAAATGGGACCTCGCCATCCCTGGGGGGCTGCGATCTGCGAAACTGTCGCCACTTTCGAGGCCTGCTGGGGGGCCCAGCACAGTGGGTACCCACGGCGGATTCAAGTTAGACCTCGCCATCCCTGGGGGGCTGCGATTTGTGAAACTGTCGCCACTTTCGCGGCCTGCTGGGGGGCCCAGCACAGTGACGCCACACGCAGATTCAAATTTGACCTCGCCATCCCAGGGGGTTGCGATCTGTGAAGCTGTCGCCACTTTCGAGGCCTGCTTGCGGGGCCCAGCGCAGTGACGCCTCCCAAATAGCTTACACATCAAGTTGATTGTCCACACAAGTTTCGGCCAACTCATCGTTTCCACTGATACAAATGGGTTGGGTACGTCACAGGGTAATTCAGACATTTGCGGATCGTCTTCGCGCAGCTGGCGACGGAGAAAATGGAGTCCCAGGAGTCAGGGGGCGGGGGGGGAGACAAACCGGGGGCGTTTAGGAAAACGTTGGCAGATGCTTACTGCAAGTACGTCTGTAGAGTGTTGTCCCTGGCAGCATGAGTTGGTTAGCTCCGGCTGAAACCGTTCGTGCCCCAGGGGGGCTCAAGTTCCACGGCCAACAGTAACGGTCTGGACGTTGGTTGGCCGGGGGCTGGTGGAGGGGTGGACGTTCGAAGGTCATGGAGAAGCCAGGGCGTAGCCGTGAGTTGTGTCACGGAATACTCGTTGGCCCCTTGCCGCGTCACGTTTTTGGCGTTAGTCTGAGGGGATGGCCGTTTGGATGTCGCCGCCCGTCGTGTTTGACTCTTGTCCTCCTTGTGGGCCGCGCTGCAGGCGAGCAGGGAAGCATGTGCGAACCTTCGGTGGGAACTTGGCGGGCGCGGGGTGGGCGGTGGTGGGGGGGTCGACAGGTAATGTACCGAATGTGCGACGCAACGCGCTGGAAGCAAAAGTGCCCAGTGCTTATGAGGTCACCTGTTCTTTTGCCTCTGGAAGCATGAGTAGGTTAGCTCCGGCTCAAAACGTTCGCGGCGCCGGGGGGTTCAAGTTCACGGCCAACAGTAACGGTCTGGGCGCTGGTTGGCCAGGGGATGGGGGGGAGGGGACGTTCGAAGGTCATGGGGAAGCCGGAACGTAGCCGTGAGGTGTGTCACGGAATATTCGCTGGCCCCTGGCCGTGTCACGATTTTGGCGTTTTCCTCCTTGGGGGCCGCGCGGCAGGCGAGCAGGGAAGCATCCACGAACCTTCGGCTGGAACTTGACGGGCGCGGGGTGGGCGGTGGGGGAGGGATCGATAGGTAGCGTACCGAATGTTAGTTGGGGGATGCCTTTGACACCGCCTCCTACTTCAACGTGGCGCAGACTGGGCGTCGGACGAGGGAGGGGGGCGGCGGTGGTGGGGGAAGGGGGGCCGGTCCGCAAGTAGGTTTCGTGTGTCGTGGAACCCCTGTGTCCAAGGGGCGGCCGATCGGTTTGTTAGGCTGGGTAGGGTGTTGAATGCCAGACAGAGGGTGCCAGTGGTCGACATATGGGGCACTGGCCAACGAGAACCCCCATATGTTGACGTGCAAACGTACCTCCATGTACATACATTTTAGTTCTTAGGGCCTGTAGGAGGGAGCGGGGGGGGGGAGGGAGATGGATGGGGCCGGCAGTTCGACGCCATCCCGTTCCATCATTGTGTCAAGTGTGTGTGTGTGTGTGTGTGTGTGTGTGCGTGCGTGTGCGTGCGTGCGTGCGTGCGTGTGTGTGTGTGTGTGTGTTTGTGTGTGTATGAGTGGCTTGATATGTACATGAGTTTCTAAGGCGGGTGGGACGTGCGCACCGCGCCAGTGTGTAACACGTCCAGAATGTTGATATATTCGCGCCCCTGTTGACCCTAATCCCCAAATCTCGAACACTGAACACCCTTTATCACTTATGAATTCAAATGCTAAACAAGAAAGTACCCCTTGGTGTCCGCTCTCGGGGGCTAGTTCCTAAACCCCCATTCCATGCGTGCCCGCGCGCTGATTCAGCCCCTCCCGCATGGCGGCTAGTTCTTAAACCCCCTATCCCATGCGTGCACGCTCGAGGATCGCGCCCCTCCCGCTCAAGGACCGCGCCCATGCGCATAGCGGCTAATTCTTAAATCCCATATCCCATGCGTGCCCGCCCCAAGGTCGCGTCCCTTCCGCCCTCGGGGGCTAATTCTTAAAAACCCATTCCATGCTTGCCCGCACACGGATTCTGCCCCTCCCGCGTGGCGGCTAATTCGTTAGCCCCCTATCCCATGCGTGCCCGCTTGAGGATCGCGCCCCCCCCCGCAAGGATCGCGCCCCTCCCGCGCGGCGGCTAATTCCCAACCCGTTCATTCCATGCGTGCCTGCTCGAGGATCGTGCCCCTGCCGTTCGAGGATCGTGCCCGATCCTGCGTGGCGGCTGAATCCCAAACCCCCACCCCACGCGTGCCCGCTCGATGATCGTGCGCTTCCCGCTCGGGAGCCCCCACCCCCCCCTCCAGACACTCCGGAACGATGTCTCGCGCCTCTCCCGAGGGCCGCCGCGCGCGGCGCGCCTGTGCTGCTCCTCTTGCCTGCTGTTCCTCCCGCGTGCTCCGCGCTGCTCCTTCCTGCTCCTCGCTGCTCAACGCGGCCTTCCCCGATGGCTTGCATGCGCCAGAGAGTGTGTCTTGATATGTAAATGGGTTTCTAGGGTGGGTGGGATGCGAGCACTGCGCCAGTGTGTGACACGTCCAGTATGTTGACATTTTCGCGCCTTGTTGACCCGAAACCCTAAACACCCTCGAGATTTGAGCACCTGCTGCTAGTGCCATGGTGCGTTCCCAGTTTACAATATTCCCTCATCGGTGCTTGCACTGAACGGGTCCACGCGGACGTTGACGGAGTTGGCGAAAGTGTCCCGCCGATGTTGGTTGCTGGCTGGGCTCCTGGGTTCCCGGTTCTGGGTTCCCGGGTTCCCGGTTCCGGGTTCCGGGCCGATTTCGGAGGTCGGCGAGGTTCCCGGGTTTCCGGGTTCTTGGTCGATCTTCTTATCGATCAGTCTCACCATCGATCTCATGATCCAGTTTTTTATCGATCGCACAATCGATCTCATTATGGATCTCACAAGCGATGTCATTAGATATCGCATGAGCGACCTCGCGCTCGATCTCACTATCGATCTCATTGAATCGTTTTTTTGGGGTCTCACGATCAACCTTACAATCGTCTTCACTATGCATTACACTATCGATATCATTATCGATCTCACAATCGATCTCAAGATCCAGAGTATTAGTTTTCAAGCCATCAAGTCATTAATTGATTGGGGTTTTCTCAGGTATAGTGAGATCGATGGTGAGATCGATAGAGAAGTGGGTAATGATTTCGATGTTGAGACCGATCGATAAGAAGATCGGCCAGGAACCCGGAAACCCGGGAACCTCGCCGACCTCCGAGATCGGCCCGGAACCGGGAACCCGGGAACCCGGGAACCCAGAACCGGGAACCCGGGAACCCAGCCAGCAACCAAAATCGGCGGGACATTTTCGCAAATTTTTTCAATGTCCGCGAGGACACCTTCACTGCAAGCACTGATTGAGGAAAAGAACCAGGAAACCGGGAACCCAGCCAGCAACCAAAATCGGCGGGACATTTTCGCCAAATCTTTCATTGTCCGCGAGGACCCCTTCAGAGCAAGCACTGATTGGGGAATTTCTTGGAGAACGTTGCACTGCGATGGCAGAGAAAACAGCTGCGGGGAGAAACATACAAAAACACAAATATAACATACTGAGTTCAAGCAACACGCCACTCATGGTGGGAGCAGGAAGGGCGAGGGGAGGGCAAGGAAAGGAAGAGAGGGGGGATACGTAAACAGATGGGTGCCGAGACTGATCATTGTAACGTGCGGACGCGTGCCGGACCCTAGCTCGCAACCGGTTCAATACAAGGTCGCCCTCAGGAGACGCGTCCCATAATCGTACCACAACCTTCCGCATCAAAAGAGGGGCAATCACGTTATGGACATGCTTTATGTCTCAGGGCCGCCTGTCAGCGAGACAGTGGTACATCCACGAATTCCTCGTGTGGGTCAACCGCGGGCGGTACACAAGGCAGCCTCCATGAGCACGCTGGCTTTCCATCGTCTGCGAATCCACCCGATCAGAGCAGTGATGCCGACACTGACGAGGTGGTGGGAGATGGCAGACAGAGGTTTGAGTTGTGAGAGTGGGGCATGCGGGAAGGGTTCAAAATATCCTGTGTGAATACCAGGGTCTCCTCCTCCCAAGTTGCTGGTGACACTATCTTGCAATGCATTGCAGCCGCCTGCCATGTCGAACCATCTAGGCCCATGCCACCAATTGAGCATCTTCCACGCTTTGTAGGATGGTAGGATCCGGGCGATCCAGTCTCAGACGATGGCGGCGTTGGTCTCGATGCCAATCCGGGCAGCAACTGCTAGGATGAGAAATTGCACAAACATCCACACCACAGTAGACAGGATAGCTGATCTGACACACCCACATATGCTAACACTCCTGGCCACGTGGCCTTGGATTGTGCTTGCCGTAGCGCTGGCCTTCGCCTTTTCTGCGGTGTCTCGGGGGTGCGGTTGGAGCTCGCTCCCAGCCTAGCCTCCGCTCTGTTCTTTGCCCCTGCTGTTGCTCCCCGTCCCCCCCCCTTCCCCCTTGTCTGCGTCTGCAAGCAGGGATGTAGATACGTATGCACCTACACGACTTACACCGACACATACGTAATCATTCATTCGGGCACCTACATCGAAGAAGCCCCGAACGTGTACAACCCGATTCCCTTGCTCCCACCCTCCCTCACCCTCTGCTCGTAGCACGGCCTCGAGTGCGCGGCCCTCTCCTCTCTCAGTGGGCTACGACTTTGAGGGCGCAGCCAGGGAGGGCTGCTCATGTTCCGATTCGATCCGAGCCGATCTTCACATGAGCCAGCTCCCTCTCTGGCCTACAAGGGCCGAGCCGATCCGCGATCCCAAGCGATATCCCTATCCGAGTCTGCGCCGATTCGGGCGCGATCCTTCTTATTTCCGCTCCGATCCGATTCTTCTCTTCGAACCTTGAGCGATCCTCCCCGCTGCACAGCTCGTGCCGCCCCGCCCTGGCGACAGGGATCGCCTGCGATCAGCACTGCGGGGTGCCCTGCTGGATCGAGGAGCTCCCCGCCGCTGCCGTGGCGGCGCGGGCCAGGGCGTGGCGCGCTCGTGTGTGGGCCCCGCGGGGGCGGAGCGTTGCGGCTGGCTGTTCTCGGGGGGGGCCTTGGCAGGCGTAAGCAGGGTCAGACGAGAAGTGGGGGATTGGGGAGGGGGCGGAGTACAACATTTGCCGCATGCAGCTGGTTTCGGCCCCACCGCAGGGCGGTGTCCTCGGTACAATGGCGCCTGCGGCCTGAGGTGTCGGGGAAAGCAGCTGCGTGAGCCGATTCGCTACCCCCTTTTTTGCTACCCCCCTGACGTCCGACCTGGAGGGCTGCCAGCTGTAATCCTGGACGTGGATAGAGCAAGATCGCGTCGCGTTCACGCGGCGGCGACCCCGGCGCGGTTGAACGCCGCCTGTGGCTTGGAGTCGGCGGACAATGGACGGCCTGCATTATCGGAACGTTGCTCTCGTTCAAGGATGAGCGACCCACGTAGTGTCAGAAACCAATTTCGACGCCATCGTGACGTGAACCTGCCGTGCAGGCGAAGCCTCGTCTCCCCTCCCGCTATTGCGCTTGCCTCCCCTATCCTACTCAGTTCGCTGAGTCGAGTCCTGGAGCTTATTTGCGTATTAGCGAAGTCCGAACCCACGGCAAATTTACCTAACCTACGATTTTATATTGATTTCTCTTCCCAGCCAGAATCCACAGGAAGCGCATGATTTCGCAAAGACGGGCACTGTCATATCCAATGGTAGAAGACAGGGGATTGAAAAGGATCTGGCCCACGGCGCTTTTTGTTCGGCGGGGCACAACGTCCCCGTCTCCAGCCAGAGGTTGCCAGGAGTCATCTACCCGCAAGGTACCCTCAGCTTCCCAGCACCCGGAGGCCGCCAGATTTTCTCGGAAGAGTTGGGGTTGACCTGAGCCAGGGCCACCTCTTCTTTGGAAAGGCCCGAGGCACAGCAGCGAAGAACCCCCTCCCTGGCCTGCCCGGACCCCTCCGAGGGGGGGTCGGCGGTGCGCAGGAGGGGCTGGCGCGAGGGGGAGGGGGCCTCCCAGGAAGGGTGCCCCCCCTCGCCCAAACAAACATATGGTTGCGCGCCGCCAAGCGCTGATGGGAACGGTTCCCAGAAACGTTTCCAGGAACATTGTGGTATCATGCAGACGCCAATCAAACAGTCGTCAGGATTGCCAGAATTTGGCGTTCTACTCTTGTGTTCGAGGGACACCATGTTAGGAATTGGTTTGGCGGTCAGGGTGCAACTCCACACATTAGAGGGCACCACTTGAAGCTGCTGCAGCTCTACGGATGGGCGTGAGAGCTCGGCCAGATCATCCTGGCCGAATCGACCCAGTAGCAACAGAGCCACCTCTTTATCGTGTGTTCGCCGATCGGGCCCAGAGGGATGGGTCCTTGAGGATAGGAAACAGCTTTCAGGCTGAATTTCCATTGTTCAAGGCCTCCTCGCCTAAAGGCCCCATGTCTCAGGGCCCCATCTCTGAAGTGCCGACTTTACGTGTGAGGAGGCCAGGGGCTTGCGCATGCGTATGCATATGCGATGGTTGTTCACACAGCCGCGTCTCTGTACCCAGCTTCACGAATCAAGCATGGGCACGAAAAAGGCGGCCCGTGTGGAGACCGTCCAGGTTTGGTGTCCTCGCGAATGCGAAGTTCAGGCTAGTACGAAAAGGTTCGTCCTCCTTGACGACGACGACGACGACGACGACGACGACGACGACGACGACTACTACTACTACTACTACTACTACTACTACTCCTACTCCTATTCCTACTACTACTACTACTACTGCTACTACGACTACTACTAGTAGAAGTAGTAGTATTACTACTACTACTACTACTGTACTACTACTACTACTACTACTACTACTACTACTACTACTACTACTACTACTACTACTACTACTACTACTACTACTACTACTACGGCTACTACTACTTCTACTTCTACTAGATCGACTACGACTCGTACTTTTACTACTACTACGACTACGACTACTACTACTACTACTTACTACTACTACTACTACTACTACTACTACTACTACTACTACTTTACTACTACGACTACAACTACGACTACAACTACTACTACTACTACTACTACTACTACTACTACGACTACTACTACTACTACTACGACTACTACTACTTCTACTTCTACTACATCGATTACTACTATTACCACTACTACTACTACTACTACTACTACTACTACTACTACTGGTACTACTAGTATCATACTATTATTCCTACTACTACTACGACTACTACTACTACTACTACTACTACTACTACGACTACGACTACGACTACGACTACGACTACTACTACTTCGATTCCTACGACGACAATTACAAACTACTACTACTACAACTACTACCACTACCACTACCATTACGCCTACCACGTCTATGATTATTGTTAGTTCTACTACTACTACTACTACTACTACTACTGCTACTGCTACAGCTGCTACGTCTACTACTACTTCAACTACTAGTACTTCTACTACTACTACTACTACTTCAACTACTAGTACTACTACGACTACTACTACCACTACTACTACTACTATTACTACAACTACTACTACTACTACTACTACCACTACTACTACTATTACTACTCCTACTACTGCTGCTGCTGCTGCACCAACAACAACAACAACGACTACAACTACTACTACCACGATTACTATTACTACTACTACTACTACTACTACTACTACGACTACGACTACTACTACTACTACTACTACTACTACTACTACTACTACTACTATTACTACTGCTACTACTACTTCTACTTCTACTACTACTACGACTACTGCTACGAGATCTCATTCTAAGACTGCTTGCGCTACAAGTACTACTACTACTACTACTACTACTACTACTACTACTACTACTACTACGACTACTACTACTACTACTACTACTATTACTACTACTACTACGACCTACTACTACGACCTGCTACTACGACCTACTGCTACAACTACTACTAATACGACTACTACTACAAGTACTACTACTACTACGACCATCACTACTACTACAATTACTACACCCACTACGACGACGACGACGACTACTACTACTACTACTATTACCACTACTACTACTACTACTTCTACTACTACTACGACTACTACTACGACTACTACTACGACTACTGTAGTAGTAGTAGTAGTAGTAGTAGTAGTAGTAGTTGTAGTAGTAGTAGTAGTAGTAGTAGTCGTAGTCGTAGTCGTAGTCGTAGTCGTAGTCGTAGTCGTAGTCGTAGTCGTAGTCGTAGTCGTAGTAGTCGTCGTAGCGTAATCATAGTAGTTGTAGTTGTAGTCGTAGTCGTAGTAGTTTTGGCGAGAACACAACGCAGTTTTGTTCGTTGTCACAAAAACGCGGACCTGGGAACCTTCTACCCCTGCCGCCCCGCCGCTGGCGCCGCGGTTCGCCGCGGTGCCTGTGGTGGGGCGGGTTGGGTCGGTTGGGGGGTGCGTTTGGGGTGGCTCGCCTCAGGTCTTCATGGACTTCGTGTTCCTCGTCTTGTTCGTGTTCTTTGTCCACGTCTCCCTGCGGTGGGGGGAGGGTAAATATACCCCCGCGTCGCGCGCGCTGCCCCGAGGGCGCTTGTGGGCCGAACGCGAGGCTGGCGCCCCCGGTGCGCGCGTCGCGGGCCGCCGTGGCGGCTTTTGTTTCAGCCGTCCCCTTCGCCGCTCCTTTGGTTGGGGTGGGGCGCGGGGTGTCGCTGCACCCGCGCGCTCCCGCGGGGAGCGGCGAGCGACGAGTGCGCCGCTCGCCCCCCCCCGCGGGCGCGTGCCTACCCAACGCGCAGCGCTCCCCGCGCTCTCCCCCAACCCTCGGGTTTTCCAGGGTAGCGTCTTTTGTGATTACTCGTCGTAGGAGCAGTCATTGTAGTCAACAGCTGTAGCATTAGGTTGTGGAAGTGGTACACGCTGTAGTTGTAGTAGTGGTGCCATCAGTGCCACCAGGACTGCAACGGACAGCAGCACTACGATATTATCTTGCGCTAGTGATAACATGTTTTCTGCTACTATTGTTGTTGTTTTTTTGTTTTATTGCTCGTATTCGTCGGCGCCGCCAGTCGTCACCGCCGGTCGTCGTTGTCGTCGCCGCTTCGTCGTTGTCGTCGTCGCCGTCGCCGGTCGTCGTCGTCGTCGTCGTCGTCGCCGCTGTCCTGGCCGTTCGATGTCGTCGTCGGCGTCCTCGTTCGCGTTATCTTTGTCGTTGTCGTCGCTGCTGGCTGTCGTCGTCGATCTCGTCTTCGTGGCCTTTGCCCGTACTCCTAATACTGCGAGTGCTGCTACTACTGCTAGTACCATGCCCGGGCCCGCCACATCACCGTTATCCCACCACGACGGCTGCACCCCCTCCTACGGATGCATGTTACGGGGGGGACTATAAACGATCTCTTCCTGGATGCGCCTCAGACTGGACTGCGGTAGGCCACGTGGCGCCCTGTGTGCGGGCAGTGCGCGCTGACTGTGTGGGGGCGCGGTTACCGTAAACGCCCAACGGCCTCGGGCCGTTGAGACCTCGAGCTTGCGGCGGGGGAAGAGCGCCCGCCCAGCGTCGAGCTGGGCGCTCAGGAGGATCCCTGCGGGGGCACGGGGCCAGCAGCTGTCGGGGGATCGGGCCTGGTATTAAGCGTAGTCCTGACGAGCCCGCACTTCCGCACGTTTTTATGTTTATGACCTTTTGTTTCCTCTATCTTTGGGGTGGTGAAGGGATGAGAGAGCGTTGGCGTGGGAGTAAGGGAGCTGAAGACAGAAAGACCCGCCGCCGCTCTCGTCGACTCTGGCGCCCTCGAGCGGAGGCCGAGGCGCTCGCTCTCGCAGCGGCTGGAGCCTGGCGAGGGCCTTTGAACCACTGTGCCAAGGGGCTCTCAGGGGCGTCCAACAGGGGAGCGAAAACTAGATTGTGTGTGTGTGCGCTCATGGCCCGGCCCATGGCATCTCCCCAAGATTGCCGCCCCATCTCTTTTCAGCACGGCCCCTGCCGCCCCCCCCCTAGTCTGCGCACATGCAGCGGGCCATGGTGCGCTCACCCCCTTCGTCCTGGTCCTTCTTCGGCGCACGCTGGGTTTGGTAGCTAGCCCGCGCTGGGGTATGCCTTGCTTGCCTTTGCAGTTACCCGCCCGTTCGTCGTGTGTGGCCCCTGGGATGATTGCTCTCGGGGTTGCGCTAGCCCCACCTTTGACCAAGTCTTCCTTCATCCGCCACGTTCCGACTGCCTCCCTCCAACCGCCCCTCGTCGTTCACCCTGTGATGGAGTTCCAGTTTTCAGGGCTTAGGTTTAGTATTCGTTTCATTCACGAGAGAGTTGGAGCCAAGACTCACGACGTTCGTGGTCCGTTGCCAGGTTGGGTCAAGACAAAAAGACATCCGCTGTTCTTGCGGCTGCCACAGTTGGTAGCGGAGCAGGGCTGGCCATGGCCAAGGTGGGCAGCGCGGCGCGCACCTAAGCGGCTGGCGGCGGGCACGCGCGGCTCCTACGGCCAGGCCGGTTTTGCTGGACGAGACGTGCAGTGTGGGATCCACGGCAGGTGCCAGCATGCCGGCTGACGAGGAGACATACGTGGTGATAGGCGCCGGCGCTCCAGGTGAAGGGGGTCCACCAGGAGCGCGGGAGACTCAGGAGTCAGCAGCCCCGTCAGCTGTGGAGGCACTCGGTGCCCAGGTGCAGGAGCTGCGAAAGTTAGCGCAAGGCATTATCGACAGCAGGACGGGTGCCGGATCTCGAGCGACGGCGCAAGCCAGTGGTGGCGAGACACGGCGCCCGGAGGGCGCCGACCCGTGGGAGGAGCAAGACTTTTGGGGCGGCGGGCATCGCAAGAGCGACGGCGCCGATCGAGACGGTGACAAGTGGGCTGTCGGCCGCGACAAGAGTGAGTGGGGCGACCAGCCATGGACGGGCCAAGCCGGACGAGGCGAACGGCACGACCATCAGTGGCAAAGCCGCCCCGAGCAGCAGCAGAACAGTTGGTGGCTTTCCGACGGGTGGCAGGCGCCCTCCTGGGGCGGTCTGGCCCGCGGTGACTTCACGGGTCCTCCAGCCTGGCCTGGGTGGGCACACAATCGGCAGTGGACGAAGGCCGTGCGCAGGTGGGATCGCAGCACGGACGTCGCGCTGCGGCGGCGATCCGAGAAGTTCCCTGGCCTTTTCGACTGGTCGATGCAGGCGAAGTTCGACGACGTGCCCGACCACCTGCTGACCAGCAACCAGTGGCTCGAGGTGCTGCCCCAGCGGATGGACCTCATGAGCGGCGAGCGTGAAGGAGACGAACTCCGACGAGTGGGACGCTGAGCTCTATACGAAGGGACCCGCGAGGCCGAGTCGCTGACGCAGTACGTTGCCAGGAGGGACCTACAGTTTCAGGAAGCTGGGGGGAACAACCTCTGGCTATCTGAGAAGCTCAAAGGCCTGATGCTCGAGGAAGGCGCAGGGTTGTCGGCCCGGGGTCAACAAAACATGAGGACGCTGACCCACGGCAGCATCGATTATAAGCAAGTCACCTGTGCGGTGCGCCAGATGGACCTCGGCGGCGCTGAGCGGTTGATGACGGGCCGGCCCACTTCTCTCCCCGTGATGGCCGCAGAAGTCAGTAAAGCGGGCGATGTTTCAGGCTCTGTCTCGCCCCCCCCCCCCCCCCTCCGAACCCATTCGGCGCGGGGACCTACTTCGACGAGCGACAGGGCGAGGCAGAGTCCGAAGGAGGTGAGTCTGAGGACGATATCGAAGACGATCTCAGCGAGGAGGAAGCATTGGCCATTTTGGCCGAGATATAGGACCTGGAGCTGAACGAGGACGAGGCCGAGGAGGTCCTCCTGCAGCTCGAGCAGAAGAAGAGGACCTGCAGACAAGGACTTGAAGAGAACTGCCAAGCGAGATCGAGGGACTTTTCGGTCCTCCGGTCAAGCTGCAGGAGGCGACGGCCGCGGCGGCGGTCGGCGCGGAGTCGGCCGGCGAGGAGACGGCGGTCGAGGGCGAGGTCGAGGCGGCTTCCCGGGGCGAGGGCATAGGGAACGCATGTCGCGTGAGCAGCTGATGAAAGTGACTCACTGTAAGCATTGCCTACAGAAGGGGCGTTGGTCGAGAGAGTGTCCCAATCCTCCTGCTGCAGACGACAAGCGGCAGCTTCTTGACAAGAAGAAGAATAATAACCTGGCCGGCTACACGTTCACGGGATGCGCCCCCAGCGGGCCGCGCCTGCCAGTGGTCGCGGGCGAGAAGCTCGAGGCCCTGAATCAGATCCAGGAGAAGGGCAACGCGCGTTCCTGACGACGGCAGCGAACCAGGGCCTGGTGGGCCCGGGGGCGGCCAGTGACATCGTCGGGCGCCTGGCGCTCAACGAGGAGTCCCACGAGCTGGCCAGGCGCTGCCCCCAGCCCGCCCCAGTGCCCGAGTCCGCGAGGCCCCTTCGCAGCGCTCGCGGAGTGGGGGGCCCGGCGAGGGTGATCGCCACAGCCCTTGTTTCCTTGCTGTTTGGGAGGCGCTCTGCCACTGGCACAGTGGAGACGACGGCGTTGGATGAGGGCGTTCCTCGCATGCTCAGCGTTAATCTTTTGGATTTTATCGAGTGCATAGAAGATCTTCCCAGCGGCGTTTTGCGGTCCAGGACCCTGGGGGGGGGGGGGGGGGGTGCTCCGATGACCAGGCTGGGGCCAGGGCGCCGCATGGCCGACGACGTCGGCCCTGTGCCCTGGAGAGGCAAGACGCTTCGAAAGGCCATGAGCATGCACTCGTTCCTTACAGCTGCTTCCTCTCTGATGAACGGAGAGCGCGCCCGCGAGATGGGCTCGGGCGGCACTGCGCGCCAGTGTACGCCTCTCCTTTCAATCGCCCTCACTGTCTTACTCGCGGTCAGGGGCGCAAGTTACCGAGGACTCCAGAGAGCTAAGATGGGCACCATCAAGAACGGCCTCGCGCAGGGCCCCGTAGGCAAGCAGAAAGGGGCGAAGGGGGGGGGCATCAAGGAGGGCCCTCGGCAGGGCTTCAGAGGCAGGGCGCGGGGCCTCCTGGAAGACGACCGAGGGGGTCTACCAGCGCACGGCTCACTTAGCGGCTCGGGGTCAGGCCTGGGGTTAGGATCCGGAGACAAAGCTAAGGCGGCGGTCAGAGGGCCAGGCGACAGCAACGGGGCGGTCTCAGAGATTCCGAGTAGAGACTGAATAGATTAGCACGTTTTGGCTCGAGCCTCCTCTGTTTTCACGACCTCCCAGACAGCAGAGTTTTCTCGGTCGAGACTTCGCTCAGGTCTACGATGGTTGGTCAGAACACCCCTGGCAGCACTGATGGCCGGGCTGGCGCCGTCCGGGCCGAAGAAGGAACCAGTGGCCAAGAGGGCCGCCGAAGAGTTCCTAGCCAGGCGCGAGGTTGCCCTAGCCAGCGCTGCCCTGGCCAGCGCCGGAGGAGACACCGACGACTCGGCGAGCTCAATGGAGTCTCGAGCCAGGAGCGACGGTCGGCATCTCGCAACAGACAGTGGCAGGACCGCCTCTCCAGGTGCTTCAGCCGACGCTGTGGGGCGCGGCCGCCTTCGCCTCTCAGCGGCCTCCAGCGACGCAGCCACGGCTCGCGGCAGCACTCGAAGAAGAGCCCCGGCGCGAGGTCCAGCTGTCGACAGAGGCGGCAGCCGCATCGGCGAAGCCATCGCCACAGACAGCGGCCATGGCAGTTCAGCAGCAGGCGGCGAGGAGCAGCTCAGTCCCGAAGAAGCCTCCGCCCAAGCTGGGCGCTGGATCGACGACAGCCGATGCGTTTCAAGGA
Source organism: Prorocentrum cordatum (assembly GCA_963575745.1). Lineage (NCBI taxonomy): Eukaryota > Dinophyceae > Prorocentrales > Prorocentraceae > Prorocentrum > Prorocentrum cordatum. The sequence goes on along the minus strand of CAUYUJ010014750.1, from coordinate 45,013 downwards.
ACGCCGTGGAGCAGCTCCTTCCAGACCGACTCGGCGGGGCTCAGCGCAGGCAGACCCGGAGCGGCAGCGGCAGCGACGGCGGCTATTCCGGCTCACCTGGGTACCCCGGGGCGCGCCCAGGAACAACGGTCCCCACCAGCAGGCCGCCGCCGAGGCAGCGCGGGCGGCGGCTGCATCCGCTCAGAGGGCCGTCGACATGATGTAGAACAGCCCGCAGTTTCAGGTTAGGGGCGCGGCTCTGACGACGGTCAACAGCTTGGGCGCGCTCTTGCAGAGATCGCAATGGCAATTACAGTCGGTGCCCGAGAGCGTCAGAGCGCTCGATCGAGTTCAAGAGGTGCTGGACCGGACGATGCAAATCACGATGGGCCAGCAGCAGGCTCCATCCTCACAGGTCGAAGAATGACTACAGCAGATATACGAGGGAGTGATCGAGATCCGTCGCCTGAACTCGAGTTTCGAGGACTTCTCCGAGACGCTGGACGGGATCAACAACGCGGCGAATGGGATGATCACGATTGTCAGGAACATCGATGCGGCGGTCTCTCAGCTGGGTCAGATGCTGGTTCAGGTCGGAACGGCGGTCGCCGGACTGGCGCGGGTGGCCAACGCCCAGATCCAGATGCCGGATCACGGAGATCCTTGGGTGAACTCGAGCAGCGGGGTCTCGGCCAGTGGGAGGCCGAACGGGACGCAAGGCAGCCTCGCCACGACGACGACTCCGACGGCTTCAACGGCGACGGCACCAACCACTACGGGCACCATGGAGTGGTGGAGCCTCGGGCCGAGTTCCGAGGAGACGGATCCAGGCTCTCCAGACGGCAGGGAGGTCATTCCCGACGACGCCGAGATCAGTCAGTGAGCCAGGGGTCTCGAGGGCGACAGGGCAAGGGCCAGCCCCGTCTGAACTTGGCCGCGCGCTACGAGCGGTGCGGCCGCCTTTCTTCCGAGGCTGAGAGAGCCGACGGAAAAGGTGTCTCTGGGCGCTCTTCCGTACCTCAGCCAGCTTTTTCCCGTTTCAGTATCTCAGGGCAAGTCGAGTGAAGCTCGGGGCAAGCTCACGGGGGCACAGCTCCGGAGCAGAAAGCAGGAGCAGCTGCGGGGGCTTAGGGCTCGGCCCAGGGCTTCAGAGGGCCTGGAACTGGAGGGGGCCGAGTGGATCGAGGGCGACGCAGTGAATGACGATCGCGAGTCCGCCTGGGCAGTGGGAGGAGCCCTAGAAGCCGTGGCGATCTCGCGAGGCACGGGCCGCGAGCAACTGAAGCATAACGGGCCCAGGAGGAAGGCCAGGCAGCGGGCGAGCTCCATGGAAGCGTTCCCCCCTCCCAGGATCGGCCCAAGAGTCCAGGCGCGGGGGGGGGGCCCTCGTAGTGACCGTTAGTTGGGACTTGTCTACCGGCTGGGATTCCAGCAAAGTTGCGGATCGTAGGAGGCTTTGGAGGAGTATATGCACGGACAAGCCGGAGACCATATGGCTCTGCCCACCCTGCCGGACCTTCTCAGCGATCAGCAGGATCAGCGAAGCTGTGAGGGATCCCGATGGGTGGTCGATCGCCGTTCGAAATGGGTTCGAGGAACTTATTCTCGGTATGAAGAGCGCCGACTATCAGGTCCGGCACGGTCGGTTCCTCGCGTTCGAAGACTTTTTGTTCGCCACATCTTGGGACGCTCAGGTGGTGCGGGCGATCGCGGAGAGGTGCGACGTATCAGGGTGGACATGTGCACCTATGGGCTCAACGTCACATGGGAAGGGCTCAACAAGAATCCCACGGGGATTCTGAGCAGTCATCGTAGGATCCAGGAGGTGCTGGGAGGCCTGGTGCGACGGTAGTCGCAGGCGCGTATTGCTCGAAGGTAAATCATGAACTTCTCGGGCCCAGGTGTATCCCCGTCGGTTTGTCGATGCGGTGGCCCGCGCGGTGACCGAACAATGGGGCAGGGCGAGTCTAGGCAGGATGGCCGCCTGGGCGGAGCTCGACGGCAGCGCGTTTCCGGTCGGGGAGCTGTCAGACGGAGAGGGCCCGGGGGACTTTGAGGACAGCGGAGAAAACGAGCCGGGGACCAGGCCGACGGACGCCAGCGGCACCGTCAAGAGAGAGCCGGATCCTGAGATTAGTGAGCAAGAGAAGCGCCTCGCGTTTTGTCTGCACCACAGCATGGGCCGCCTGGGCAACAGGAAGTTCGTCAAAGTTCTGCGCGCAGGAGGTTTGAAGATGCACGTGTTTCGTTGGATACGTGACTTTTTCAAATGTTCGGAATGTGCCGAGGGGTCGAGCACCTCCGTTCCCAGGCGTGTAGCCATGCCGAGGACCTCCATATTCAATCACATAGCGGGATTTGATTGAGTTTATCTTCCCTCTCAAGATAAGACGATCCCCTTCCAGAACATAGTGGGCCATGGGTCAAATTTGCAAGTTTGCGTGTGTGTGAAGGTCGAGGAACGCAAGGCGGCGTGCGTTTGGCGATCTTTCGTGCACGCCTGGATTCGACCGTTTGGCGCCCCTCATTTCGTGCTCTCCAATGGAGGCTCGGGGTTCGAGGATCGATTCGCTCGAGGATTGGAGCGGTGGGGGGTGTTGCACCACGTATGCGACGCCAGCTTCCTATGGCAGATCGGCAGGGTTGAGAGGCATGGAGGGCGGATCAAGGAGCGGGTGAAGGCCGAACTGGAAGCAGGGTCGCCCATCATAGCGGTCCTGGCCGAATTCGAGGATCTTATATTTGAGTTGTGCGCTCACAGAAATCGGTTTTGGCACGCAGGTGGATTCTCTCCCCTCCAACTCGTTGTCGGAGAGAACCCCAGGCTTCCCCATGGGCTGCTGTCTGACGATCATCTTTGCCTTCCAGGCTGGCAGGACAGCCTGAGGCCAGCATCTGAGTTGGATTCGGCCGGGGCAGAGTTTGCTCGATCTCAGAAGGTGCGAGAATTAGCCCGTAGGCGGGCTCTGGAGACATGCTGCCTGGGAGAAGGTCCAGAGATCAAGTCGGGCCCGTGCCGGCCCCGCGGTGAGTTTTACCCCGGGCCAGTGGGTGTCTGCGTGGAGGCGCATGACCAAGGCGGGTCCTAGGGCCGACAGTCGCGTCCGGCGCCGCGATGCCTGGACAGGTCCGGGGGTTGTAGTGCTGGCCGAGCGCGGGGCGGATTGGGTCGCAGTGAGTGCGCGCCCCTGGAAGTGCTCTCCTGAGCCGGTGCGGCCCGCCTCGCCCGAAGAGGAGTGCGGGGTCCATCTAGCACGAGATCCGCAGTGGACCGAGCTGCTCGGCCAAGTCTGGACGCGACGGGCCTCGGCTGTGGACGCGCAGCGGGAGGGCCCGCCCCCCGACGAGGCTCGGGATCAAGCCTTGGCCAAAGGGTTCGATCTGGCGCCCAGCGTGTCCGCGGGCCCCCCCCCCCCCACCTCCAGGGCCGGTGTCTCGGCCAGATGGGCCTGAGGTAGGAGGAGGCACGGGCCAGAGCCTCGACCCCGTCTGGAGGTCTCGGACGGCTAGGCATCGGTTCGGTCCGCCTCCTCGGTGATATCGCGGATTTCAAGAATGCATTTTGCCAGTCGGATCCAATGCAGCGCTCGCAAGGAGAAATACATGTGGCACCGTGCGAAGGAATCAAGGTTGAACCCGGTTCGCTCATCCGTTTGAAAGTCAATGCTTATGGTCTCGACGACGCGCCTCTAGCATGGCGCAAAATTATCGTCATTTTTCCGAAAGACAAGGGCTTCTGTCGAAGCCTCCTGGACCGCGTCGGTGGACCCGGTGCGACTCAATACGAAAAAAAGTTAACGCGGTTCTCTTGGAGGTGGATGACTTTTTTATAGTCGGCAACTCGTCCGAGTCCAGGCAGTGGAGCAGGAGTGCTCTCGAGAACGGGGTCATTTTCGGGAAGTACCGCGACCGTCGCGGGTCCCGTCGAGCATGCCGGACGATCTGCGCGCGTCGGCCCGCAGCGCGCGACCATGGACCAGGACAAGTACATTCTCGAGGAGATCTGGCCTGTCACTCTCGCCCGGGGACGGTTGGGTCAGAAGAAGCCCCCCTTCGATAAGGAAGAGTTCAAGGCCCTGAGATCATTCATTTACAAGCTGAACTGGGTCGGGCGTTGATCTCGACCGGTCTGGCTAGCGGGCTCAAGCAGCCTACGGTAGGAGATGTGTGCTGCGCTAACAGGATGGTCCGCCACTTGAGAGCGACGGCCTCTAGAGGCCTGAGCATCTGGCGCCTCGACCCAGAAAGAATGGCTTTCGCGTCGTTCTCCGGCGCCGGAGGGGCCGGGGCGAACGGAGGTCAGGTGGGCGAGAGGGCGCGCGGATGGTGCTTGCCACGGACAAGAGCGCGATTGATAACCGCGTGGTTCGAGCGTCTACCGTCGGGTGGGGGAGTTCAAAGCTCCGCCGGAAAGTTACCTTGACCCTGGCTGGCGAAACGCAAGCTCTGTCCGCGGCTGTGGCGACAATAGAGTTTCTTCAAGTTTTGTACCGAGACTTGATGTTGTTTCGGATTATTGTCGAGGAGCAGGTCCTCTCACTACCGCTCTCAGGAGCAACTGCCGCCTCGGCGGTCGCGAAGAGCAGGTCAACGTCGCAGACGCCATGAGCATTTACGACACGGTGCTCAAGGAAGGCAATGGCAGTGCCAGGGACAGGAGAACGGCGCTGGATCTAGCAGTGGTGTGCGAGACGCTAGAAAAGGCCAGCGGACGCATCCGCTGGATTCCCCGCGGTCGGATGCCAATGGATGCTTTAACAAAGTATGACATATGCAAGGGCAATGCCGCTCTGGCGAGTCTGTTCACCAAGGGTAAGCTGGTTTTCGTAGACGAGGCCGAAGAGCTGGATCGACGCAAGCAGAACCCAGGAAGCAAGGATCGTTCCCAGGCCGCCTCCAGACAGTTTCTAGCTCAAGGCTCTGAACTCGTGTCCTGGTCGGTTTTCTGCAGTGTCGTTCCGGGTCCGGAGTCGGGCAACCTTTCTCCATCTTCCCCTTTTTCTTAGCGTCCTGCTAAGCAGGACGACTGTCTTGATTGTATAGTGCTGCTCGCATGGGGGCTGCTAAACCTACAAGAAAGTCTGACCCATGCGATGGAGTTCCAGTTTTGTGGGTTTAGGTTTACATTCGTTTCATTCACGAGAGAGTTGGAGCCAAGAGTCGCGACGTTCGTGGTCTGTTGTCGGTTTGGCTCAATGCAAAAGGCATCCGCTGTTCCTGCTGCTGCCACAACACCTCCTTCATTCCTCTTCCCTCCTCCCGTTCCATCCTCCATGTACCCTCCGCTTTCCTGCCTTCTCGATCCTCGTCTCATTGCCTTCTTAGTGTGTCCTATGATTTGCCTTAGTAATGTTTTTCTTCGTTTTCTTATACTGTTTTTCTTATTATGCTTATTTTCCTTATGTGTCTTATTACTAATATTAGTATTCATACGACTCATCATTATTCGTACGGTTCTTGTTATTCTCAATATGTTTTGTATTACCATGGTTGATACCAGGATTCGCCGTACAAATTTTAATATTCTCATTTCTTCCCGTCCTCATCATCCTCCTTTTCCTCTTCCTCCTCCCCCTAATTTTTCTCGTCCTCCCCTGAATGCATCCTCGCTGCCATCTTCGTCCTACTCCTCCACATCCTCCTCGTTCTCATCATCCTCGCGTTCATGATCATACTCATCTTCTTCCTCCCCCAGCATCCGCGAGCTCCCGATCCTGCTTGTCATCCTTGCCCGATTTATTCTCACCCAAGGCCCAGGCCCCTCCTCCTCCCGTCCTCTCCCCTTGCTCCTGTCCCCCCCACTCTCTCTCCTCCCCATCTCCCTCCTTCACTCCTCCCTCCCCCCTCTCCCACTCCCTCCTACCTACCCCTCGTCCCTCTTCCCCTCCCTCCCTCCCTTCCTCCCCCCCCCTCTCCGCCTGTGGCCTCCCTCCCCGCCCCCTCATCCATTCCTTTCCCCCACTCGGCATCAGCCTCTCAGCCGCCCCTGCTCCCTCTCCTAGCATCTGCCTCCCTGCCCCGCCCTGGAGGATCGGAACCTCTGCGTCGAGACGCGCGAGGGGACGGTCTTGACCCTGGCGAGCCTCTTCCTCGCGGAGGTCTCATGCGAGCCGCTGCCCGTAGACCTGGGTCGGGAGGGCTCCACCCCATCGGACGCTCCGAGGCGCGCGCCTCTTGCCCGCCTCGGCATCGTCAGATCCGAGGCGAGGGTTTACCCACATCCATTGCTTGGGAGACAGTTCTTCCTGGACCTCGGGAGGCGGTGGATCAGATGTCTGGACCCCGCCGCCCTCTGGGGGACCAGGACATAGGTTCGCCAGGCGGTGGGTATGGCAAATCCCCGCCTCGCAGGCCTCGCAGCTAGACCTTTCCCCATCCCGACCGCGAAAGCCTTGGCCCCGCAGTCTGGCCAAATTACCCTTCCCCCCCCAGGTGGGTACAGAGGCCGCTGGCTCGGTCGGCGGCTTCGGCTTCTCCTCCCAGTGTTCCTGCATTCCTGTTCGCCCTCCTCGCTACTCCTCCCTCGTCCTCTTCCTCCTCCTCCTCCCCCTCCTCCTCCTCCCCCTCCTCCTTCTCCCCATTCTTCTCCTCCATCTCCCTCCTCCTTCCTCCCATCCTCAGTTCCGGGCTTTTCTGCGTTTCCCGCTTTTCGAACCCCGTCCGAACTCCGAGGCCTGCCTCCCCCCTGTGTCGTGGTCATTATCGTCGCTCTCATCGTTTCGCCCTCCCGTTCCTCCAGGTGAGTTTTGCTCTTCTTTCGTCGCACCAGCCGGCGTGTCTCTAGGGCGGTGTGTCTGTAGGGCGGTGTGGGTGTTTCGCTGGATAGTCCTAAATTAACGGCTCAACAGTAGTACGGTCGGAGGGCGCGATGTTTTCGAAACGTGACTATCGCCCCATCATCGCGAACACGTTCTCTCAAACGAGTTTAACGAACATGTCGGCCGGGCAGGAGCGGCTCGTGATTGTATATTGTTCCCGCTGGTTTGTTGTTGTCCTTGTTTTCTTTTGATTGCAGCATGTGCGCATATTGGCGACTAGCTTTGATGTCAGATCTGGTTGTTCTATGTTTCCACGTTTCATGGTACCATCGCATGAACAAATCGACACCCACTTGGCACGCAATGCTGATTCTTTTCAGAGCCGAGCGCGTAACCGCTGTACATATGACGGCCACAGGGCTTGACAGGTCTACAAGGTACAAACATGGTTGATCTTACTATTCGCAACCTGGCCCTCGCCAACAGCTTGTCTACACCTTGTATTCTCAAGACGTTGATGCTTAAGCGGGTGAGCGGACGGAGGTAGGTTTCTACACGTATAGATCAAATGTTCGTCTGGAATCTCAATACACGTTCCATTCACGCCTGTGAAGTTGTAACGTTGCACGGTTAATTAACGAAGGCTCTTTCAAAGCCGCGGTCTCGCCATGTCGCCGCGCACAGGTTGCCGAAGTTGTCTGTTTATTTGTTGTATTGGAGGGCGTGTACATACGCTCGAAGAATAATGCGATTGTCCTTAGTTGGGCAGTTCACAGCACACAGAGTCTATACCATGTAAGTACATTGTGCCCCTAGCTTTCCAGCGGGAGTTCGTCGTAGTGCATACACGTAACTAGTTTCGATTTAGCGCCTATCATATTGCTTGCGTCGCGTCGCTCCACCATGCCAACACAGCATGCTCGGCAGCGGTTAGTCGAACATTTGAGAATGATGATGCGGATGAAACGATAATGGCGATGATTATGGTGATCGTGATGGTGATGGATGCATTGAAGATGCGTATCATTGTTCTGATCAGCACACTGACGATGATGCTACTGCTGATGCTCATGATGCGGCTGGTGCTGCTGCTGCCGATGATGGTGGTGGTGGTGATGATGACGATGGCGATGATGTTGCTGATGATGATGCTGATGCTGACGGTGGTGGTGATACTGATGCTGATGATGATGCCGATGGCGATGCTGGTGATGATGATGTGCTGATGATGATGAGTAGGATGCGGACGAGGAGGAGGATGAGGAGGATGAAGATGATGGTGATGATTGGTAAAGCGGACGAGGGACCCGTAACATGATGATTGCGATGGTGATGATTATGACGATGTTGATGTTGATGATTTCGATGTTGATGATGTATATTGTGATACTGATGCTGATGGTGATGATGATGTTGATGATTATGATGATGATAGTGGTGATGATGCTGATGGTGCTGAGGATGAGGATGAGGATGATCATGGTGGTGGTGGTGATGGTGATGATGATAAGGAGGAGGAGGAGGAGGAGGCGGAGGAGGAGGCGGATGACGAAGACGGCGATGGTGATGATTAGGATGTGGAAGAGGAGGATGAGGAGCAGGAGGAGGAAGAGGGGAGCCTTCGCTTCCCGAGGAACTCGCTTGGGGCTCATTTGGACAGCCTTGGGGCTAGCTAGGTCTTCTGTGGGGCAGACTTAGGGATCCTTTGAGGCACTCTTGAGCCGTCTGCGGGGGTCCTTGGGGCAGACGTGGTGCCGTCCCGGTTGTCTGGGGTGCATCTAGGGGCCGCTGAACTCGGCGAAGGCATCTCAGCTCCCCCCTGCTTCGCGCAGTGGCGCTCGCTCATCCTCAGCCCCGAATGCGAACTCAACTGGTCATTCGACGACTTGACGGGTGCGCGCTTCCCTTTTTAAGCTTTTGGTCGAGTGGGCGCCCTGTTTTCCTTTGATAGCTGCATGTCGGCAGAGGGCCTGGGCTTGTGCGGCGCCTGGCCTGACGTCGTGTATATCGACGCAATCACGATGCGGATGGGGCGCGAGAGTGCCAGGTGCCTGGTGCAGAACATCCACGGCCGCATGCTGGGTTTCTCTCTCTCCCTCTCTCTTTCTTTCTTTCTTTCTTTCTCTCTCTCTCTCTCTCTCTCTCTCAGTCTCGGCTCGAGAGTGCTCTGCACTCAGACCGCAGCTACGACGCGAAGCGCCCCGCCTCGGAGTCAGACTCCCAGGCCTCGCGAGACCGGAGGGGTCCCAGCAGGACCCTACTGATTCGCGTCACCTCTCCGCACCAGAGTGCCCGCAGCAATGGCCCCCAAGAAGCCGGAGCGCCGTCACTCTTCAAAGCAGCCTCCGAGCTCCCGTCCCACGCGCCCTGCTGCTGAAGGGTCCCTCCTTCAACGCAAGCAGGACTGCATCGCAGCGTTCAGGCAAGCGGGGTCTGACCGCCCCACGGCCGCCTATAACGGGCTAGCCGAACTGAACGCGGACGAGCTCCAGGCAAAGTACGACATGCACAAGTCCAACACGAAGAAGCTTGGCAGCGCCCTTATCCGCATGTGCGCCGCCAACCAGATCAGCTACACGCTCGACCACTACCAGCGCAGCAAGCCTAAGCGCACTGGCGGTGACACATCGCACCCACCATCGGGCTCCGCACGTCTTCAGGCTGCGGACACCCAATTCATCGCCTTGGACCCTGCCTTTTGGAAGGTCCCTGTTCTTGCCGAACCCACCTCGCCTGACGACGGCAAGACGTACAAGCCCAGCATCAGCCTCCACGACTCCGAGAGTGGCGAATGGCTGCTGCAACACCACCTCGGGCAGGGCAAGCGAGCCACGGGCCAGCTCGCGATTGCTGTCATGGGCCCGAAAAACGACAACTACGTCGGTACCGAGCTCGCCGTCCCCGTCCTGAAGCGCCACCCCAAGGCGCCCAAAGTGGTCCACACGCACGTCCCCGTGATCGTGTACCAGCTGGGCACCAAGGAGGTCGCCTGCACGGAAAAGGTAGCCGTCGCCACCATCGACCCCGCCGACCACGTCTGCTGGATTCGGGCGACCATACACGAGACCGAGGCCATTGCCACAGTCCCCTCCATGCACCAGGCCTTCGAGGACCAGTTCTCGGGAGGTGCCCCCGTGAACGGTGGTCCACGCGCCAAGGGCCCTTTTCGAGGCGACTCCGCTCCACAGGACAAGGCGCGCCAAAAGCACAAGGAGTCCAAGAAAGACGCTCGCCGCCAGGAGCTCGATGGCCAGCTCCAGGACACCTTCAAGGCCCTCTTCCACGGCAACTTTAAAGCCGTCACCATCCTCGAACCCTGCAAAAGCCTAGGCAGGTTTGGATCGGGCGTCGGAAAGAGGTCCCTGGCTGCTGCCACCTTCTGGCGTCAGTCTCCAAGCGGTCGACAAGGTCCTGGCGGGATCAGGGCAACTCGGTGCCACCTACGACCTCAGCAACGTAGGTGCAGACGAGCCCACCGCCGACAAGTATGGTGTGGTTCTCTGAGGACCAGCCCATCACGATGGCAGACGCGTTCCAGAAGTCGGTGGAGCTCAAGGCCCTGGGAGTCGTCAGGCACGGCAAGTCAGGCCTGCTGGGGATCCGTGTTCCGCGGGGGTCGGACGTCGCCAAGGCCGCTGCTGTCAGCATCCGCGGCTGCGAGGCCACCCTCGCCAAGACGCGCTACCGCATCACTGGCGCTGCGTCACGCCACGCCACGCTGACCCAGCTCGCCAAGACTCTCACGGGCCCGTCCGTCAAATGGGACTGTGAGGTCTACCACACCGCCTGGGACCCAGCCACTGCGGCCCAGTTTGCCCTAGTGCGCGCCCATCGGCCCCCACTCACCTATACGGTGCAGGTCGCGGGGTGCTCCATCCCGTGGAGCATCGCCGAGGCCCCGCTGGCTGAGGTGGCGCCGAAGCGGGACAACGTTACCATCGTCACGCCTACCACCATCACAGAGCCTGCGACGCCGCCAGCCGGTGGTGGCGGCTTCAGCCCCGCCACCGGCACACTCCTCACCAAAGCGGCCCAGAGCCCCTACCTCCACGACCTCATGACTGCCACGCCCAAAGGCAAGGGCGTCGCACCGCTCCTGACCCCCAAGGAGGAGCCTTTAGCCAAGCGCCACCGCTCCTCCAGCGGGAAACGTGACGCCACGCCGCCCGCAAGGCCACCCCGCGCCCCAGGCCGCAGCTCTTCTGCGCCCCCTCACGGCACGGACGGAGCCGCTGAACCGACGGCCGCCCCAGGACCAGGTGGCCACGACCCCTGGCTTGGCACGGCGGCGGCGGAAGGAGGGGGCCACGCCGAAGGCGCCGCTGCCACAGCCGCCGAAGTACCAGGTGACGTCGTTGACGTCGAGATCCTCTCATCAGGCGATGAATACAGCGAGGCCTCCCACGAACTCAACACCTTCGGCGAGCGCTTCGCATCGGCCTCTAAACCGCCCGATGCTGCCACGACCCGCATCCAGCACATGGAACAGCAGCACGAGCTACTAGCCACCACGGTGGATAACATGCAGATGCAGCTTGCGGGCGTTCTCTCCTCCCAGGCCACACTCACGGAGCACGTTTCAGGGCTGGAACGGGGGCTTGCCACCGTCGTCACCCAGCAACAGACGGCAACCGCCGACGCCGCTGCACTGCGCGGCGACATCCAGACCCTCCTCGGGCACCTCACGGGAGGCACCATCCACCTGCCACAAGCGGCCACTCTGGAAGCAAAGAAGGAGGAAGCCGCAGCGGCCGCCGAGCCCGCGGCAGCCTGCAGCGCGACCGACCAGCCAGGCCAGGCCACCCCAGGGACGGGGCCCCCAGGGGCCGACAAAGGCAAGGACAAGGGTCGGGCCACCCAGGACCCGTATTGAAGGTGCCTCAGAGAGCCCGCCTCAGCCCTCCGAGGAAGCGCCTTCAGAGGCACCGCTCCCCTCTTCGCGTCGTATCTCTTTCTTGTTACCTCATGTCTGTTTTGGCAGCAGCACGCGCAAGCTCTCTGGTGTAGGGACACCCGTAGTCTTGCAGGGGGCGTGATTGTAGCGATGTACATGAGCATTCAGGGGTGTATGAGGACGTGTGCTGCCACGCAGCTTTCGGCTCATCGCTCGCGCCGCCCGCCAGGCCTCGCCATCATGCGGCGCCTCGCCTGCGGCCTGGCCCTCCCCTCGCTGGCTGGAGCACGCCCGTCTTCAGGCGGTGCGCCCCAGCACGGAGGAGAGGCTTTCCTGCGACATGCGGAGCGTAGGACGTTCTTCTACCTTTACGATGACAGCATCTACAAATACGATCACAGCGCCATTTTGGACCCGATCGTGAACAGCACCGCCGCCGCTGGTCCGTGCGGCACCGGGCTGCTGGGCGCCCCCGCGAGCGCCTGGCCTGAGCAGCACCAGGGGCCCTGCCCCACGCGCTGCCCCCCTGGGACTTCGACGGCTACTACTATGCCTACGCCGAGTACCAGCACGTCTCCTACGAGCACGCCCTCGTCAACTACGACACATGCATCGCAGTCGACCGCCGATTTTGCCGCAGCTGAGCTGACTCCTGCGTCCTCCGGCCACGCCTCGCACCGCATGCAAGTTCAGCTACGAGGGCTACCATCACTCAATACGACGCCTGCGGTCGACCGTCGTACAGCATATCCTCGATGGCACCCTGTCTTCAGCTTGTCCTCGACCGTCGTGCAGCATATCCTCGACAGGGCCGCTGGCAAGGCCCAGGCACGCAGTGGCGGCTTCAGCCCCGCTGCAGTGCCCTGGCTGCCACCGCCCCCGCATGAAGCAACGCACGCCGCGCACGACCACCTGCGAGAGTTACCACCGACCACGACGCCTGCCGCCGTACGTCGCACCGTGTACCCTCCAGAGTGTCGCACCCCCACAGCGTGCCGACCTGACAGCTTCGACATTACTGACAGCGGTGGGCCGTGCCACGCTGGAAACCACGCCGCTGAGCCAGCGCCGCAGACGGCTCCACCGTGGCCCCCACAGACCACAGGCGCCTCGCTGCGAGCCATCTGGCTCCTCGTGCCCTACCTGTGCAGCACCGTGGAGCCCAACACGCTATGTGGGCTGCTAATTATGGCCGTGCTTAGCACCCACGCACACGGCCTGACTACCAGCAACACAGCGAGTCCCGCTTCCCCTCTGTGCGCCAGGGGTGAACCTGATGAGGACCCCGCCTTCTGGCACCTGATGAACATCCGAGCACGGCTCATCCCGTGCGCCGCGGCGTGGGCACCAGGTGAGGACCATCAGGACGTTTACTGGGCATGGCTCGAGGACTGCGTCCCGCACGTCCTGGCGACGCTCCATCTGCCACAGTACGACCACCTTTTCCAGGAGGACTCCGCGGAGAAAAACGACGCCCTGCGCCACCGCACCGCGGTCGACATGTGCGAGGATATCTGGCACAGAGCGGGCCCCGACAGACAGCGCACCAACCGCAACCTCACTCGTATTCAGGGCAGCCACGAGTGCCCCACCCGCTACCTTGGCCTCCTTCTGGAATACCAGTGCGCTCGTGCCCAGCTCGTCGGCCCTGAGGCTTTCGCGGCACCACTGCCGCCATACCTCTCACGGGCCCGCGCCTTGCTGCCAAGAGGCCTCCCTCCGCCCGACCAAGACGCCCTGGCGTTTCTCGTGGATGCGATCCCGCACCACCCGCCAGACCTGCAGCCGCTTGTCGAGGCGGAGCTCGCCGCGGCACCGATGGAACCGCTAGACCTACCACCGCCCGCTGGCCCCCCCGCCCAAAACGCCACGTGTGATCAGTCCGCGGCCGACGCTGAACCGCTTCTGCTCCAGCACGCAGCTGCCAGCGATATCAGCAACATATCCCTGGACTCGTTCCACGTGTCGGACGATAGCCAGAACGACTCCATCCACGACACGGAAACCCAGGACCCCGACGGCACGCCACCGCCAAGTGACGCTGCCCAGCGCGACCGTGACAGCGATCCCCACACAGGGCGTTCCCGGTCGCGTAGCAGCGCGCCCAACAACTTGGCCCAGGCCGACCCCAGCGCACAGCTCAGCGACGCCGAAGGTGCCACCGTCGCCGACGAGCCAGGCCATCCCACCGCACCGCCAGCTCCCACCAGCCCGCGCAGTGGCGGCTTCAGCCCCGCTGCAGCACTGGCTGGACCTGGGCGTCTTCAAACGTCAGGTGGCAGGACCCCGTCCCGCACCCTTGTCCGCCGAGCTAACTCGACTGACTCCAACTCCAGCCCCGTCGACCACTGGCAGGCTGGCCTCGACAACGATCCCATCGAGGACGCGGACCCCGACGCCAGCGGCTCCCATGAGGCCCCGCACAGCGCAGCGGCCTCTCGACGCTGCGGCTGTCTCATCTGCCTCGTGGTCACGTACGCCATCTTGGTAGCCATGCCGTACCAGGACCAGATCGACGGGCACCTGCCGACACCGAGCCGAGACCCCAGCTACCGGCAGCGACGACGCCGTGAAGCTGCGGCACCAGGCCCATCCGTGTCCACTACGCCCCGACGCACAATAGCATACGACGCCGCGCCCGCCTTGTGGGGTCTTCTCAAGTGGACCAGCGCCAAACTCAGAGACATTGTCTCGGGCGGAGCCAGCGCAGTCGGGTCTGGCCTCTGGGGCGCCCTGAAATGGGCCAGCGGCAAACTCGGAGCTATCGCCACAGGCGGAGTGGTTTGCGGTCTCCTCCTGGTCGGCGCCAAACTTCTCGCTCAAGGAGCCGTCGGACACGTAGGAGCCCGCATCTGTGCGCGCGTCCTGGACTCACCCACGGCCCAGCGGTGCCTCCGCTGTTGCCAGCCGATCAGGAGCCCGCGCGATGAGGCCCCACACACGCTTCCGCGCACGCATCCCGACGACCCCGAGACTTAGCACGTGCATCCCCTTCGACACCCGCTGCTACAGGAACACTACGCCGCTGCAGTTGCCGCCGCAGTCGCCGATGTCACCACCGCCACCACCGTCGCCATCGTTGAAGTCACTGCCGCGGTATCGCGAGCCTCGTCTGTCACGCCACGGTCGACCAGCCCGTCCCCGCGAGACGGCCCCGCAAGCGGCGCGGCCTCTGGCAACCCGCCGACTCACGAAGCCGCCGCAGCTCAGGCCACCGACGCCGAGGCAAGTGAAGCACGTGAGCGCACCCTCGACGGCGACGGCGTGCACGGAGCGCCCGACGACGAAGCGGATGCAAGCAACGCCCGTGGTTCCTCTTCCGACATGGACACCCAACCACCACGACGGCGAGCACGCCACGCATCACCCGCCAGGCCCCAGGCGCCTTCAGGCCCTGGTACGCCCCACCCAGCCCTCTGGCCACCGACGCGCAACTTACGCAGCACCATCCAGCGCGACCCAGCGGTCCCCGTGCCGCCGACGAGCATCCTCACCTCCCTGTACCAGAACGGCTTTGCGCTTGGTAACAGTGGCGTGACTACGGAGGACATCGAAGACGCCCTGCGACTCTACGACCATCCTCGATTCACCCATGACCCAACGCTCCAAGCGTTGGCGCCGTGGACTGACATCATGCAGAGGCCCCCGAACCGACTCATTTGGGTGCTGGAAGACTCGGGCGGGAACTCAGGCGAGACGATCTTCCCCTACCTCACGTGGGACCTCCGTGCTCCTACCACTGACACGCCCACGGTCTTCTGGCACGGGACCCGCGGCGACCTTGCGGCCCGTCTCGCTTTCAACGGAGGTCACCTCCTGCCGGGCCCCCGCCGTGAAGCGAAGGGCCGAACCGCCACAAATGTCGGCCGCACGTACGTGGGTGTGCACCCGTCGCTGGCCGCGTGGTACGCGGTGCCGCCTCACCCGCCCCGCAGCCTCGAAGACGACACCCTCGCCTGGGGACCCATCGCGCTCTGGATGTGCGAGGCTACCAAACCGCCGCGCGGTGAGAACTGGCACAACTTCGTGAACGGGGAGGCTCACGGAGCGCGCCTCATCTACCCACGGGTCCTGGGCCTCCTCATCCGCATGGACTGGTGTGCCCCCACCGAAGCTGCCTCCAGGTGCCGTGCCCTCCCGCACACCTGTGGCATGGGCGACTGCACGCACGCCCTCCACATTGCCGGCTTCGATCACCCAGACCTCCGCGAGGCGGCTGAAGCCCGCGACCAGGAGGCAAAGATCTGGCGCCGGCTGGACACCGCGGCAGCGTGGCCACCGCCGCAGGCACTATACTCGCCAGAGGCAGCGCGAGCATGGGCTACACAGCACTACGACACCGAAGCAGCCACCAGGGCCGACCCCAACCAGCCCCGTCCGCGTGCCTCGCTTCGCAAGCTCCAGCTGGACCCGCAGCCACTGATCGACCTGGTGTACACTGCCACGGCCCAGGCTGCACCCGAGCGGTGGCAGTCTGACGTACGAGCGCCGCGCCCCAGCGGCTCCAGCCCTGGGGCCGCGTCTGGCCCATCGCACACCTCTCAGCCAGGTGCCGCCTCGGGACACAGTCCAGACCGCTCACCGACGGCATCGGGAGCCGACGACCGCCGTACGCCGTCCCTTATCAGCGCGGCCGCCGCCCTCGCCCGAGGCCATGCTCGCTCACGGCGCTCCGCCTCACGTTCGTCACGGCAGAGCGGCGGCAACTCCGCCTCTGACAGCAGCGACATCGACACGTGGGAGCACATCGAGACGGAAGAGGAGCCGACCGCCTACCACGTCCTCGCCTTCCACGTCCGCGATGTGCGGTCCCGTGTGAACGCCCCTGGCGTCGAGGTCTGGCTCGACCCAGGCGAGCATCACGATGGCGCCTACCTACCGTGGGGGGCGACCGTTGTGGGCCACCGCGTTACTGACCCTGCGGTTGCGGGTCGCGATGGCTGGGTCATCCTTCACCACGACCACGGCGACACCACCACCAGGCTCTGGGCACCGACCCAAGTCCACGTCAAGGCGGACGACACTTGGCGCACGGTCATGATCGCAGCGGACCTGGGGCCCCAGTGGATCGAGCGCCATGCTGACGACGCTCGCCTCCCCGCGGAGGCGGTCCGCACTACAGGCCAGTCCTGGTTCGCCGACGTCTGGCCTTTGTGGGATCGACCCCGACCCCACCCAGACGACGCAGTCACCGACGAGCAAGCGTTCCCGCCCCTACCAGGACGCTGGATTTGCCTACAGTGCCGATTCCAATGCTGCCAGTATTGTGCTGCCCGCCGCAACACGCAGCTCGGCACCTCGGGCCAACCGACGTGCCCGGACTGCTTCCTCAGCGGACTGCGTGCACCTATGGACTGGTCCACGGACTACTCTTGCAACAGCTGGACGCGCGTGTACAGCACCGACGACAGGGCCGCCGACACATGCTGCCTCTCCAGCTGATGCCCGCATCCGCCTCGTCCGCGCAGCCTGTTCGACGTCCGTGCCACAGGGATGCCTCCGCACATCCTCGCCCGCCAATACGGCAACGCGCCAGCCCAGCACGACCTCATGGAGCCCCCCCGAGCGCCTTCAGGCCCCGGGGGGGAGCCTCCGCAACCAGGCCAAGCAGGATACCAGGGCCAATGGTATCTACCACCGAGGCCGCGTCGCGTCCCCAAGCAGGGATTGCCCGACGGCACGAGGCGGCCACCAGGGTTCACAGGGACGGGGATGCCTGAAGACCCGTCTCCCGACCAACCGCTGTGGAAGGAAGGCTACGTGCTCTTCGGCCCGCACCAGGCCCTCAAGGAGGATTTCATCTTCAACAAAGCGGTGCGCCGACCTTACTCCCTAGCCATCACCAACATGTACAGGGATCGTGTCACAGTCAGGACCGTCTGCGAGTCTATCGCCGAGCGCATCCACACTACCCGCACGCGCTGGCGGGATGTGGTACTGTACTGGGATGCCGAGGGCGGCCCTGGGCCTCAAGCTCTCGACTACGACATGCGCCTCTGTGACGCCATGGTGAGTCGTGCCACGACCGAAGCCGAGTTGAACCACGACCGCAGCAACCGTGGTAGCTTCTGTCTCTATGGACCAGCGCACCAGCGGGCTGTGAACATCACGGTGCTCCCCGAGCCGCAGAACATTGACTTCGTGGAGCATGTACGGCGCTACTCACCTGACGGGGAGACTTACCCAGACCATGCCTTCGAGCACGTCTACCAGGGCTGGCGGCGGCCCGACGTGCCGCCCATCCTCCCCGACACCCGCCCGCTCTCGAGAGCCGACCAGCAGCGCTACCAGCAGCACCAGCAGCGCACCCAGCAGCGCGACCAACGCGACGCAGGTCAGCCGAGCACGCCACGCAACCGCTCTCCCGCGCGCGTCCCGACAGGCGACAGAGCGGTGTACGGCGGGGGCGCCGCCTACCACCGTGGCCCCATTGGTGCCAGGCCCGCGGCGGCAGGGGCAGCCGCCTCCAGCTACGGCCACGTCCCCCACGCCAGGGTGCACCCAGCGGTCGTCGGCTACCCGCGCGCAGCAGGCTCCCCCACGGGCCACCTCGCCCGCGCCAGGGTCCACGCGTGCCTGGGGCCATTACCCAGGCCGCCACGACAGCACCGCCAGCAACCAGTCCGCAGCGGCACCCCCTGCGGCTTCAGCCCAGGGGGCTGCGCCAAGCCGCGGCAGGACAGGGCGCCCCGCAGGATGGCGCGAGGCGAACGTGCGCGCCTGGCAACCGCGCCAACACACGCCCCCGCCAAACGTGGCCGCAGCGCAGCGCCCTGCCCAGGCAAAGCCCGCCCCCCCTGAGCGCGAGCGGCAGCCGCTCGTCCCGCTCGTCCTCACGCACACCCAGGCACACTACAGCGCCTCCCCGCGGCACAGCGAGGGTAGTGCCCACCGCGTCAGCCCCCGGCCTGACGCCGCCGACCCTGACCAGGCTGCAGCCTCGGCGGCGGGCGGCACAGGCGGCTCCCGCCCGCCCAGCCCAGCGCCCAGCGCAGCGCCGATCCGCTCCCCGAGCAGGGCGGACTCTGCGCGCGCCAACGCCCAGGCGGCCTCGCCACGTGACCGCCACACGGGCGGGCGCGTCCCGTGCAGCCGGCCCAGCAGCCGCCACCGCTCGCGCAAGCCCCCTGGGAGTTCCACGAGCTCGCCGCCCCGCGAGACTCAGGCTGACGCCCAAGCCCCCGAGGTGGTGCCACGTTTCGGTGCCGGCGCCAAAGACCCTAACGAGGTCGACCTCGAGCCGACGCCGTCCACGGACCAGGAGCTGCCACCGCCCACCCGCGTCGTCGCCCCCGACGAGGCGCCGACCTTCGACCCCTTCAAGCACAAGTACTCCGTCAAGGACCTCGCGGCGGGCTTCGGCGGCGGCTCACCGCTGTCTCCTCAGAGCCACGGCGGCGCCCCCGCCACCTCTGCCGCTGCCGCGGCAGCGGCGGCCCCGCGTGGAGTCAGCCCTGTCCGCAACGCGAGCCTCACGGCAGCGGGCATGGACGAGGCTCAGCGCCAGGCCACCGACCGCGCCGCTCGCCACGCCCAGCTAGTGGCTGACGCGCTGGCAGGGCGTGCGCCGCCGCAGCCACAGGGCCCACCGCCCGAGGCGAGCGCGGAGGGCGCACACGAACAAGCTGTTCCAGCTGATGCTGCTCATCACGGCACTGACGGGGCGGGCGCGCCGCCGCAGGACGGACCAGCGGTGTCGCGTGCGCAGTATTCGCGCGCGCGCTGCGCCGCTGCCGCGCCGCGCTGCCGCCGCTGGTTTGCTTTTGCTCTTGCGCTCGGCAGGATGGATCGAGGAGTCGCCTCCCTCTCCCCCTGCTGCCGTCTCACCTTTCCTCCCTCCGCCCCCCACGGTACAGGAGTGAGGAGGTTTTTTCGAGGCAGTTTTGCCGATGTTTATGACCCCCCCCCGGCGCAGCGTCGACCATGCCTTGCCTACACTTTTGGCCCGACGGCGGCTTCAGCCCCGTCCAAGCCAATCTGCTGCGACGCCATGAGCTCCTACTGTGGCCAAGCCTCCTACCTGGGTGACGGCCAGGCCGCCCTCCACCGTGCGGGGCGTGCTAACCCCAGCTCCACCGACGGAGATGGGCCAGGTCGCTCCATCCACCTCGTCAGCCTCAACATCACGAGTCTTCCAGCGAACTGGCCAACCATTACCGCCCTAGGTGTCGACCACAACGCCACAGTCATAGCGCTGCAGGAGACCCGTCATGCCAAGCCTACCAGGCAAGCCATCGCCACCAACGCCGCCAATCCACACCACGGAGGATACCAGGCCAGTCTGGGACCTGACCTGGACCTGGCGCGTGCCCAGCGCAAAGCTGCTCACGGTGGCACGGACCACACGGTCGAGGGCAACACCGGCGCCTCGGGCGGGGTTGCCATCCTCTCTAAGGACGCCATCGTCGACTCCACCGTCGACGACATTGCGACCTGTATCGCCACCCTCAAGGCCAAGAAACGATGGCACGAGGTCTTCCTCCCGCTCTGCACCCAGCACCGCCGCAGGCGGCGACGAAACAACCACGGTCCCGCTGGGATCTACATTGCGAGCCTCTACGGGGTCGCTGGAGGGGACAGCACCGATATATTTCGGCTTGCTGATTGCGCCGCCGCGAGGGTCGGCTCAGCCCCGTATTTCATTTGTATGGACGCCAACACGAACATCGACGACAATCCACACCTGCTGCACATGATGCAGCACGGATGGTCCAACGTCGCTGAAGGCACACCAGACCACACCATGCACACATATGGCAATATCCCTGACTGGGACCGCGTCACCAAGTGCCCCCGCACTTCGCGCATCGACTATGTCATCGCCAACCAAGCTGCGCGATCCCTTGTCACCGACTTCTGCTATCTGCGTGACTTGCCAGCGAAGTCCCATGTTGGCCTGCAGGTCACACTCGACCTAAGCCGCCTCGATCACACGGCCCCACGCCTTGTGGCCCCCACGCCATACCCTCCAAACGACGGAGCTCGTGAGGACCACGAACTCCAGGCACTAGGGACCCACATCGCCGGACGATACCACGACCGCATGGAGCAGGCTGACGCGCGCGACGATGTGGAACGCATGTTCGCCCTGGCAAACGAGGCCAGCCATGAGTGCCATCTCACCCGGCTGCGGGACCTGCCGCCCCCACCGCCAGACCACCCAAAAAAGAAGGCCCCTACCATGCACGGGCTCACACCCACGTTCGAGGAGCGACCCGCCGTCCCCCGCGCCTTTCCCACCTACGGAGCTTCCACGATTCACATGAACCGCCTTCGCAAGCTCCATCGGCAACTTTGCGAGCTTCGCTTCATCGGACTGCACCATCATATAGACTGCCGTGCTATCCCGCCGCACCTGGCGCAACGCATCGACTGCACGTGGGCCGCGGCCCGCCTTCTCTGCCACAAGCTGCGCCCCACGGCCCTCCTGGCTTTTCCTGACGCCTGGACCCCCGACGTGCCAGCGCCACGCGGAGAGCAGCTCGATCGTCTGATCCAAAATCTAGACTCGGAGCTGGCGCGACGTGCAAACCGAGCCAAAGCTGAACGCATCAAGATCTGGTCTGAGGGCGTCCGCGAGCCAAGCGGGCGAAAGGCGGCCATATACGCACGGGCTGCCGACTGCTCGCCCACGGCGTATCTCCGCACGCCTACCACTCCCGACGATGCACAGCTCCACTGCGACATCACCGCCTTCAACCCTGACCAAGCTAGCACGGACGACAGTGACGCCGACACCGACGCCGGCGGCTTCAGCCCCGGCGACGGTAGCTCGCCCGACACGGACAACGACGACGGCCCCATTCGTGGCCCACTACCAGCCCAGGTTCCCGACGCCCTCCCCGCCAACGCTATCGTTGCCAACACCAAAGACATGCTCAAGCTCATGGTCGACACCTGGGAGCCCATCCTGGGCACGTACCGCGCTCGCGCGGGCCATGACGCCGAAGCTATGCCGACGTGGGCGGACTTCTACGACGAATACCGCCAAGAGCTGCCTACGCCATCACCAGCAGCCCCCTTCCACCTTACCGACGACCAACTCATCCACTTCATTCGCACCCGTTCACCGCGCCGCGCGGGGGGACTCGACGGCTGGACGACCAAGGAGGCAAAGGAGTTACCCGACGACATCCTTCGCCTCTTCGCCAGCGTCTTACGTGCTATGCAACGCACTGGCACCATCCCCGAGCCCCTCCTGCACGTGCCAAACCCGTGCCTCCGAAAAGGCCGAGGGGAACTCCCGACGGACCAACGGCTTCTCTCGGTTCTTTCCGTGTGGATGTATGCGTGGGAGGCGCCGGCCTACCGTAGCCTCACGACCTGGCGGCAAGGATGGACCCATGCCACGAGCTTCGGCGCCGTTCCCAAAGCCACCATTGGGGATGTCAGCACTTCTCTCGCCCTGCGCATCGAACACGCCAGGACTTTACTCCTCCCCTTAGCTGGAGCAGCCCTTGACCGACAGAAGTGCTTCGACTACCTCATCACGGACATCTGTCTAAACCTTGCGCTGCACGCGGGGTGCCCACAAGACATCGTTACTGTCCGCCGAAACTTCTACAGACACCACAAACGCTACATCCGCATGAACGGAGCGTACTCCAGGGACCTGGCCAGGACAAACGGTCACCTCCAGGGCAGCTCGTGGTCCCTGGATGACATCAAGCTGCTCATGTGCGTGTGGACAAAGAGGCAGCACCGATACGTTCCTCGATCACTCAGCACTACCTTCGTTGACGACAGCAACTCCACTACCCACACCGCTCCTGAGCTGCAGAAATCTCTCGACGAAACCGCCAAGTTTGACCGATTCTCCGGTCAACGCATTCACCCTGGTAAAGTGGCAGGGTGGGCGCTCACCGATGAGCTGCACGCCGCCGTCACCCAGCTCACACTGGCGGATCGCCCCCTCCGAGTGGTCGATTCCTTCAAGCTCGTCGGGAGTTACATCAACGCCGAGGCAGCGCCGGCTCCAGCCGCGCTTAACCTCACGGCCACCGCAGACGCCCGTGTGCGGAGGGCGACTATCCGCCTGCCGCGCATTGGCAAGCTCCCGTCGCCGATGCTTATCAAGGCGCGGCACGCCCGATCCCTGGCCGCCAGCGTCTGCACCACGGGCACCGACATCCAAGCACCATCAGGCCCAGCCAAGACTGCCTACAACCACGCCCTCAAGGCGGCTATCCGCCCCAAGGGGAACAAGTGGGTCGAGTTCTGGACTCTCATGGCCGTGTGCGTGCCGGGACACGCCCTTGAGATCGACGCCATCACGCAGCGTGAAGCATTCCTGTGCCTGCGGCGTCAGGTTAACCGCGACGTCACACTCTGCGGGCTCGCCAGAGACCTCCAACACCACGTCCAGACCCTGTTTGGTGGAGGACCCGTCGGGCGACTCGTCCAGTCGCTCCAGCAGCTCCGATGGACCTGGCCCACATTTGGCATCATGTACGATGACTGGGGCTGCCCGATCAGCTGGCTGAATCTACCCCAAAACGCCTTCCTGCACATGCTGCGGGCCTCACAACGCAGGGCATTTCTGCGGAAGATCAAGCCACGGCGACACGACCTTGGCTACCTCGCCTCGGTCAGACAGGGCCTTGACCTCTTCGCCAGCACGTGGCTCGCGCGAACCAAAGGAGCAGCCAAATGCACTGCCTGGCAGCTGGCGCTCCTCCTGAACTACCTGTCGGGCGGGGACCACACCCAACAGCGACGATCCCGATCCAACACGTCGGCAGACCCCAGCCCCATGTGCCGCTACTGCGACGAGGAAGAGGAAACTCAGGAGCACACTGTCCGCGACTGTAAGTGCTGGGCCCGAGAAAGAGTTCCTCTCACCACCCTCATCAGTGACGACCAGTGGGCCCGTCTTCCGCCGCACACAAGACACTGCGGGCTCTTCGACGAAGACCCAGCCCTCCTCGACCTGCAGGCCGACCTCGCGAGGGACCCGCTGCCACAGCCCATCCCGCGGCCCCCCCCTGAGGGTGATCCTGCGGCTTCAGCCCAGGACACCTACACCACCTACCTTGACAACGACACTGGATGGACATGGGTCTATGCTGCCACGGACGGTGCGTGCACCAACCAAGCCATCCCACTCCTAGCACGAGCGGGCTACGGCGTCTACTACGGCATCGACCACCGCATGAACTACAGTGCACGCGTTCACGGCCTAACGCAGAACGCCCAGGTTGCGGAGACCCTTGCCATCGTCCACCTTACGGCGTGTGCCGAACGGCCCGTGCACGTCTTCGTGGACAACCAGGCGGTGGTCGATGGGTTCCAAAGCATCATCGACGGACATCCAGCGCCGCAGGGCACGCACGCGGAGCTCTGGGCAATGATTCACCGATGTGTCATGGCCAAGCCCGACATGTTTCGCGTCGAAAAAGTCGCCAGCCACCTGGGAGACCTGGGCATCGACCTTGGGCTCATCGGGCCCATCGCGGAGGAGTTCAACCGTCAGGCCGACGCCCTTGCCACAGCGGCGGCACGCACGCACAACCTCCCCGACGACATCGTTGAAGCTGCCAAAACACGACATCGCCAAGCGACCGTGCTTCACGGGGTCGCTGTCGCCATCTACGAGCGCAGACACCGTACTCTGCCGCTCCCACACCGCAGGGCTGGGTTTACAGCGGCTGAACTCAGCAAAATGGAACCAAACCCCCTGCTGTCGGACCAGGCACCACCCGCGGCTGGACCAGACATCCCGCAGAACCCGGACGAGCTCTGGGCCGAGGCCCAACGGGCGATGTACGACGAACAGGAGGACGACCCGTTCGGCTTCGGCGGGGGACTAGACTTCCTGGACGACGGGCCAGCCAGCGCCAACCTTGCCCCGTCGGGCATCCGCACGACGCCCACCTCGACTCCGCCACCGAGAGCGGCACCGCACCCACATGATGACGTCGCTCACCTCCAAGACGCCGACGAGGACTTTTATGATCCCCTCGGATTGGGTGGCAGCATAGACGACGTCCCGCCGACACCCCACGCTGCCGACGATGCCGCTTCATCGAGTCGCCACCCGGTCACGCGGCCGACCTCTGAGCCCTCGCACGGCATCATGATTGGTCCCTCCGTGCCACCAACCCCGTCCCCCCACCAGCGCCAGCCCGCGGGGGCGGCTTCAGCCCCCCCGCAGGGCACTGAGCCAGTCAGGCCGTCGCGCCCCGTCCACGCTCCTACTGTTGCAGGCTGCGAGGCTGCGGCTCCTCCGTCCTCATGGGGCGTGGCCCCAGCGGCTTCAGCCCTGGGACCGCGCGACACCCTCCAGTCGCCTCGCCACGGCGACGGCCGCCAGCGCACGGACCGCCGCACCGCGCTGGTCCACCACCTGGCCAGGCGCACCGATGACCTCGTCCCCGCCGCGAGGCCCGCGGCCGCGGGCACAGAGCAGCCGCCCCGCACCGACCGCGAAGCCGAGCTGTCCCAGTCTACGGCCGCTCTCCAGCAGAGGTGCGCAGCTCTCGCCGCCGACCTTGCCGCTGCCCAAGCCCGTCAAGGCCCTTTGCTCCAGCGCCTCCACCGCGCCGGTCGTGCCTTCGCCGAGCTGCTTACACCCCCGCCCGATGGTGCTGCGCCGCCACTCACCCTCCATGCTATGCTGTCATCGCTCCGCGGCGCTCCGCCTGGAGCCCCGCGCTAATCTCCGCCATTCTGCCTGCCCGTGTGCACGCGTGGCCCCGCGTCCACGGTGTCAGGGCGTGGGGGCGGGGGGTGCCCCGTCCCTGCGCGCCGCGCTGCGGCCAAGCGCCCAACTGGCGGTCTGCCAAGCCGCCTAGCCACGTGTCCGCACGTCGCCTTTCTTGTTGGGGCCTTCTTCGTCACGCGGTCTGACACGTGAGATCTTCACAGTCTGTCCGCCGTCCGTAGCTTCAGACGCAATGCGCCGGGGGAGGGGGTCTGTTGCCCGCCCTCGTATCTTAAGGCTGCACCGCCGCTAATAGTGTTTTGCGGGTTGTCGCACCGCAGTGCGCCTCGCGGACGGACCCTGGTCCGCCTACTTGTCCGGTCTCTCTCTCTCTCTCTCTCTCTCTTTCTCTATCTATCTATATATCTATAATGTATATCTCTGTAGAATCTCTCTTTGTCTCTCTCTCTCTCTCTCTCGAACCACGGCCCCTCTGGGCCGCCCAAACCGACGGAAATTTACACAGACAGGGCAGTGCCCGCCTTCCACGCGGGGGCTGCCTTGGGTGGCGTCTGACCCGCAGGGCGCTTTCGCTGGGGCGTCGACAAGCATGACAAGGACCTCGAAGCGCCGTTCAGCGAGAGGAACAGCACGCGGCAGTTTTCGTGCCAGTGCCCAGGGGCCGTGGCCGACGGTGAGAACGGCCGCGTCAAGGCTTCGCCCTGGCCGATCGGTCACCAGGAAGAAGGCCAGGTAATCGCGGAACGCTGGTGCCACTTGGGCTGCTTGCGGCGCGAGCGCGCCACGGTGTTCAGGCGCTTATCACCCATTGGGGGACGCGCCCCAAGCATCTGGTGCCGTCAGCGATGTGTGCAGAGTTGGTCCTCGTCCGGAGAATGCTGCCGTTCCGTGAATTCGAACTGCGGGCGAAGGTGTCGAGCTCGCTCGCTCACTTGCACCGACGCTTCAGAGCCAGGGGCCAGTGCATGTCCGAGTCGGGCTCACCGCCCCGAAGCGACGCTCGCAGGTTTGGCCGAGCTGGCCTGGGGTCAAGGTCAGCATGAGGCGTGGCAGGGCTCATCGAGTTTTTTCGGAGGCACTGGCGGAGGTCGGATGGCCCTGGGGCGCCTCGGCGTCGAGGTGGCCTTGCGCGCGTCGTTGGAGATCCCGGGGCCCCCGTGCAACGTTGCCCGGGCGAGGTGGCCCGATTGCGTCGAGCTGGGCGATGTGGCCGTCGTCGCCCTAGACGCAGCCGTGGGCCTCGCGGCGCGCCCCCCCCCGCCCTGAAGTGCACCTCGTGGTCGGGGGCCCCCCTTGCCAGCGGTTCGCGGGGGTCAGTGTCTGGTCGCGCGGTTGGACAGGGGGGCAGGCGCAGCTGGTCAGCGGCGCCCCTAGGGTGGCCGATTCTGCCCGCCAGGCCGCGCCCGCCGCCTCGGCGCACGCGCTGGATGAGAATGTCAGCCCGATGTGCGCCGAGGACCTCGAGTGCTTCAACGAGGTCACGCAGGCGATGCCCATCGAGCTCAGCGCCGGCTGGCGCTGCCCGGTCAGGCGGACGAGGCGCCATTGGACCGGTTGGCCGCTTGGCCCTCAGCCCCCAAAGTTTCGATGGGGGGGTCCAAGCCTGGGCGATCCAAGCAACGCTCCAAGGAGCGCGGCCCAGCGGGGCTGGGCGGCTCAGGCGAGGTGCGAGCCGTCCGCGGGGAGCAAGGAGCCTGGGCAACCTTCGCGCGCCCCGCCCGCCACGAGCGGCCTGCCCCTCCCCCGCGGGCCTGCTGCCGACGCCCCCTGCAGCGAGAGCCCGCGGGGAGTTAGCGAGCACCTGCCGCTCAGCCGCTGCGCCCCAGGTCCAAGCTAGAGAACGCGAAGACCAGGGGCGGCGAACTGCGGCCTCTGACGAACACTGAGTGGGCGGCGCGCCCGGGGCGCCCCGGGGCCGATGCCGGCGGGCCCCGCCGAAGGGCGGCAAGGGTTCCAAGCGCGAGGTCGATGGCGCCAAGCGCGCTCTGCCAGTCTCGGTCATGGGGGCGCCCTTTGGCCGTGGCCCGGTCGCCGCTGCACCGCTGGCGCGGCCGCCCTCCGTGGCCGAGTGCGCCTGCGAGCGAGGCGCCGAGGGATTGAAGTGCGTCGCCGCGCTGCTCGGGCTCGGCAAGCCACTTCGCGAGGCCGCCTGCGCTGGCGCGCGCGGCGAGCTCGGCGGGGCCCGCGCGCCCTCGCCCACGTTCGCAGTGAATTCTTTAGGCTGGCCGAGGAGGGCGACCCAGGCTTGCCGCTGGCGCTTGAGGCGCGCTCGCCCTTTGACCGGGGCAGCGGCCATCGCGACGACGCACTGGAGATGCAGGCATTGTTGACCACGCCGAAGTGGCGCTTGCGCACGGCCTCCGCGTGGGCAGGTCGCCCCATCCACTTCTGCGGCTCACGTGCATGCGTCGCGGTGGCCTGGGAGAGCAGATCCACCTCGGTCCAGCAGCTCCACTGATTCACGCGCGTCAGTGCGCCCCTGTTCGCCAGCGCTGGCCGCCCCCGCCCGCTCTACGTCGTCTTGGCCGGGCCGGAGCTCGAGCCGGCCGATGCGCCGAGAAGATGGCGGCGATGAATTATTTGGACCGCGGGCAGCAGACAGTCGAAGCGACGCAATCGACCAGCAGCAGGCGCGCTATTTTCTTCGCAGGTCCAGCTCCGGACAATCAAGAGGCACCTGGAGGCTGCCAGATATTTCCAGTGGCTCGAGGGAGACAGCGAGCCATTGCCCGCGTCCGTTGCAGAGACGGACGAGGTTTGGAGTTATGCCGGTCGCTGGAGGAAGCGAAGGCTCGCGTCGGCGACGCACTGTGTGGGCACCGACACTCGTTGCCCCGTTCGCGTCGAGGCCTACGCGGCGCGTGGTGCTTTTTGATAGGCGTGGGGACAGAGCGGGACCCCTTTTTCGGAGCCAGGCCCCTGCCGCCCGAGCAGGCGTCGGCCGCGTCTGGCGCTGCGCTTGCCGAGGGTGGCCTTGCAATGGCGTCTGGCCTGCTGCTCTGCGTCAGTGGCGCGCTGCGCCCGATCGAGCCGATGCTCGCGGCGGGCCAGCGCGCGCTCGGCCTTGGAGAGGACACTGCGCATTTTGCCATCGGCTTTGCCAAAGGAAAACAAAAGGTCAGGACCCCCCCCCCCCCCCCCCCCTGGCACGTCATCGCACGCGGGCTCAAGGACGCAACTCTTTCTGCCCGAGTGCTCGCTGGCCGGCGCCTGCCACGGGGGGCCGCGGGCTTCCAGGCAGCCATCAGGCGGCTGGCCCTAAATGCGGGGGCCGGCCCTGACACGCGCAAACCCCATCGCCGGGGAGGGGCCGCCCAGCCTCAGCAATATTTTCGCCAGAAGGCGGGGGCATCAGCCACGATCTAAATTCAAGACGGAGTGTCCACACTGCAGCGCGAGCAGCATACAGGCCAACAGTATAATCAGAGTGAGGGGGCTGGGCCGAACGGTCATTCACTGTCCCTGGGTGCGTCGCTGAAGTGGCACTCCGCGATGCGGATTATTGTTGTTGTCGTTGTTGTTGTTGTTGTTGTTGTTGTGGTTGTTGTTGTTGTTGCGGTTGCTGCGGTTGTTGTTGTCGTTGTTGTTGTTAGGTTGTTGTTGTTGTTGTTGCTGCTGCTGTTGTTGTTGTTGCTGTCGTTGTTAGAGTGTTAGGTTGTTAGGTTGTTGTTGTTGCTGTTGCTGCTGATGCTGCTGTTGTTGTTGCTGGTGTTGTTGGTGTTGTTGTTGTTGTTGTTGTTGTTGTTATTCGTATGGTTGTTGTTGTTGTTTGTTGTTGTTGTTGCTGTTGTTGTTGTTGTTGGTGGCGTTGGTTGTTGGTTGTTGGTTGTTGTTTGTTGGTTGTTGGTTGTTGGTTGTTGGTTGTTGGTTGTTGGTTGTTTGTTGTTGTTGTTGTTGTTGTTGAACATTATTTCTTCTAAAGAATAATTATTGTTGGGGCCCCTGGTGCGCGCCCCCCCCGCCGCGCCTAGGCCGCAGCCACATTTTCATCGTTTTCGTGAGGAAGTCTCAGGCAAAACGGATCCAGATCCGGTTGTTTTGTTCCCCCCCGCTTTCCCTTGCAAAAAACAATATAAAATGACATTTCTTGTTCTAACATAACCGCATTTCAAGAATCCCTTGCAAAAAATATGGTAAAGTGGACATTCGCGCGCGCAAGAAGAAATCCTTCCAAAACCTTAGTTTTCGTAGCGATTTTAACATAAAAACATAAAAAAAACAATGGTTTTTTTTTTTCAAAAAAAACGTGTCAAAATTTCATCCCGCGCGCTCTTGCGGATTCGTAGGAAACCCAACACTTTTTAAACATTTCTGTCAAACGGGCTTTTGCGAGCAACTTTTTCGAACTTCTGCAACAACGGTTGCGCACCTGCCAGGGCCATCATCCCTGTCAAATAATACCATGCGGGACACATTCGTTTTTTCTTCGCGCGCGCACGCCGTCGTCGTCGGCCGCGGGGCCCTGAATAGTAGCCACGGTCGTCCGCATGCCACGAAGTGAAGTGTCCGAACGTCATAGGGCGGGAAGCTGGGTGTGGGTGGTGGCGAAGAGTCGTTTGGAAATTTGGTAGAGCTTGAACCGGCCCCCCCACAAAGTGGGGGTATTGCCCGCCTCCTATGAAAACCCTGGCACTGGTGAGAACGGAGTGTCCCCACGTGCTAGTAATTGTTGTTGTTGTTGTTGTTGTTGTCGCCGTCCCACCCGCGACCCGCCCCGCGACCCGCCCGCGACCCACCCCGCGACCCACCCGCGACCCACCCCGCGACCCCCGACCCCCCGCGACCCACCCCGCGACCCACCCGCGACCCACCCCGCGACCCGCCCGCGACACCCCGAGACCCCCCCTCGGCGACCCACCCGCGACCCGCCGGCAACCCACCCGCGACCCACCCGCGACCCACCCCGCGACCCACACGCGACCCACAGCGGACCCACCCGCGACCCACCGCGACCCGCCCGCGACCCACCCGCGACCGCCCCGCGACCCACCCACAATTTTTCGGCGCCTGCGGCGGGTTTTTTCTGCGTTCGTTCCAGGTGGAGAACCTGCGACCCACCCGCGACCCAAACCGCGCCCGCGACCCACCTGCGACCCACCGCGACCCACTGCGACCCACCCCGCGACCCACCCAAAATTTTCGGCGCCTTCGGCGGGTTTTTTTTTTGCATTCGTTCCAGGTGGGAAACCTGCGACCCACCCGCGACCCAAACCGCGTGCAGTGTACAGATCAATATGTTCGGCGCTTGCGGCAGGCTGTTTTCGAATTCCTCCCAGGTGGAGGTAGGGAACCCGCGACCCACCGGCGACCCAAATTACGTTCACTGAACAAAACAAAATTTGGGCGCCTGCGGCGGGTTTCTTTTTGATTCGTTCCACGTGGAGAACCTGCGACCCAAACCGCGTTCAGTGTACAAGTCAAAATTTGCGGCGCCTGCGGCGGGCTGTTTGCGAATTCCTCCCAGGTGGAAGTGGAGAGCCCGCGACCCACCCGCGACCCAAACTACGTTCATTGAACAAACCAAAACTTCGGCGCCTGCGGCGGCTTGTTTTTGCATTCGTTCCGGGTGGCCCACCAGCGATTCCCTTCGCGCTGAACTTGTAAGAGCAAGCAAATCGGCGCCTGCGGCGGGCTTGCTCGCATTGGCTTGGGACGACGACGACGACGAGTTCGAGTACGAGGACGAAGAGGAGGCCGACGACGAGGGCGAGCAGAAAAGGAGGGGGGGGCGGAGGGGGACGACGAGAAAGGAGGGAGGAGGAGGAAAAGGAGGAAGAGGAGGAGGAGGAGGAGGAGGACGAGGACGAGGAGGTGGAGGAGGAGGAGGAAGAGGAGGAGGGGGAGGGGGAGGGGGAGGGGGGGGAGGAGGGGAGGGGGGAGGAGGAGGAGGAGGAGGAGGAGGAGGAGGAGGAGAGGAGGCGGAGGAGGAGGGAGGAGGAGTAGGAAAAGGAGGAGGAGGAGGAGGAGAAGGAGGAGGACGAGGAAGAGGAGGAGGAGGAGGAATAATAATAATAAGAAGAAACAGAAGACGAATAATAAGAAGACGAATAATAATACTGATACTAAGAAGAATAATAATCATAGTAAGAATAAACAGAAGAAGAAAAAAGAAGAGGAAGAGGAGGAGGGGGAAGAGGAGGAGGAGGAGGAGGAGGAGGAGGAGGAAAACGACGACGGCGACGGAAAGGAGGAAAGGGGAGGATCGGGGGGATGGGGGAGGAAAAGGAGGAGGAGGAGGAGGAGGAGGAGGGAAAGGAAAAGGAGGAAGAGGAGGAGGTGGAGAAGGCGGAGGAGGAAGAGGAGGGCGCCATCGACAGGGAAGGTGAGGGCCACGAGGTCCGCCGGCTCCACGCCCGCGTCGCCCGCGCCCGCCCCCTCACTCTTATCGGCAATTGCGGGGTGCTACGTATTACTCCCGTTTGCAAGGTGCGCCATTTTGCGTGAAACCACAGTCGCCCCAGAGCCTCGGCGACGGGGCCGCGGCGTGGGCGCGCGCCTGACAAACCGCGGCCCGTTGGCTCCAGGTTGACGCCCGCTGGGCGCGCGCGTGACAAACCGCGGCCCGTTGGCTCCAGGTTGACGCCCGCCCCCCTCTGCGCCCAAGGAAGTGCCTTCCGCGGATGCGGGGGAAGTGGGGGGCGGGGAGGGGGGCGGGGGCGAGGCCTGTCGCCAGCATGCTATGGTCGGGCGTCGCCTCGTCCGTGCAAGGGACGGCCACGGACGTATTAGTGCAGCCTCGCTTCCATTCCGCCGGGTTGCAACTTCTCGTGGCCACCAGCCCCGCCCAGCAACATCAGTAGCCTTGAGAATTGTTGTCGCCCTCTCCTTC
This sequence comes from Prorocentrum cordatum, assembly GCA_963575745.1. Taxonomy (NCBI): domain Eukaryota; class Dinophyceae; order Prorocentrales; family Prorocentraceae; genus Prorocentrum; species Prorocentrum cordatum. The sequence continues at coordinate 12,890 of CAUYUJ010014750.1, read as the reverse complement.
GGCCAGCTGATCCTCCGCTGAAGGGCGGACTTTCGTCTGGAGTGGGAACGCGCGACAGAAACCGGGGCCCATCGGCTCAAGGACTCCGACATGCTGTGCGCTGGCGTCGGCGCGCCCGCCCCGGGCTGGACGGCTCCGGTACACAATGCAACAGGATACCCGCCGTTGCGGCCGCACACGGGAGAGCGCATGCTGCTTCGGAGAAGAGGAACGAGGAGAAGCCAGGAGGGAGCGCGGCGCCATTTTGCACGAGGGATCGGGGCCTAGGGTGCGCTTATCCATATTCCATATGTTTACAATGGGTCGTGGCTTCGGGAAAGGGGGGGAGGCACGCGGCCGATTGCAGCGAAAGGTGGGGTCCTTCTTAGGGCTGCGCGCAGCTGATTGCGAGTAGTTCGGGAGGGGGCCCTTCGCTGGAGTACAGAAGCCCTCGCAGGCAGCGTCTACTACGCCTCAGCGTTCCAAGGGCCACGGTGGCGGATTAGCCTACGGAGGGAAACTTGGGGCGGATAGCGCGTTGCAGCATCGGCGTTGTGTGCTGGGTTTGCTCTCGTCCTGCTCAGTTTCCCCTTACTCTTCCTTCTCCTTTTTTTTTTAGGGGGCGTTGGGGGGGGGAAGATGGGATAATGTGCGCGGGTGAGAAAATGGAGGGGGACATGAATCAGGTTGGAGGACGACGGAGCAGGAGAGAAAGGAGGAGGGGGAGGAGAGAGGTAGACCAGATACGATATCGATGTTGATGATGATGATGATGATGATGGTGATGATGTTGGTGCATATGATGATGGTGATGATGGTGATGTTGATGATGATGGTGGTGACGATGATGACAACGATGCTATTTATGATACAAATAATAATGGTGATGATGATGGTGATGGTGATGGGGATGCTGATGATGTTGATAATGATGATTACGATGCTGCTGATGTTGACGCTCATGACTTTGATGCTGATAAAGATGATGCTGATGATGATGATGATGATGATGATGATGATGACCATGCACATCATTTTGATGGTGGTGATGATCAAGATGACGATGGTACTGATGGCGAAGACGCACATGTTGACGATGATGGTGATGGCGATGGTGATGGTGACTGTAGTGATGATGATGATGATGGTGGTGGTGGTGATGATGATCATGCTGATGAGGATGATGGTACTGGTGATGGTGATGATGATGCTGATGATGATGCTGATGCTGATAATGTTGATTATGCTGCTGATGATGATGATGATGATGATTATGATGCTGATGCTGCTGCTGTTGCTGATAATGATGGGGTTTAGGATGCTGATGATGCTATTGACGATGATGCTGCTGATGATGCTGCTGATGCTGCTGATGCTGATGCTGATGCTGAAAACTGGTGATGGCGATGCTGATGCTGATGCTAATGCTGATGCCGATGCTAATGCTGGTGATTACGATGATGGTGATAAGGATGCTGTTGCTGATGTTGATGATGAGGAGGATGCTGACGATGATGATGTTGCTGACGATGATTCTGATTACGAGGCTGATGCTGATGATGATGCTGATGGTGATGATGCTGGTGATGATGATGGTACTGATGGAGATGACGATGATGCTGATGATGATGATGGTGAGGATGATGGAGGTGATGATGATGATACTGATCCTGGTGATGATGTTGATGATGATGATGGTGCTGATGATGATGATGATGATGATGATGATGATGATGGTGGTGATGATGATGATGATGATGATGATGATGATGATGATGATGATGATGATGATGATGATGATGACTGGTGATCACGACCAGGAGGAGGTGGAGATGTAAAACCACCAGGAGGAGGAGGAGTGGCAGGAGGAGGGCGAGGAAAAGGATGACAGGGAGGCGGAGGAGGAGGAGGAGGAGGAGGACGTGAGCGCATGCCCGCCATTCTCTCATATATACTCATTTCCGCTCTATTCTCCTGGAGGGCGGATGGAGTCGAGAGGAGGAGGAGAAGTAGGAGGAGGAGGAGGACGAGCAGGACGAGGAGGAGGAGGAGCAGGACGAGACAGAGGAAGAGCAAGACGGGGAGGGATGACGAGGTCGAGGAGGCCAGAGAAGGAGCATGAGGGAACAGGGGCGAGCAGGCGGCGACAGGAGGAACCACGCGCAGGAGGGATCGGGAGCCCCAGGACAGAGAGGATGTGGGCGGCGGCGCTCCCCCATGCCGCCGCGGGGTTTCCGCAGGCTCAGTTTGCTGGCCATCGTTCCGTCGGAGAATGGCGCAGGGCTGCGAGGCACAACGCCGGGCGGCCAGGACCCGAGGAGGGGGGGCCGCAATTGGGCGACCTGTGCTGGGAGCACGACCAGCTTACCTTTCGTTCTGCCTCGAGAGTGAAAGGGGCCGACATTGAAGCAGCGTGTCAGTTGTTGGGTTAATTGTGTGTATGGGGGCAGCGTGGCATGTAGGAGGAATACGCCCCATGGAGAAGGAGAGCGAGGACGTATGTGCGTGTGGCCCTGGCGCGACGGAGGAAGAGGCCCCAGGGAGGAAGAGGACGAGGAGGGGGAGGAAGTGCGTGTTGCCTCGGCGCGAGCGACAGTTCGAGCGTCTGTGCGGGGCGCGACGCTGAACGATCGTCAGCAGAAGCGGCAGGAGCGGCAGCGACCGCACGAACGACAGAGGGGTTATACGCATCATGGGCAGGTGGGGAAGGGCACCAGCATGATGAGACGCATCAGGATGAGGATGCAGATGCGGGTGATGGTGACGATGATGCTGATGACACGTATGATGCTGATGATGAGGATGACGCTGCTGATGATGATGCTGGTAATGTTGGTGGCGATGGTGATGATGCTGATGCTGGTGTTGATGATGATCATGACGATGATGCTTATGATGCTGATGCTGCGGTTGTTGATGAGGATGAAGATGGTGATGATGACGATGATGTTGGTGGTGATGGTGGTGATGGCGATGGTGATGGTGTTGGTAATGGTGATGATGACGATGCTGATGGTGATGCTGATGCTGATGTCGACGGTGATGATGATGCTGTTGTTGAGGTTTCTATTGATGATGATGATGATGATGATGATGATGATGATGATGATGATGATGATGACGATGCACCTGATGATGATGATACTGATGCTGACGATGATGCTGATGATGCTGATGACGATGATATTGATGCAACTGATAGTTATGCTGCTGCTGCTGAAGGTGATTATGATTGTGATGATACTGATGGTGGTCCGATGACGATGACGAGGCTGATGATGCTGATGATGCTGATGATGATGTTTACGATGCTGCTGGTGATACTAATGGTGATGGGGATTATGATGATGCTGATGAGCATGATGATGATGATGCTGATGCTGATGATGATGATGATGATGATGATGATGATGATGATGGTTGTGGTCATGATTTTGTTGCTGATGAGACTGATAATGATGCTGAGTATGATGCTGATGATGATGCTGATGTTGTGAATGCTGGCGATGCTACTAATGAAGCTGTCGATGCTCATGCCAATAATGATGCCATTGCCGACGACGACGAATATTCCGATGATCATGTAGATATTGATGATGAGAAGGAGGAGGAGGAGGAGGAGGAACAGCTAGAGGAGGCGGAGATGACATGGTTCTGGGTACGTGGTTGTTTTGGACGCGCGGGCGCCCGAGTCGCCTGTCAAGGACATGACAGGAGCGCCGATATGGTATGTCGTGTTCGAGGCCTTACCCAGCTTTCTCTGGACACCAAGGGAAAGGGAGCTTGAATAGGGTTGGACTAGGTGTGGTCGGAAGGCAATAACGCATCGCCGATGCATCGGCGAATCAATGCGACCTGGAGCTCGATGTTCTTCAACCCCAACGTCCCCAAACCATCGGTGATGTATCGGTGATGTTGCGCGATTCTCCGACCCTATCTTCTCCAGCCCTGTTTGGGTGGCCTCTACCCGGGGGGGACGACGTTTGAAATAAGCAGCCCGAGCATTCCTTGGTCTCCATTACCATCGTGTTTCTGCATTCTCACGTCCAACATGTCTTGCGCCTGCGTGCTCTCTTCAGGCATCGCTTGGTATCACGTAGCCGCAGTCGTTTCCTAGGGACGGAGCGCGTCATCTTTGATCAAGTGTTGAAGCCTGGAGCGCAGGGATCCTCATATAAAAGGTCGTGCCCCCCCCTCCCCATCGCTACCCCCCTATCGCCCTATCCGCTCACCTCCCCTTAATCCCTCCCCTGCGGTCTGTTCCCTCTTCCCTCCCCCTCCCCTCCCCCTTGCTCCCCCTCCCACTCTTTCCCTCCCTCCTTGCGTTCGCCGCCCGTCGAGGAGATGACATAAGATACAGGAGGAGAGGGCAGGAGGGCGCAGGGAATAGGGGGAGGGAGGCTTGAGTTGAGACTTTAGGGGGGAAAGGCGAAGTGGGGGAGAAGGAGCGGGAGGAGAAGGAGCGGGGGGTGGTGCCTAGGGATCGAGAGGGGGGGACGGGAGGTACCACGGAGGAGGAAGAGCAGAAGGCGGAGCAGGCGCAGGAGAAAGAAGTGAAGGCTTGATGAGGAGAGCAGGAATAGGGAGAGGAAAAGGAAGCGGAGACATGAAGTATCATGATAAAGAGGAGAAGGAAGTGGCGCGTGCCAGCGTGTGTCTCGATTAGATGCCCCACCCGACCGAGCGATCTGTTTTCCGCCTCGAGAGCCCAGTCTGCCGACCGTCCCGTGCTTCGTGATTGTAATGTGGATGGTGTCCTTCCACCGCCAGATGTGCAGCACAGCTTCTGTGAGGTCCTGTGGCCATCGGAGCACTTGCTCGGCATGGGAAGCTGCGTCTCGGACGCCGCTCAGGCGCTACTTGCTACACCCCCACAGTGACAACTCGGACTGCGCCTCAGATTCTTGCTTGCTTGCACGGCTCCTCCCTTGCACACTACTCCGGCAGACCCCGGCGGCTAGCGCGCCCGCGCGCTCACTTTGGAGGCCCTGGACGGCGAGAGGACCGCTGTGCTGGACGAGCTGAGCCAGGCGGGTCCCGTCTGCTGCAGACAGGTGTGTATGCAAGCATTTGTTGTGCGTTCCGTAGGCGCCGAACCTCAAATCTCGGCCGCCGAAGCCCGAATCTCGAAGACATTCAACCTGCTAACATCTCCAATGCAGTCACAAGTGGGTGTTGCGGGATCGCCATCCCTCTGCCTCCGTCCCTCTCTCAACTCCCCTCTCCTCCCTCTGCCTCTTTCTCCGCTCCCCCCCCCATCCCTCCCCTCTCCCTCCTCCCCCCGTCCCCCCTCCCTCCTCCCTCTTCCCTTCTCACTCCTCCCGCCCCCCCCCCTCCTCCCTCCTCCCCTCCTGCTGCTGCTGCTCCGCCAGGTTTTATTTTTCTTCGGCGGGTCGACGTGCGCAGGTCCTGGGGTCCGGTCCCCCGCGCAGCCCCGAAGCTATCCGCAACTCCGCGAGGTTCCCCGCGCCTTGGTGACGCAGCCCAGGGGCTGCGCGCGAGCCACGAAGGGGGGCCTCCATGCGGGCAAGACTTGTGTCCATATCCACTGCAGCTTGGGGTTTCGGGCTCCCTTCCCCGGAAAGCCGAGAAGCACTGGATATGGATAAAAATCAGGCCCCTACTAGAGGCTCGAATTTTAGCCATCTCCCGTGCGCCTCGGCCTTGCGGCGCCGCTTCCACGCTCCAGCGCTCCAGCCTGGTGCCCGCGCGCCCTCCTGGGGCTCGGCGCCGCGAGCAGAGGCGGCGCGCCCCGACTGGACTCGGCGTTCGAGGCCGGACTCGGACGCGGAGCTCGACATCGAGATCGGATCGAATCGGAGCTCGAGATAGCCGTCGGAGTCGGCAATTGGGACTCGCCGTCGCGGCAGCAATCGGAGTCCCACGCCACAATCGTCATCGAATCGAAATCGAGATTCGAGACCGTGATCGAAAATCGGAGTCGGAACTCGAGGCTGGGATCGGGGCGCGAGGTCGAGGTCGGCACCCGAAGCCGCACTCCAAGTCGAGATCGGAGCTCGGAGCTCGAAGCCGAAGCCGAGGTCAAGGCAGGAGGGGAGGAGGGAGGAGGGAGGAAGGGAGGGGGGCAGGGCAAGCTAGGTGCGGTCGCGTCACATCTGACATCCTACCCCTCCCTCCCATCCCTTACCATGGCGCAGATCCCCTCTCTACTCGCACAGTCGGATGTCGAGCAGGGCAATGATCCCGAAAGGGTACGCGATGCATTGTAGAGCTCGGCATGGCATGGCGTAGAAGAGCACCGCGAAGCGTAGTATCAACCTAGCATTGCATTGCATGCCGTGGCATGGCACGGGAAATGACGCCAGCGCTGCAGCGGGAGCACAAGTCGGAACGAGCGGAAGCACGCCGGAATCGGCCCTGGAGGCTTCCCGGGCGCCAGAAGCAGAAATTCAGCATTTTCACAAGAAAAATGTGTATTGGAATGGCCTTTTTTCGGCGCCGCCTCGGAACTCGATTTTCCGGCGCCGGCCGGAACCGGCTCCGGACCCGGCCCGGGCGCCGGCCCGGGCGCCTGCCCGGGCGTCGGAATCGGCCCGGGAGGCATTCAGCATTTTCAAAAGGAAAATGTGTATTGGAATGGCCTTTTTTCGGCGCCGCCTCGGAACTCGATTTTCCGGCGCCGGTCCCGGCCGGAGCGCCGGCCCGGGCGCCAGCTCGGGCGTGCAGCCCAGGCGCCGGCGGAAATGATGCCAGCGCTGCAGCGGGAGCACGATTCGGAACGAGCGGGGCCCGAAAATGAGGCTGGCGCCCAAGCGAGAGCAGCATTTTGGAAACAAATGCAGGCGAAAACCCAACTCCGGGGAAACCTGTGTGTAAAAAAACAGTACGCGGGGGGGGTCGGATATTTTCAAGCCGTCATCAGGGGAAGAGGGAGAGTAGTACTCATATTGAGTAATTGTGGAGGGGGAGGGTGTGTGCGGGAGAGTTGGGTAGGGAGGGGGGAGGTAAGTAGGGCTCGAACTCCAGGCCAAGCCTGCTGCCTGGAGGCAGCCGCCGCGCCCATCCCGCCCCGGCCCCGCGGGCGACCGCTGGCACTTGCTTCTGGAAGCTCGGGAGGAGGGGGGAGGGGGGAGGAGGGGGGGGGAGGGGGGTTGGACAAGCTAGGTGCGCGCGCGTCATATCTGACGTCCTACCCCTCCCTCCCATCCCTTACCATGGCGCTGATTTTCTCTATCCGCGAACTAGTGGGTGGTGGTGCGCGTGCGGTTGGAGGAGGGGGGAGGAGGCAGGCGGGGAGGGTGGGCGGGTGAACGCAGCTTTGAAGCTCAGAAAGCATCCTCGGCGAACAAAGTTCAGCGAGGTGGCGCCCGCACACAAGATAGTGCGCCCACTGACATTCGCACCGCGGCCGCTAATGCGCCCGCTAAAATTAGCGCCGCGACCGCTAACTCGCCCGCTAGATTTCACGCCGCGACCACTCAAGCGCCCACTAAGGTATTAGATGCGAAACGCAACTGCAACATTGAAACGCAGAAAAGCGGACGCGTTAGCGGGTGCATTTGCGGGCGCAATTGGAAGACTAGCGGGCGCGAGAGTGGGCGGGCGCGCGGGGCTGCGGACGCAAAAATCATGGGGCGCATGAGGTTTACGGTGGCGCGGATCGGGCCTCGGCGAAAAATAAAAACGAGCGTCTCTTCAACCGTCTGGCCCCTGGAGGCCCGCTCAGGGCCCAGGGCCTGCGCGGGCCGACCAGCCGCGAGAAATCGCGCGCGCGCGCGCAGCGATTGGGAGCAAAAAGCAATAATTTGAAAAATACGTTTCGAATTTCTGTCGGGCGAGTCTCGAAGTGTCAGTCCCGGGGGGGGGGGGGGGGGGCGCTTCGGGCCCCGGCGCCCGCGCAGATCGGCCCGCCACGAGACGTGACATAGAAGGGTGGTGTCATGAATTCCGGCGTTTTTTACGCAGTCTTCCCCGGCGCTCCTGGGCGTTACGCCCCCCATGGCTGTCATTTTCATCGTCGACCCACCCGGAAGTATCTGCCGAAACATTTGCCGAATTGTCCGCCGATCTTTATCGTCGATGGACAGATGTTTGCGCCGCCTAGCCCTGAGCAGCTCCGACACATCAAGAAACGCGACGTCGGAGCCTGGGGCCCTCGACGGTTTTTCCCGACGTGGTTTTTCGGCACGTGCCGATCTGCGCAGCTCCCGGGGCCCGAAACGGGCCTCCGGCGGCCAAAAGTAGAAGAGTCGCCCGCCGAATTCCGCAAACCGCCCGCCGAAATTCGAGAAATCGAGATCGCCGAAGTTCGAAGTTTCGGACTTCGAGCGGTGGTGCAAACTTTTGCCCTCCGGCGGCAGCCCGTCGCGAGCCTCTGATCGGGCGCGCGCAGGAGGGGGGCTGACGCCCAAGCGGGGCTGGCCAAAGTGGCCTCAGTTTGGGCTCCGAGTAATCACCCGGGGGGGAGGCGGGGGGGTGCGCCCCTGATTTCGGAGTTCAAGGTTCGGCCCCGCTCGGTCCCGGCCCCCCTGAGACGAGCGCCCGCCCCCGCGCGGCGCCAAGAGCCCCCAGGGTAGCCCGATAGGGTCACCAGGACCCTCTCCTGATTCAACGTCCTTCTCCCATTTGCTCTCACTGTCCTCCGTCGTCGTCGTCATCGTCCTCCGCATTCCTCCTCCTACTCGCCCTCGTTCTCTTCGTCCTCGCCCTTCTGCTTCTCTTCCTCCTCGTTGTCCTCATGCCCTCCTCGCTATCCTCGCGTTCTCCATGTCGTCCTCGTCATCGCCTCCTCGTCGCCCACGCCTTTCTTTCCTTTGTTCTCCGCACAATAAGCTTATTGGACGAAAGCGGCGCTTCCCGTTCTTGTCCGATCAGGTTTATGGTGATGGATTGTAGCCACTTGTTTTCGAGCAGCAGGTGGCACATCATGGCCATTCAGATGGCACGCACTTGAGCATCACAAGGTGTTGACTTCTGGGGTCAGGCGTGAAAGACATGCGGGCGGTACTCGAGGCACTGGTGGTACCTCATTAACTGGTGGCGTCTGCGGCTCGATGGTACTCGACAAGCAAGTGACACGCTGGGCGCTGGTGGCACATGATGGTCAGGTGCCCGAGCATCACCTGGCATCTGAAGCCCAAAGGAAACGATGTCAGCACGTGAGGCCTCATCAGTGGGTGGTACTGTAGGCCAGCGCACTAGCTACACAACAGACTGGTGTCAGCCTGCCGGTGTGTGTGTGTGTGTGTGCGGCTTCCGTGCTGGTGGTACTTGGGCAGTAGTGGTTCACGGACATCGGGTGGTATGCAATAGGCAGACAGTGGGCGGGAACCGTGTTATCCCGAGCGGAGAGAGCCCAGCGCCAAGACGAGGCGCATGGTCGTCAGTGGTCAGCATTGGCGGCCACTTGCCACGCGCCGCTCTGACACGGCCAGGCAGGAGGCCGACGGCCAGAGCCGCTCCAACTGAAGCGTTCCCAGATCTTTCTCGTGGCGATGTTGGGCCCGCGGGCGCTGGGAAGCCCAAAGACAGGAGGGCTCCACAGTCGGCCAGGCCGGTCGATATCAGCAGCAAGCAGTGGCCTCACGGCACCAACACCGCCGCGTCGGCGGGTGCCGCTCATGTGCGACCCATGGAGTTTTTCTTCAAGTTGTTGCTTCGAGTAATTTGTCATCATCGTTCAGGCATTCGATGGTCGTGTTCGTGGTTGATGCTACCCTTGAGTGATTTATGTGCATGTCTACCGATTGCCACGAACAAATTCCCAGTGACTCTAGATCTGTAGACGCTTGACATCGTCCAGTGCTCCTCTCTCCAGGGCGAGGGAGCTTCGACTGCCTGCGAGCCCGTTCGCCCTCTCTACCCTAGTCCTTCTCGCTCTCTCTCTCTCTCTCTCTCTCTCTCTCTTTCCCTCTCGCGCATCGCATGATGGCGATGGTTTTATTTTGAGGATCAGGACCTGCTGGGACGACCCAGTGGACGGATCGAAACTTAGTTAGCGACGTGGGGGAGGGATGAGCGGAAAATGGGATAGGACAGGATGCCATATATGGCGCCAGCACGTCTAGCTTGCCCCCTCTCCTCCTCTCTCCCTTCCCCCCCTCTCCTTCCCTACTCCTCATCTCCTACCCTCTCCTCTGTTCCCCCCCCCTTCCCCCCTTCCCTGCCCCAGCCCCCCTTCCCCGCCTCTCCCTTTCCTCCTCGCCTCCCTTTCTCAAATCCTCTTGTCCGAAGGCGGTCGGTCATCCAGGTAACCCTCTCTTCCCTTCGCCCCTCCTTCGCCCGCTCTTCCCTCTCATTATTCCCTCTCCCTTCCCCCTTCGTGTCGCCCCTTCCCTTTCGCATTCGTCCTCCCAACAATCCCTTCCCCCCGCGTTCCGCTCCCCTTTTGTGCCCTTCATTTTCCGCCCTACCCACCGTCCCCATTCCTTCCCATTTCTCCTCACCCCCTCAGCTTCTCTCCCCCCGCTCCCCTTTTATTATTTTTTTCCTGGCCCTTCCCACTTATTTGCTGTGATTACCGAGAGGGAGGTTGAATTTAGCATCGGCGCCAGCTCAATCCGGCCGAATCCCGCCGAAGGCGGCTCAATCCCTGGCATAGTCTGGCTTGCTGGCCGCTGAATCGGGCTAAGTCGCCCCTAACCGTCCCCACGAAGACCTTCCAGGAGATGCCTCCTCACGTCTGCTCCCCTCTTCGCCTTCCCCATCCGCCTAATCATCCTCGCCCTCCTCGAAGTGCGTCCCCCCCGGCGTACAGCTCGGCTGCATCCGCGGCAATCTGGAGCGGTCCTACTCGCCCAGAGACGAGATCGTGTTCCGGGCCCCGCCGCTGCGGTACCGGGGTCCCCGAGCCGGACGCCAGAGTTGTTAGTTACATGTCCACCGCTTGGGGAACCCATCTCCCGTGGACCTCGGGATGCAGTCGATGTTGATATTTTTGGGCCATCCTGCGGCCCGAATGCATCCACATCCGCCGCATCTTGTTTCTTCTGGCCTTGGGACATTGTTTTCTGGGACGGTGGACGTGTGCGAATCCCAGCCTTCTCATCAGGGGGTACTCGCGACGAAGACTACTTATTAGCCGATTGAGACGGGGGGGGGCGCTCCCAGATAATGACACATCAGTCCTTAGGGAGAGGGGGTCTCGAATGTGTTTTGCTGATTGGTCCCCCTGGGCCCCTGGGGTTCCTCACTGGGCCCTGGGCCCGTCCCAAAGCTTCTATGGATGCAGCGACTTGTTTGGGGGGAAGCACCGGGGTCCGCAACACGTTTCCCTCAGGACACGTCTCCCCCATGCCAATCAGGGGTGGCATGCGCGATGCGAAGTATGAACCGATCGGCACGGAAAGCCCGGTCCCCTCACTCTCCCACCAGACCGTTCAGGACAGGTGTGGAAATCCCGTCCCTACTAAGAATCGCCGTGGATGTGGGGCGACGGCTTCTTTCCAAACCAGTGCTGAACGGCCAGGTGGTGGCGGTTGGGGCCAGTTTCGATGGTTAAACAATGGGGGACATCCTTGCCACCTACCTGCAATTGCGCGAAAATTATTCAACGTGAAATTTGCTCGATTGTGGTTGCGTTCTTCGCCGAAGTGCTGCTTGGATGATTGGGGGTTCCAGCGCAGTCACAAGAAATCCGCGCGGAGCTCCGAACGTGCATGATTCCTGTAGTTGTTATTTTCGGTATTGTAGTATTCAGATTTGTTTCCGGGCGTATCCTGAATTTGACTGAATTGGCCAGGTCTCACTCATTGACAGGTGGTTGTTAGCTTCGGCGTCCGAGGGCGTATACTATTGTCCAGCCAGTCGCTGAAGCCCGTTCTGATAAGTCTCGGCGGCCTCAACGGCCACCTCTGGCAGGACGCTGAAAGATTCGGCGGCCGAGGATGCGACCTACAGAGCAGGTGAAGGCAGGACGTTCTTTGGTCTTCGGCGGGCGAGGGTACGACCCATGGCGCAACGCATGGCAGGACGTTGTGTGTTTCGATGGCCGAGGCTCCAAAGGGGAACTATCGTGTGGTCGTTGCTTGGCGCTCGTGTCGGTGCTCGTCGCGCAGCAGCATTGAGCAATATGTCTTATCTTCTCCGCGCGGAATGATGGGCTCACGCACCATTAAGTTTCGTGTCCTTACATGGATCATGTTCGTAAAGCATGGGTGCATGGCCACGGTCACGCACATGTTGGACATCTTTGCAGCCCGTTGCGCAGCTTGGGTCCGATTCGGTGCAGGGATAGCCGAGGAACAGTGGGAAGAGCGGAAGAAGAAGGAGGAGAAGAAGCAGGACGAGAGCGAAGAAAGACCTTTCAGAGGCCGTGGGCAGACCGCCCCGCGACCTCTCCTTCACGTCTGCAGTGCAAGCGTGGCGGCTGGCGTCGGGCCCGAGCATGCTGACCAGATGTTGCCCAAGGCTCGACCGCCTCGCACCTCGCAAGTTGGCTCACCAGGCACAGTAGGCTGACGGTTGCTGCTGTCCGCTGCCATTGCGGCTTCTTGGCGTCATTTAGGTCGGAGATTGCCAGGAGTTGCCGTTGGTTGCCACCGCTGGCCGCGCTGCGAGAGCCGCCAAGCCGAGGCTGATCCGCAGCTGGCGCTGTCCTGCCATAGAGCGGCACGCAGCCGCCGCAAGCTCCGAGCCATTCTCTGCGCACGGCTCGCCCTCTGGTGATTGCTCCTTATGTTCCTTGATTTTCTTCAGGTGCGTCTCTTCCTCAGTGCAGTACTTCACGAGCTGGCCGCGTTTCCGTGCCGTCGGTTTCCACCACTTTGACCGCCGCTGTCGTCGAGCTTCGGGAAGGGGGTAACCTGTTGCATGCTCTCTGGGACCATTCTGCTCGTTCAGGTCGTCTGCACACAGTCTTCTGGAGACGACTACCTGACGAGGATGCCGTTCCTGCGTCCCATATCCCAGTTTCTCAGCCTCCGTCGGATCGTCGTGCTGCGTTGCGGCGC
>CAUYUJ010014749.1:1123466-1128600 GCA_963575745.1 Prorocentrum cordatum | reverse complement strand
CCCCCCCCCCCCCCCCCCCAGGACTGCCCCAGGCCCTCGCGGGCCCTTCTCAGAGGTTGCTCGGGCGCCCAGACAGCCAGAATATGTTTTGCTTGCGACGCGGGGGGCAAGGTGGATGCCCATTCCCCCAGGGCCTCACGGCCCGCGTGGCCCCCAAGTGTGTCCCAAGATTGCACTCCCCCAAGAAGCGCCCAGGAAGCCCCTAATATACACCAGCCCTCGATGGTAGGTTCGTGCCCATTCCAGGCGCCACGCTCACTATGTCTTAGCATTGGTGATGTTCTTAACGCTGTTTCGGCTTCCCAGAACGATTGTAAGCCCTTCTGCGATAGCTTCATTTCAGATATTGAAGTGGGTTTTGCGACATTCTATCACAGGAGCGCTCGGCTAAGATGAGCGATGCTGGTTCGACGGCGGCGCCGTCACTAGCTCCTTCGGCTGGGCGGGCATCCCAGCGCGCGGCTTCCGCCGCGGGTCCGAGGGGTCGCGGCGGCGGGGCCGCAGGGGTCTCTCGCCCCCGCGCCAAGGGCCGCGGCAGGGCGGCGTCGGAAGGCGGGCAGCCGCCAGCCAAGAAGGCGAAGCAGCTCGGCAAGTGCAAGTGCTCAGCGTGCGGGACCAGCAGTAACAACTGCACCGATCCTTGGCCGAATCGGGCACCGCACCCGAGGACGGGCCTCATGGTGGATTTCGGCGACAAATGTGCGAAGTGTTGGAAGCGTTTCTCCAAGGGCGGCTTCCACATGTACCAGACCTGGGATGAGTATTGCGAGTACGCCCAGATCCCCGAGTCGGCGACGGCCTTGGCAGAGGTCGACAAGAACCTGGATGCGACAACCGACGAGCGAGACTACAGGCCGCATACCATCCAGATGCAGGACTCGGCGGGCTGGATGCTGAGAAAGGACTTCCAGGTTCTCGACACGACTGAGTTTACCTCGGAGATGGGGGGGCCGCCCCATTCGAAGATGCCATCGTGCCCCTCCGTCGAGGTTCGCAAGCAGGGCAGTGCCAGTGCCGATGCGTTCTACCTCTTCGAGCACCCACAAACGCCTGGTCGCACGCTCAGCGTCTTCTCGAAGTTCTCTGCGTTGGACTCCTGCGTGCACCTGAGCGCCGACCAGCACATGGCTAAAGACATGGGCCAGCAGGCCATGGAGAAGGTGTTAGCCGACGCGAGCGCTTCGTCATGCATCTCCTTGGTGACGCCGCAGACCAAAGTTCCGCAGCTGGCGAACTTCAGTGCCCACTTCAAGGAGGAGCGCGCGCGGGCAGCAAAAGCCGCAGCCGATACGGCCAGGCTCAAGCGGGAGAGCAGCAACCCAGACACCGTGGGCGACCCCCAGCAGCCGCGCACGTACATCGAGGACGGCAACGAGCTCCCCGTCGAGCCTGCGCCCCTGATCGCAGTCGGCGAAGATGTCAGGAGCAGCAGCGCAGCTGCTGCGGCCGCCTCGTCACCGCCTGGCGCTGCTTCAGCGGCCGCCGCGGCGCGCGCCCCAGACCCTTCAGAGCACCGAAGCCGCAGCCCGCCGACACGCCTGCAACAGTGCGGCAGCCGCTCGGAATGTGGCGACACAGCGTTGAGCGCCTTTTCTGATGACATCGGAAATTGCGGGGCTGGCTCTGGCAAGAAACCTACCCGTGGGCACGACGCCAACTACTGCATCGCTGAGTTGGACTTGCAGGCCATTGTGGACAAGGAGAAGCGGGGCGTCCAAGAGCACCATGCGAGGATCCTGTTCACGAACCCCAAGCTCACGGAACATGATCGCGACAGGTTGCACACTCACCTCTTGCTGGTGGACCACGCGAAGAGGCTGAGCGACGACAACGTGGAGAACCTGATGCTTGATGTTTTCAACGCTGCAGTGGATGAGGTCATCATCGGCAAAGGGGTTACGCCCACGCGCGATTTAGAGCTGGCCGCCCTGAAGATCAAGCTGAAGGAGCTCGTGCCCGCGATGACCTCTGAGCGGTCGATCTGGCGTCTGCTCGACATCTTGCGCCCCTGGAGATTGCCAGAGGACCTCCGCTTCAACTGCAAAGAGCCGATCCTCGCTTGTACGCAACTGTCTTACGCTGGCAACGCAACGTTCTTGACGAACGTATTGGCGAACCAAGTCATCAACCCCCTCGCGCGGAAAGGTGAGAGCGGGAGGGAGGACGTGACGCGCTTCGCGAAGGCCTTGACAGGCTTTCTGAGGCTGTCTGACGACCACACTGAACACATCGACGATATCATATTGCACGCTCTCCTGGACTTCCGCGCCTTGTCATCGGCTTTGACAGCGCTGCTGACATCCACGTTGACAGGCAAAGTTGAGCACATGGACGACCTGCGCCAGCTCCACAAGTACTTCGCAAACCTTGGCAAGTCGCTGTTCGGGAGCGCCTCCCAGGCAATGAAGCGGTCAGAGTGGTACGCTTCACGGCTCAACTCGGTTGTCCAGAAAGAAGAGTGCGTCGCGGAGTTGCCGGACACCATGTCGGTCGGGATTGAAGAGATGAATCAGGTGTTGGACCCGACCGCCGACGCGCCGATCATCGAGAAGGTGAACAAGCTCTCATGCGTGTGCCAGACCCTGACGAAGGTTCAGATGAAGCTGGAGTCGGAGTTCTCGACGCCGTACAACGAGATCATCGAGACGCACGTTGGGACGGTGATGGCCACGCTCGCGGCCGAGATCCAGGGCAAGAATATCGCCGCCGATAAGCTTCCCGCTCTGAGCGGTTGGATCAGGGAGGTCGCTTTCGCATTTCCTCAAAATGAGATTGTAAACACCATGTCGATTGAGTGTGCATCCTATTCGACGGAGTTGCGGAAGGACGGTCTCGAGTCGACCTTGACGAACTTTTTGGACGAGTTCAAAGGCATTGGCGACGATGCGGACTGCGAGAAATTCGATGGGCCGTCGAAGGCGTTGCTCGAGGCGGCGAACGCAGCAGTTGGCATCAAACCGTCGTCGGCGATTGTGACCTCCATCGAGGCGGTAGCCCCGACGATCGTGGATGTCGCCACGACGTTCCCGAGGCAGCACGGCAAGATGATGCTGGATCTCGAGACGGCGCTGGGGAAGGTAGCCCCGCAGGTTGCGGAGAAGGTCAAGGCAGGCGGCTACATGCTGAACAACTTCTTGAACCTGCATAGCACGATGCTCAACTACGACACCAACTACGGCAAGGAGAAGGAGCTGCTCGCCAGCGCAGCGTTCAACAGGACGGCATTCAACGAGTTGCGCTCGACCATCGTCCATTTCCAATCGATGGCCAATAAAACAGCGGCAATGGATATGTACGCCACGCGTGCGTCGGAGATGGTTCAGTCGGGGAAGGTCTCCCTGATGGCGTTCGAGCGCGGCAAGGCAGAGACCGCCAAAGCCTCGCTGACGACCATGCTCGCCAACACCCGCCTCGACGATGGCACACCGTTCGGAAAGATCAAGTTCAAGAACTTCCAGGCCCTCTCTGACAAAGTGACGTCCCTCACCGACAAAGTGCAGCCCCAGGGGCTGAAGCAGTTGCATGAGGGCGTGGCGAATGCAAACAAGGGGCTGAAGGATATCGTGGAGTTTTTCGGCGAAAAGTATCCGCAGCACGAGGACGATGAGAATGTGAGTATTGTTGCTGAGGCGAAGGCCTTCAGCATCACGAGCGCCACGGTGGTGTTGATCAAGAACCCGCTGAACGACAGAGTGCAGCACCACAGGGCGATGACGAAGCAGCAGAAGGCAGCCACCGAGAACGAGGCCGTGAACAAGGCGCTGCACAACCTCGTCGTTGCCCAGCTCGCCAAGAGCACGAAGCAGACGACTTGAGGTGGGTGCGGCACGGCGGCGTGCGCAGGTGGATTCGGCGCCCGCGGCGCTGGATATCTTTTGTAGTGGAAGCAATCACCGCCATATTAATCCACCGCCCCGTTTTTCTTCCTGGGATCTCTCTCGGGCCGCATGGGGCCGTCCTGGGGCCACATTGGGCCCGTCCTGGGCCGCCTTTGGCAGTCTCGGACCGTCTTGTGTCGTCGTGGGGCGTTCCCGTGTGGAGCCAGGGCCACGTTGGATCTCGCTTGGGCCGTCTAGGGAGCATCTTGGACGTTCTCCTGCGGCCGCTTCGGAGCTTACTAAGGTCATACGGGCTAGTCTTGGAAACGTTTGGGGCACTGGGGGCCTCTTGGGTTCTCGGGGTGCATCGGGGGTTCCCTTTTGCGAAGCAGGCGACGGGCCAAGTGCTGCAACTGCGACGTTTGAGTTGGCGCCCGATTCTGTTTCCCCCGCCTCGGCGAGGAGAGAGGGATTCAATGCGATAGACGGGGGTGGGAGGAATGGGGGAGGATGTCAGATGTGGCGCGAGCGCACCTAGCTTGCCCTCTCCCCTCTCCTTTTGCCCCCGTCCGCCCTCCCTCCCCCGTCGTTCCTCCATCCTCCTTCGCCCCATCCATTCCCCTTTACCCCTCTCTTCTCTCATTTCATCCGATTCTCCCCCCCTCTCTCCCCCTTCCACACTCTTCCTTTCGCCCCCCCGCCCCTGCCCTATCCTCGCCCGCTCTCCCCCTTCCCCCCCTCTTCGTTTTCGTTTCAAGCCACTGGGGAGAGTTCGAACGCATTGGGCATAACTGTTGCTCTGCGTGTTTTGTTTGGTCCCGCGGGCCTGCGAGTGCCTGCGGAGGGCGCCGCAGCGCGTCGCCAGCTGAACCGCGCAGCTCAACCATGTGAACGTTCCCATTGGTCGGGGGCAAATCTGTTGAACTCTGTTTCCAACTCAAAACGCAACTTTTTTTATGGTTTTCAACGAACGTCGGTTTCAACTATGTTTCCGACTCTTTTCCAACTCCGCAAGATTTCGCCGATCAGGCCTCTGTAGGAGGCGTTTGGCTCCTCAAGTCTTGATGACGATACTGATGCCGATGCTGATTGTGCTGACGACGATGATGCTGCTGATGCTGATGTTGTCGATGATGATGCTGATGATGACGGTGGTGATGCTGATGCTGATGATGCTGATGATGATGTTGCTGCTGATGATGATGATGCTGGTGATGATGCTGATGAGGAGGAGGAGGAGGAGGAGGAGGAGGAGGAGGAGGAGCAGGAAGAGGACGAGGAGGAAGATCGGGAACGACGATGAGGAGGATGAGAGG
>CAUYUJ010014749.1:1063466-1120966 GCA_963575745.1 Prorocentrum cordatum | reverse complement strand
AAGGGGGGGAGGGCAGTGGGAGCCTGCGGGAACCTTGAAGCTCTCCTGCAGTCAGGGAGGAGGGAGGAGGAGGGAGGAGGGAAGAAGGAGGAGGGAGGGAGGAAGGTGACGAGGCAGGGGAGGGCGAGGAGGCAGGATGGTGTCTTATCCCAACATGTGCCACATGATGGCGCTGCCGGCGTCGGGCTTCATCCCAACATTCATGGTGGGCACGCCCCTCCCCCACTCAAGCTTCCTACACCGTCCCACCTCCGTAACGACGAGACAACGACCTGACCATCCTCCTCCTCTTCCTCCTCTGCCTGAGGTCCACTACAACACCAAAGGAGCCGGACATTTTACGACGAAAATGAGAGAATTCAAGATTCGTCGTAAAATGTCTGGTGCCTCCCTCTGCCTCCGTCCCCCGACACGGCCTAAGACGAACACGGAGGACCGACACGGAATAACCTAAGCCTAGCCCATCCCCTAACAGGCCCCCAGTGGACTGGCGACTGGGAGTTGGATTATTGTGCGGTGTTATACCGCGTGTGACCAACCTGGCTGGGGCGGCCCCCAGTGGTGCCCTGCACACCTAAGGTAGGGCGCCCCCCCCCGCATATAGGCGACCTTGGTTGGGATGTTTCCTCCGCGGAGCGCTCAAAGTCGGTGCCGGCGGAGGAAAGAAATGACAGGAGTGGCGGCCGTTTGGCCACCTTCTCTTGCCCCGCTGGATAAAGGCTGCCCTGCCCCCCTCCAAACGGGGGGCTGCACAGGTTATCACTCTTCAAACAGAGTGCCCGCAGGATCGCGGCGGAGGGCGGCCTCTGGAGAGGTGGGCGGTAGGGTTGGGACTGGCTTATGTTAGAGAAAGGATGTGGGGAAGGGAGCGATGCGTTGGTGGCCAACCTGCCTCAAAAGGCCGGGGCCTGATAGTGGGAGGGCGGCGAGCGAGTGAAGCTGAATGACATCGTGCGAAACAAAATGTATTCTGTACAATAAGCAATGCACGCGAATCCAGAAAACTGCATCATACCTTCGCGGGTGCGCCGCCATATCCGCCGCCGACGCGCCGGCCCATTCAGGGCCCACACTAGCCAGTGCTCTCCGCAGGGCTGCCTCCCGCAGCTCTTAAAAGACGGCGCACCTTGGATTGGAAGGCGGTTTCCTCCGATGTTTGAGTCGGTTCAGGCACGAGCGGTGCCTCATCTTCCTCCTGTTCCAGAGCTTGCTTCACCAAGCAGGGAGCCGCCCGCTCCGACGAACAAGCAGGCTCTGAGACAGGAGGCGGGGCAACATCACCAGCAGCAGGCAGCGGAGCGGGCGCAGGCGCTGGTCGCGCACTTGAGCTGGCGGCATTAAGTGCGCTGGTCTCAGCAGTGCCCGAGGCGAATAAAAAGTCAGCAGCTCCCCTGTCGGCAAGACAAGGATCAAATTCAGCACCACTGACTACAATATTGCGACTGTGCTCAGTGGCGATCGCAAGGCTCGGAGCAGCAGGCGGAAGGGCGGCGGCGGAGGAGGAAGAGGAAGAGGGGGCCTAGCTCGCTGGGGGGGGTCAGTTCACTACGGAACGCGAGCAGCGTACTGAAGGGCATCATATCGCCAAGAATTACCCCGTTCCCGCGCCGGTCATTAGGGGACTGCCCCTTGTACGCCCCATTCCAATGTGTTACCGCTCGACGAAAATTTTGGGCAGGGAGGCGTCTGTCCTCTAAGTTGACCGCGCGCGCACCTTCCGAGTAGTTGCCACAAGCTTTACAGGACGAGGCGGAGGAGAAGGCGGATGAGGATGATGAGGAGGGGAGGGGAGGAGAGACGCAACAGCCTGCGAAGGAGGAGGAGGAGGAGACGCAGGAGGAGGAGGAGCAGGAGGAGGCGGAGAAGGAGGAGGACGAGGAGGAGGAGAACGAGGAAAGGAGGAGGAGCGGGGGCGGAAACAGCAACATGCGAATGAGGAGGACGAGCAAGAGGAGGACGAGGACGAGGAGGAGGAGAAGAAGGGGGTGGGAGGAGGAGGTGGAGGACGAGGTGGAGAAAGATGAGGAGGAGGAGGGAAGGGAGCACCAGCATGCGAAGGAGGAGGAGGGGGGGGAGGAGGAGGATGAGGAGGAGCAGGTTGAGGAGGAAAGAGGAGGAATGCAGCAAAATGCGAAGGACGAGGATGATGATCATGTTGATGCTGATGCTGATGGTGGTGATGACGATTATGATGATGATGCCGATGATGCTGATCATGATGATGCTGATGATGATGCTGATCATGGTGATGATGTTGAGGAAGAGGATGAGGACTTGGAGCAGGAACATGATGAGCAGGACGGGCGGAGAAGGATGTGGAAGAGGAAAGGAGAAAGCAACAGCATGCGACGGATGATGATGATTGTGGTGATGCTGATGATGATAACGAAGAAGATTATGATGATGAGGTTGATGATACTGATGCTGATGATGATGGGAACGCTGATGTAGATGATGACGGTGATGATGATGATGATGATGAGGATGGCGACGTTGATGATGATGATGGTGGTGATGATGATGGTGATGCTGCTGAGGATGATAATGTTGATGATGGCGATGACGATGATGCTGATGATGGTGATGATGGTGGTGATGATGATGACGCTGGTGCTGGTGATCTTGATTATGGATATGATGAGGCTTCTGATGTTCAGGATGATGATGATGCTGATGATGGTGCTAATGACGATGATGATGTGCCGGTGCTGATGGTAATGGTGGTGATGTTGGTGATGATGTTGATGATGTTGCTGATGCGGACGATGGTGCTGATGAGTATTATGGTGGTGATGATGATGATGTTGATGCTGGTGGTGATGCTGATGATGCTGCTGATGATGAGGGTGATGATGATGCTGCTAATGATGATTGTGATTATGATGTGGAGGCGGAGGGAAGCAACGGCATGCGACGACTATAAGTATTATGCTGATGGTGATGATGATGATGATGATGTTGTTGTTGATGATGATGATGATGGTATCGAAATGATACTAACAATGCGAAGGAGGAGGAGAGGGAGGAGGGGGACGAGGAGGAGGAAGAGGAGGAAGAGGAGGAGGAGGAGGAGGAGAAAGAGGAGGAGGAGGGGGAGGAGGAGGGGAAGGAGGAGGAGGAAGAGGAGGAGGAGGAGGAGGGAGAGAGGAAGCATCAGCATGCGATACAGGAGGAGGAGGTGGAGGAGGAGGAGGAGGAGGAGGAGGGGGAGGTGGACGAGGAGGAGGAGGAGAAGGAGGAGGGGAGGAGGAGGGGGGTCCTGAGGGTCCTGATGATGCGGCTTTTCTCAATGAGCCCTGGCACGCTGGCCACGCTGCCTCAGCCCTTGCCGAAGAAGCGGACGCCGAGCCCCGATGGGCCCAGCCGGTGCAAGAGATTATGGCTGCTCGGACCTACGCCGAAAAGCCGTGCCGAACCAATCCCCAGCGAGCAAAACAAAGGAATCCAGCGTGGCGACAGTCCGCCAGCAAGGCGGCCACAGGCGAGGCGAGTCCAGCCGTGGCGACGCGGAAACCCAGGAAGGACCCAACTGCCCACAAGAGTGTCGAGGAGTAACCAGCAGCGGCGACGATGCCACGATGCCCCAGGCCAAGCCCCAATGCGCGCTAGTCACCTCCGAGCCCAGGATCAGACCTCGACATTGAAGACGGCTTGCTATGCTGCGAACAGCTCTAGATACTCCTCCTGGTGTTGGCCAGCCTTTCATGAAAACTGCCCTCACGAGGACGATCATTTCAACCAGCACGTCCTTGCCGAAGAGCCCTCGCTTCCCGGCCTTGGTCGCATACTTCTGGCGGGTCTGGATCATTTCCATGAAAACGACCTTGCCGAAGGGCCCACACTTCTCGGCATTGGTCGCGTTCTTGCACAGGAGGGGATACCAAGCCTTGATCATCACAACGCACACGATGACGAACTTCGCGCCACCAAGGTTGCAATGCTCGCGAAAATGCTCAAGGCCGATCATCCCCACCTTCTTGGTCGCCCACGATGCCCTGCCGCGACAACGCCGCTTCGAAGAGCGCCGCGGCACGCACGCGATTTGCCGAAACGGCTTGAGCCAAAATGGCTACGGAGGAGGAGGAGGAGGAGGAGGAGGAGGCTGGACGAGGAGGAGGAGGAGGAGAAGGAGGAGAAGAAGGAAGAGGAGGAGCACGTGGAGGGGGGGAGGAGGGAAGCAACAGCATGCGAAGCAGGAGGAGGAGGAGGAGGGGGAGGAGGAGGAGGAGGAGGAGGAGCGTGTGCCGCCGGCCGTCTTCGCGCTGCCTGCCGGCGGGCAGGCCCGCCGGCGCGCCCATTCGCTGGTGACTGCGCCGCCACGCCCGCCGCGCGCGCCCGCGCGCCAGGCCGCCGGCAAGGCTCTACGCAGGAGCGGGGCGGCGACCCCCGCGCCGCGCCCACGCCCCCAGGGCATCCTCACTCATGCTCAGACTTGCTCCTACTCAGGCTCACTCACAGTCAGACCCGCCCACTCTCACTCAGACCCCACTCATCCACACCGAGAGTCACTCACACACATACAATACTCATTCACACTCAGACCCACTCGCACTCAGACTTGCTCGCACAGGCCACTCTCACTCAGACCCACCCATGCTCAGATTCGGACTCGCCCACACGCAGCCTTTCAGACCCATCCAGACCTTACTCATGCTCAGAACCCCCATGATGGCCGCGATGTAACAGGCATGCGGCCGGTAAATTTGGCTTAGCATGTCGCGCCGCCGGTTTTGGCCCACCACGCTTCGAGGCGACACGCTATCCACGTCCCAGTCCCCAACGTCAACGCCTCGAGATGTTTCGAGTCTGTCGCCCCGCGGAGCGGAGCAACGTGGACCCGATCGCAGGACATAGCGTGTCGCTGGGATTGCCGCCCACCTCCCAGGAGGGAAAATTAGGCACACGCACAACCAAGCGGGTTTGGTTTTGGTAAAACTCTGGGAAAGCATGGGGAAAGGAGGGGAGGAGGAAAGTCAAGTAAATACAAACATGCAGCAGGAATCACAGGATTTGCATCGATACCGTAGCACCCCGCAGTCGCGGATAAGAGTGAGGGGGCGGCGGGGACGTCTGCAGGCTGCGAGGATCTGAAGAAGCCCGCCGCGTGCGCTTGATTTTGACAAATCATACAACGAGCCCGCCGCGGGCGCCGATTTTTCGATAAAGCAATGTGGGTGGGTCGCGGGGTGGGTCGCGGGTGGGTCGCGGGTGGGTTGCGGGTGGGTCGCGGGTGGGTCGCGGGTGCGTCGAGGGTGGGTCGCGGGTCAGGTCGCGGGCTGGGTCGCGGGCTGGGTCGCGGGTGGGTCGCGGGGTGGGTCGCGGGGTGGGTCGCGGGTGGGTCGCGGGTGGGTCGCGGGCGGGTCGCGGGGTGGGTCGCGGATCGGTCGGGGGCCAGGTCGTGGGGGGGGACGACGCCAAACAAAAACAAACAAACAAACAGACAGACAAACGAACAAGCGACCACAACACCAACAACATTAATAACATTAACAGCAACAAGCAACCGCACCGCGGAATCCCACTTCAGCCACGCACCCAGGGACAGTGAATGACCGTTCGGCCCCCTCACCCTGATATTTCTGTTCCTCTGGACCCCCTTAACTCCCCAGATCATCTGACGATGCAGCAGGCACGCCACATCACGTCACATAAAACAGAGCAGCCTACCAGCAGGTGTAACACTGAAGTTGCGAGTCCCCCCGATAGACCTCAGGGCCCACAGAAACTCTCGGGTACCTCCGGGAGCTCCAAGCCCGACGACAGACGTGCCACTAGATTTTTTCGATGTATTACCGTGTGTGTCTGCTGTATGGTTGCGTTCGCATGTTCACCTGCTCTGGGGCAGCAGGAAGGAGCGGAGTGTAGATGGCTGATGGTGTGACGGTTCCTCAACGAGCGCTCGCGCTGCAAGGGTCCCCGACGAACCCCATCACCCCTCCTCCTCCTCCTCCTCCTCCTCCTCCTCCTCCTCCTCCTCCTCCTCCTCCTTCCCCCCCCTCCTCCCCCTCCTTCTCCTCCTCCTCCTTCTCCTCCTCCCTCGCCGAGCTCTTGAGGCCGCGCAGCAGGAGCGGATGGAGCGGCTGTCGGTCAAGCAAGCTCAATGCAAGGCTGCGGAGCGACGACGTACCATTCGAGAAGACACGGCATCCAGCTTCGGTCGAGTGCTGCTGCAGGTCCTACCCCGTGGAGGTGAGGCAGCACGAAACGGGGGTCTTGGCGGCGCTGGTTCGGCATTGGCTGCTGCGGCTGAGGTGCCCGTTGACGCGAGTGTGGCCGCCGACTCTCCTTCGGCGGCCGCTACGCCAGCGGCTGCGGCGGCATCAGCTTCTGAGCAGTTTTTTAACAGGCGCACTGGTGGCCACGGTGCAACCACCACTATCGACTTTCTGTTTTGTAGTATCACGCCGTGGAGTGATGTTGCTGTCTCTTTCGCTGTCAGCGTTCGATCCAGTTGTGACGACTTTTCTTTTGCAGAGCACCACCTGAATTCCGAGAGGGTGAAGCTTGAAGAGAGGAGAGCACACCAGCTGAAATGGCGATCCCGCTTCATCCCTGCTACCCCTCCCACTGGAGGGGGAACTCATGGTGGGGCGGGCGCTGTTGCTTCCCGAGGTTTAAGTTTTCAGCGTTTCCTGTCCACGGCTGGGTCCGTGACGGACCTTGGCTCTGGTAGCCACTGGATGTTTTTGCAGCAAAAAACCAAGCAGACTGCGATAGTCGTAGGAGACGTGTATTTGGTGTCGGGCCTGGGTGTCTGTGGAACGAATATCGAACGGTTGCGAGAAATCTCGGTGTTTTTGGGTACGTTGTTGGTGCCGTGGCTAATGCTGTGAGATTTCAACGTTCCAGCAAGCGGTTTGGATTTATCTGGTTTCCCTCGACGCGCTCGTGGACGCGTCTTGGTCCCGTCTTTGGTGGAGTCTACTTGTTGTAGTCAGGGCCGTGGGTCGTTGATCGACTATGTGGTGGCCTCCGAAGATCTTGCCAGTTATGTGCGCGTGGCCAAGTACACGCCCTCGCCGTTCAGAATTCACGTTTGCTTGCAGGTCTTTGTTGGTCATAAGGCGGCAGAGCAGAAATTATGGAGAGGTGTGGAACCTATGATTCCGTTCCCGATTGCCTTGGTCCTGATTTGCTTCGGGGGGAAATTTGGGTTCGCATGGAGGATCCTGGGCCTGTGGAAAACCCATCGTGCTACGAAAGCGAATTTTTACCCCGCGTGCGTGACCACCTGAGTGATACTGCTTCAAGGCAGTACTTGCTGTGGAGCCGAGCCATTGAGATGATGTTCCTGCCTCGCGCCTGTGCCGTGCCGATGGAGCACGGGGAGTGTAGTGTCCGAGGTGGTTGTCCACACTTTCGGCGCTCTAAGATCGGCAGGAGAGGTTTCTGTGGCCAAAGCTTCCAGCTTCATGCCTTATGCTTTTGGGTTCACGTTTCTCAGACCCTGTGGGAGCATCGGCTGTGCATGGCTCGTGAATCCTGGGGCAGTATGTTTTGGTCTGGTCGAGCGTTGGCTAGTCTATATTGCCAGTTCCATTCCCATTGGCTCCCTGGTCTCCGTCAGCCTGCTGAGTGGTGGATCGCTTAGTTAGCGGCTGTGCCCGATTCCGTTGATGATCTTAACGTTCTGTCCGACTCGGTCGTTCATGCGGTCGGTCAGGCCCGGCGCGCCGCTCGCTCAGCTTCTAAGGCCAGCATGAAGCAGCGGCTTCTCAAAGCTTTGCATCGAGGCGCTGGGCGGGCGCAGTCGTGGCTGAAGTACGATCAAGGATCTGACCTTGAGTATCTTGTCACACCTACTGGGGCGAAGCAACTCCCAGAGGAGGCGACGCAGCGTCGCCAAGATTTCTGGAGCAAGTTTTGGAAAGCCCCCTCCCCCCTGATCAGAAGGAAGCGTTGTCGAGTGTCTTCGATGTTTTGAGACCGATGGCCTTATCGGCTGTGGAGTCCCTGGAACCCTTGGCCCCTGGGCATGTGTCTAGGGCTGCGCGGCTGATTAAGGTTGACACTGCGGTGGGCATTGACTGTTGGGCCCCATCGCCCGATGGCGTCTTTGCCTGGTTCATATCTCCTCAATCAGTGTGAGCGCTCGGTGTTGTGGCCCACTCGGACCACGATGGGCATCATTGCCTTGCGTCTAAAAGCCGCGGGTGCGGAGCGTCGCACTTGCAAGCGCCCTTCCTTGCGCCGCCTGTATTGTCGGGTGCGCGGCCGTGACATTGATGAGTGGTCTCGGGGTCGCGATAATCATTGGGGCGCTGCGATTCGTGGATCCTCGGCGTTGCAAGCGGCTCTCCTTCGCGGGGCAGGCCGTGAGATGGCCAGTGATATTGGGGAGCTGTTTGTGGGTCTCTATTGGGGTCCGAGCAAGTTTTTTTGACGCGGTTGATCCTCTTCGCCTTGCTGGGCTCGCCGCGAAGATAGCTGATCCCGCCCGCCGTCTGTATTTGGGGGTTTTGATGCATGAAGCGCCGCCTGTCCTGGAGGTCAACGGCTTCGTGTCCTACGTTAACCCTGCGGGGTGCGGGGTGCTCCCTGGATGCGTGCAGCCCATGCCGTGGGCCAAGAATTATCTGTATGACTTGATGGGTTTTGCGCATGCCCAGCGTCGCCCCCCCCCCCCCCCACCACCACCACGCCGCCGCCACCACCACCGCCGCCACTTTTGCGCACGTGGGCGATGCCCCCCAGACCCAACAAGTGCGCGGTCAGACGCTGCCTCAAGCACAGCGCCTGCAGCAGCGCGCTTCCGCCATCAGTTCGAGCAGGCAGGCGCTGCCATTTCGAGTAATAACACCTTTGTATGCTATGGTCGGCGTCTGCGAGGTCATCTTACATCCCTCTTCCGCGCTGCTAGCTCACTTGTCAAGGTGGCTGATGGGGCGTGGGATTTGGGGGCCATGTCCACCGCAGGCAGGCAGGGGGCGCTGCGTTTCTAAGTTGCGCCAACAGCCCGCTTTGGCCATGCGGGAGGCCCCGAGGGTCCCTTTTCTCGTTCGCCTCGGGGGTGGGGGTGGGGGGGGGGGCGCGCGTTTTGCAAACCTGCTGCGTTGGCGTTTTGCGAACCTGTTGCAAACCTGCGTGCGGTTTGCAAACCTGCAAACCTACCTGCGTTTTGCAAACCTGCTGCCCGGGCGCAGTCGATGCGAACCCAGCTGGCCACGTCTTCGGGGTGGTGGAGCCCTTGGGCCTGCGCGACCGCTTTTTTTCTCTTTTTTATAAAAAAGTCTTGTTAGTCTTGCTGAGGATGACCCCCTGCGTGGGTTTCGGCATGAGCAGTTGAACTCGTTCTCCTCGATCTGGGGTCGGTTACCCCACAAACAAAGAGTTCGAGTTGCACAAGTTTGGAAGAACGTTGCTCGAAAGTTTGCGCGCGCAGCACCGATGGCAGGTCGCGCGAGATCCGATCGCGGCCACGCTTGCGGTGCTATCGGGATCCTGTTTCTCCAGTGTGCTGGCGCATTGGCACAGATCCGCTCCGCGTGACGGAAGGGGACGTCCCTTTCCAGCTCCGGCTCTGCTTGGAAGGCTGCAGCGGGACGCTGCGTGGGGGCGGGATTGGAGGGGGAAATTGATTTCACCGTGGTGCACAGGTTTCTCATGACCTTAAAAGCAGGGGGGGATGGACTCTGCAGGTATAGCGTGCAACATCGTTGCTGGCGCTTTTTGGGCTGAAGCGAGGCTTCAGGATGCAGGATACCTCTCGCACGCCGCTGAGGCATGCCCTCGCTGCGGCGCCTCGGCCGAGGCCCCGCCCCGTCGCTTTTGGGAGTGCGCCGCCGACCAATCTCTGCTCGATGCGATCGTGGAGCGCATTATTTCTTGTTGATCGGATTCGTGCCGAACCCCAGCGCTATTGCTTTCGGCTGCGTGGCCCCCCGCCCCTGGCAGATTCCTGCGGGCACCTGCCGCCGCCAGTTTCCTGCGTTTGGGAGCGGGGCCGGTCGGTGGGTGGAGTGAAAATCAATGGAGGCGCGTGGGGAATAAGTGGATCAAGGGGGGAAGTCTACAAAGGACTGGCGGCCCCGCCGCTGCAGTTGGGCGCGCGCCCACCTAGGTCCCGCTGGCCTCTTTGACGCCATCATCGCGGGCACATTGCCCACTGTGAAGCAGGTCTCCCCGAGGGCGGAGCTTTCGTGCTTTGATTATGTTGGCCAGCTGCACGACTGGCCATTGCAGAGTGTACCGTGGTTCCCTGAGAGTTGTTAAAGGAGTGCGCTTCCTGCTGCAGGCTAAATCTCATTCGTCGACATTGGATGTGTGGGCCAAGTAACACGATGCCATGTTGTCTCGTGGGGGGTCTGTCCAAGCGCTTTGGACTAAGTCACATCTCAAACAGGCTCAAAGCCGAACCATGTTTGTTGAGCGATGTGGAAGTTCATTTGAATCAAGCTGCGGGTTGTTTTGCGGATGCCGCAGCCATGGGTGCCCAGGTCCCAGAGGATTTAGTGGATCAGGCCCGCAGGGCCGATAAACTTGCGCCCGATGTATTGTCGCGTTTGTTGGCTGTTCAGCGGGAGATCATCTTCGCTGGGGAGCGAGAGCGGGCTGAGCGCGCTCCTAGAGGATGCCGTGGCCAACAAACTAGTGCTGTTGAGCGGTTGTGTAGATTACGAAACTGCGGGCATGAGCCACACTTGCGGAGTGCGAGTATCAAGTGTTCAAAGTGCACCAGAGGTTCCCCACTGAGAGGGGAGCTAGCGGTTTTTGGTTTGCTTTCGACCCGAAAGGGACGGGCGACCCTGTCCCTGATGACCTCGCGGCCGTGCCCGACGGAGGGGCGTCTCTGGACCACCCTTTTGGCCGAGTTTTGTGATGTGCCCCACCAGCTCCAGTGCTGAGAGGAGTTTTGTTTTGCGAGGTGTGTGGTGGATTCTGCGAAGTCAATCCTCTCAGGAACCTCTCCAGGCTCTGAGGGAAGCCTAAGTCTTCGGGTCGCGGGGCGTTGTCGCGGCTATCCAGAGGGCTGCCCCCGAAATCGGGCACCTGTCTTCCTGATGTGTGATTTGTTTCTTGAGCGGCATGTCCAGAGGAGGATCACGTTTTAGATCTAATGAAAGTTAGAATTACTTCCTTCTCCTCCTGCCCAAGCGTTGCGGTTACCCTGGGTCCCGAATCCCCCCCCCGGGTAACGACCGTTGCACACCAGACTGAAAAACGTCCCTCGCTCGCAGGTCGACGTTGCTGGGCGCGTTTGCCCTTTTTATAGGTGGGGGGGCCAGGAGCTTCGCCGTCGCTCGACATGCCCCTCGGGATGCATCCGGGGAGAGGTCCGGGGGTCAATTTCAGGCCACTGGGCCCCGGCGCCCTCGCGCCGTGCAGAGACAATCGGGTGTTCACCATGTCCGACCTCCAGAAAGCCTTACACAGCGCAGGAGTCGTCGGAAAGACCGGTGCCTTGGGTAGGTCGAGACTTCCACGGGCCCACTCGGCAACGCGCAGAGGGGGGTAATTTGTAGAATTTGTAGGTTTGTTTTTTTTCTCGGGAGCACCCCTGCTTCTCAGAAGAAGCGCGGGCCTTGTCTGTGGATGTAGGGTCGGTGACTTGTCAGAAGCAGCCTCCTTCAAAGAAGCCCTCCCCCCGCCCCCTGCCCCCTTGTGCGCGCCGGGAGCCCACGTTGCGACAACAATCAGCACGTCGGGGGTTTCTGGTGACGGCCGCGGTTTCGCACACTGGTCCTTTTGTGGGCTGTCCCTATTCGGGC
This sequence comes from Prorocentrum cordatum, assembly GCA_963575745.1. Classification (NCBI taxonomy): domain Eukaryota; class Dinophyceae; order Prorocentrales; family Prorocentraceae; genus Prorocentrum; species Prorocentrum cordatum. The sequence continues at coordinate 1,109,258 of CAUYUJ010014749.1, read as the reverse complement.
CACTCAAGCCTCGAGCGCTCTTTATTATATGGCGACTTCCCGAAGTCAGCTATCGGGGTTGGGGTCTCGACATGCCTCCGTTCCGGTTTCTCCAACAGGAATCCTTTGCTCATGGCGGCAACGGTCCATATCTGGATGATGGGGGATTGTGTTCCGTGCCCAGGCGCTGCTGCGGACGTCCGTCTATGAGCAAGCGAGCGGCTGAAATTGCAGCCGTTGGCATTTGTGTGGGCTCAACAACCATCGCCTCAGGCATCATGTGAAAAAAAGATAACAAAAACGTGTGGAAACCATGCGTTCAAGTATTTCCTGGCCTTCGTATTGTTCCAGACACATTTTCAGAGACACCAGAGCTCCTGTAGCGCGTCCTGGTTAAACCGCATCATGGCATTACTCTTGTCCCCAGCTGCTGTCCGTGTTGCCGTCACCTTCGTCATCGTGCTCGGTGTTCTCGTCGTTGTCGTTGACGTAGTCGTCGCCGTTATCGGCGTGATCGTCGGTGTCGCCGTGGTCGGTCTCGCCGCCGCCGTCGTCGTCGTCGTCGTCGTCGTCGTCGTCGTCGTCGTTCCCGTCGTCGTCGTCGTCGTCGTCGTCGTCGTTGACGTCGTCGTCGTCGTCGTCGTCGTCGTCGTCGTCGTCGGCTCGCGCGCGACGCCTCGCGGCGGTCCGCCCAGGCCCGAGGCAGCGCTCTTTGTGCCCCCGGGGCGGGTCGCGGCCGCCCCCTCTCGCCCGGAGTTTCCTGAGGACCGGGGCGGGACCGCACGCGAGGAGGGGCCTCTCCCGCCGGAGCGGCCTCGGGCTTCTTTTTGTTCCTGCCCTCAGGAGGCACCCGCCCAGGCGCGCCTGGAGCGTGTTGCTTTATTGCTCGGGGCACGCTAGGCATTATAGCGCCCCTGGCCCCCCTCCCCCCCTATAACTCTGGGCCTCCTTGATGGGGTCGGAGTGGATGAGGTCGGAGGATGGCGCCGCATCGCCGATGGAGCCCGTGCTTCCCCACGCCGACGTCGTTGATGCATCGCCGACGTCGCCGATACATCGCCGATGCATCGCCGATACTTCGGCGATGCATACAGTACCCCCCCCCCTGGCCCCCCCTCGCTATAATGCCCATTCGCGCCGAAAATGAGGGAACGCGCGCCTGCGTCGTGAGGGCATCGCGGGCTCGGGGGGCCCACGCAGAGCCCCTGGGAACGTCAAAAAACCGATGGGGGATGAGAAGCCGGCCCTGTTCCTCGGATGAGGAAAAAAGTCTCTTCCCGTCGTCTTCCCCCAGTTAGGCCTCTTGAGAGGCCCTCGTCGCTGCCGCTGGATTCGCCTCGAGATCCTGGTCAGAACGCGCCCCGGCAGAGGTCCGGGGAATAGCGCTATCGGTACCTTTTGGTTTACCCAGTTCAGCCACGCCTAGAGGCGGGTAGGGGAAGGGGCGAGACTTCTCAAGAAGCGCTCCCGTTTCTCAGAAGGCGCGGGCCTTGTCTGTGGATGTGGGGCGGGCGCCTTCTCGGAAGTAGCCTCCCTCTAAGAAGCCTTGCCCCTCCCCACAATGATCCCCTTGCGCGCGCCGCCAACCTCTGGGGAAAGGGTCGGGGTTTCCGAGGACCCCGCTCATATCTGGCACTCATCGAATCATCGCCCCCCATTCCCTCCGCTGCTTGCGGCCTGCGCAGGGGTTGGTGGCGTGGCCGTGGCTGGCAGGGGGGTGGCGTTCGGGTGACGAGGGGGGTGGGCGGGGGGCAGCGCCCAGCATCAAGCAGTGGCGAAGCGTCCTGGCTCGCCTATAGGCCCACCAAATCATGTTCTAAGAAGCTTGTGTGGTTTCGACGAAATGTTCTTAGAACATTTATGGCTGGGACTGCTTTGTTTTGACACATCGGGTTTATGTTTTAGGAAAGTGGTGTTCGTTATTAAAGTTCTCTTGGGTTCTAAGAGCATGTCGTGGTAGGCCTAAAGGAATGCCGAGACGGTCGGTCCCTGCTCAACAGCACTCAGGTCGGCACTGCCGCATCGACGTGCAACGATCGCCGAGCCGCGCACCAGAGGCCACCTGCTCGAGGGAACCCTTCTCGCGTGTGGCCGGCCTCGTTCTCGGTCAACGGAGGCTGTCGCCGCACTGCACGGAGCCGACCATTCTCCAAACCTCTGGCGATGCGGCCGTTCCAATGCTTCAGTGTTTTCTTTCCGACTCCAGCATACAGCTCTGGTCCTGGGGAACGATCTTTAGTATGTAGACTTCCTACCGGGCCCCAGATCCCGTCGAAAACTGCTCGGTATAACCGACAAGCATTTACCGGGGATGGGGTCGTGACGTCAGGGGGTCCAAGTTGTGAGCAAAAGTCACGACGTCGGGGGAGGCTCACGGGAGGCTCACGCGGCACACGGCACGCGCACACACACACACACGCACACACACACACACACACACACCACACGCACACACGGGCAAGCAGACAGACAAACGGACAGACACACGCACACATTAACACATACATACACACGAACACACACACACACACACACACACACACACACACACACACACACGAACACACACAAACACGCCAAGCGGCGTGGGCTGAAATGTGCTGTGATGTGCTGTGATATGCTGTGATATGATCTCGATATGTTGTGCGTTGTTGTGCTGTGTTGTGCTGTGATGTGCTGCCACACGCACGCAAACACGCGGCCGTGCTGCGCTGCGTTGCGCTGTGGTGTTTAGCGGCGTGGCATCTGGAGCCACCAGCTCTGTGCCTGGCGCGCTGGCCCCGGCCCCCGATTAGTCGTTCTCGTCGTCCTCTCCCTCCCCTCCCCCTCCCCTATCCTCCGCCTCCTGCCTGGCCTTCTGCCTTCTCGCCCTGTTCCTTCCTTCTGGCCTGTCCCCCTCCTCTCCTCCCTCCCTTTTCCTCCCCTCCCTCCCCCTCCCCCCCTCTCAGATGTAATGGCATGGCCGTGGCCGGCAGGCTGAATCTTTTCGTAACCCCTCTGCCCTCCTCCCCCACACATACGCACACATGCGGCTTAAACACGCTCTCTCACCCACCCGCGTTCCCAGAGGCTACCGTGAACTTTGTGTGGAGTCGCGCGGTGCAGGTGCCGCCACGCCACCCGGAACGGGCCGGTCCACACACTAAAACCGACAGCGGCAACCACCAAGGTGGCGCGTGTTGCTCGCAAGTCGCGTGAGTGTCGGCGTGCCCAGTGCTGGGAAGGGGCCAGTCCAGGCGGATGGGTGCGACAAGAGCAGCGTGCGGGTTGTGTAGTTTAGCGTCGGGTGGCTACACAGTGGGCCGTGCCCCGCCCACGTGACTCCGCCTCACCCACTGCAGTCGGCATTTTTTGCCTTGGAGCGCAGCCTGGAATGAGACGGCGCGAAGACACGGCGTTTCCGCTTTGGGCGGGCATCGAACGAACGAAACACGTGCGCACACGCGCGCGAAATGTCCGAGGACGTCTCCAGCGCGGCGCTCGCGCCGGGGAAGCCGCGGGGGGGGTAGGAAGCTCGCCCGTTGGCGCCCAGATCGTGTGGATGTCTCGAGTGTTGCTCTCCTTCCGCGCCTCCGACTCCTGCGCTTTCAGAGCAGATCGCGAGGATGTCTCAAGCGGGGCGATTGTTTCAGCTCGCCAAATGGGAGCTGCCATTCAGCGTTCCCCGACCACCGCAGTGGAGCAGGCGAAGACTTTTCAGCGTCAGTCAATCCGAGCGGGAAGTGCTAAGAAATTGGATGCGCATATGGGAATTTCCGCGTCGGGTCGCTCATGGCCCCGCGGCCTGGCAGGGGGTCCTGGGGGCAGCAGGTGGCGAACAACATTTCGTCGCGCTTGTGGTCCGCGACGAGATGAGGTGGACAATGGCGAAGCATTGGGAAGCGTTACGCTCGATTTCTCTCCCCATTCTCCGAGGTCCCCCCTGGGCCACTGGACCGCCCTCCACAACCCTCAACAAGGGGTGTTCAGAGCGGAATGGAATTCGGGGACATTTCTGGAGGGGCATTCGGACGCAGCCCTGTCGAGGAGAACCCCCCACTATCGTGCATCCCCGAGCTGGGCCTCCCATTTTCTTTTGTAGCTGAAAGTCCCGCTAAGTCGTGGATCCGGGTCTCCTCTCCCCCCCCGCTGGTAAAGTATCGAGAGCCGCGGGGCCTCGCATGGACGGAAGGGCCCGAGAGCAGGGCCCGATGCTAAGACAGCCCGCGGACTCCCACAACGTCCACGATTGGCGTCGCCATGCCCAGGTCCAGCGAGAGAGCAGCGACGAAACACGAAATTGCCGAATGCGCCACACACGTCAATTTTCGGAGGGCCTCGCGGATCTCTTGGGTCGGCCCTGGATCATGATGCTCCCGATCCAAGACATCCGCGCGGACCTTTAACAACTCATGTTTTGCATGCGTTGTTTCCTCTGCGGTAAAGGAGAGGAGGCTGCAGTATGCAGCTGCGGCGAAGGCCTCCCGCGGTCTTCCACAGCGCAGCGTTGATCGCGCGCGGGCGGCGCGCCACTGGAGGCCCCTCCCTGCTGGGAGGAGGAGGCGGCGGCCACTTTCATCAGGGGCGACGGAATTTGGGGAACTGGTTCAGGGGGGGGACGCATCGACGCGCCATCGCCAAGTCATCGCCGACAGGGGCCCAAGAGCCGACCCCGCGCAGGAACGTCGATTCGCTGTCGGGGGCCTACCGCCATCCTGTCGGCCATGTGTCGCCGATTCCAGGTCGATGCCTGCCCCCACCGAGCCAGGCTCCCCGTCACAGGAGGAGGCGGCGACCGCCGCGGGGGGGGCGGGGAGGAGGAGGAGGAGGAGGAGGAGGAGGAAGATGCTGTGGAGGAGGAGGAGGAGGAGGAGGACGAGGAGGAGGAGGAGGAGGAGGAGGAGGGGGAGGGGGAGGGGGAGGGAGAGGGGCAGGATGAGGACCAATGCAAACCCCAGGCGCATCAACTATGTTGCAAGAATCCGTCTCTCCATGCTCTTTGTTCACGAGTCCCTATAATCGAGTTTCGCGGGAAGCGCAACATTGAAATGCAACAGTATGAGAACCCTCACCCGTTCTAAAACATTGGTCCTGCTATTGCAACGCCGCGGATCCAAATGCCTGTTGCGTCCTGAGAACCTAGATGGTGCCAGGACGCAGTTCCTGGGGCTTGAACACAGCGAATGGACGTGACTGTAACGTCCTGCCAATGCCAAGCCGTGCCAAAACACCACTCCTGGGCCTAAGCCCTGCGATTCTTTGAAGTTGTTGCAGAATGTACAGCCGAATGCGCGCGGCACTGAGGCGAGATACAGACTTTGGCAAAGAACCGACATCCATCCTTGAAACAGCTGCAACGGTTTAAGACGAATGCGCGCGGCGTTTTAGGCGAGAGCCACATTTTGAACATGATTTGTGCTCCATCCTTGGAACTGTTGCAAACGTCAAGCTGCAGGATCACAGATGGCGAGGAAGTTTGAGGCGAAAGGCCCAGCCCGGCCTACCGGTATGTCTGGGGGTGAGAATCAGTGAGGAGTTACTTCCAAAGGGTATGGAGTGGGGATGTAGGAGGGTGCAGAGGCAGAGGCTCGAGGACTCAGGTGTTTTGACGCACTCACGGGGGCTCCTCGTCGCCACAGCTAGGCTAGATCTGGCTTCAAAGTTTGGTTGGGGGTGCTTCCCAGGAGAGGTCCAGGAGCAGATTCTGGACCCTTGGAGTCAGATCCCCACGCGTCGTTGAAAAAGTCACGGTGTTTTTTTCGTAACTCTCGGCTTCCAGGGGCCTTCGCCGGGCCCTAGGGCCGTCAAAAAATCGGCTCGGGGTGAAAAGCCAGTCCTGGAGAATTGGTCTAGACCTCTAGACCTCCAGGGGGCCACGCCAAAATCACTAGGTCGGAGGTCCGGGAAGGAAATGCGCGAAGGAACTCGAGGAGGTGTTTCTTCACATGGCTGCTCTACTAGTCTATACCTTTGTGCATTCTCTCGTCACCGCGCAGCTGCGCATTGTTCCCTTGCGCCTCGCGTGCAGTCCGTACTTTTCTTGCGCGCGCACCATAGAGGATGCGACATTCGGTTTCGAAACATTGCACTGAAAAGGATGTCTCAGGACACGACCGACTCAGCTGAGGCGATGGGGAACTCCCAATGGGCTCAAAGCAGCCACGGAGACCTCCCCCTGGCCCCCGGGCGTGTTTGTTTGACCGGGTCGCGAGCAGCCCGCGCCATCCATGAGGGGACGCAGGATCGGGTGCTCTTGGTGTAATGGGGAGATGTGTTTTGCTAGGTTGGTCGGCGGCCTCCCTGCGGGACGCGACGTGCGACGAGACGAGTATGAGTTGCTTTTTGTTGTTTGGTGTTTGATGTCGTCTGTTGGCTTCTGGAGGTGTCTTGAGACGTCCAGACGCCTCAGGGGCCACGAGTGGATACCCGCGAGACCTTTCGGAAGGGTTGAGGATGAGGGGAAGGAGCAGGATGAGGAGAAGGAGCCAGCGACCAAGCCACATCCAAACGACCGTGCCCCGTTCGCATTCTGCGCATTGCCCGCCAGGAGTGCCCGTCTACTCACGCTTGTCATTGGTAGTCCTCCTTTGCGTTGCCTTTCTGTCGTCGACATTATGTTTCTGAGTGTAGCAGAGAACGCAGAGTCAGCGGGGAGCCGTACCCTGTGACCGAAAGGTCTAAACTTGGCGTCGCTCGGACGAGTGCGAACATTTCGGCAAAGCCAGCGCCGGAAAACCTGGACCTTCTCGGGATTGGGAGCCTTGAGACGGGGGTCCATGCAAACGATCTTGCAGGATCCTGCAGGATCTTGCAGGATCCTTCGCGTGACCCGCAGAATCTTGCAGGATCCTGCAAGGCCTGACTGACCCGGGTCTGGATTGGCCCGGGTCAGAACATCCCCGACGGGAGCATCGTGGACCCCCTTGCGAAAAGAACGACGCACGAATTCGACAGATGCACGGGGAAGAGACGTCCGAGCGATGGCAAGTTAACACAGCACGGCAGCGACCCGCGGGCAGCACTCGCCAGTCCTGCCCGTTCTTCTGGGCGGAGCCCGCCGGGGTCGCCAGCACATGCCCTCGGGCACCCAGCCCTCCCTTGCCTTCGGGCGTGGCCTCGGGCCCCGAGAGCTGTCCCGGAGGCAGGGTCTGATTGCGACCGCTCGGGCGCCTCCAGAAACGTGCCGGGCTCGCGCGCCTCTCCTTCGCCTCCCGTGCTCTCTCCCACCACCGTCTTCGGCCCCGTGCGCGCCGCAGGGGGCGGATGGGGCGGTGCCGCAGCATGAGCGAGATCCCCGAGGAGTGGCCCTGCGCAGAGAAGCCCGCGTTCCCGGCCCCTCCCGCTCCGCGGCGCGGGCTGCATAGAGGGGTCCGGGGATGCGGAGCAGCCACCGTGAAGAGAAGGGGTCCCAAGGCAAACGTCGAAGCATGAAAAATCACCCCGATCCCCCCCCCCCAATGCGGTTTACTCAGTTGCCATGTGGGTTTGCCGAACAGCCATGACTCATGTCCCGTTCGATTCCCTCATCTCACCCGCGTTTAGGAGTGTTTTTTGCGCGGGTGGATCTGCCGCCAACTAAGAGAACGGTGTTGAGGTTCTGCTCGCCGTGATGGTTCCCCCAGGATGCTCTTCCCACACCCCGGTCCATCAGGAAACGATTCAGGATGAAGAGGAACCTCCTGAGGCTACTTGTCCGAGAGGGCGATTGGCGATTGCACATCTGCGCTCCCCTTCAGAGGCGCAAGGGTCTTGCCTTCTCGTCTCCTGAATGCCAAGCATTCCGCCCCAGGGCGCCTTCATCGGATCCACAGTCGTTACCCAACGGCTTCGCGGAGCCTGCCGTCGACGTGGGGGCGAGAGGAAACTGAAGATGCTTACTCGATCTCTCGGGTGCGGCACGCAAACATCACCTTCAGTTGGGCTGGCCTACCTCCACAGAGCTTCACCGTGCACCGGTGCTTTACAGCCCTGTCTGCTGAGGGGCCGTGGCAAGATCGGGGGATGTGTGGCAACACCGTCAAGGCCAAAAGATGTGTGATTGCTTGTTTTCGCGCCAGTGTGATCGTCGAAGTGAGCAGCCGCGACAAAGTTGACGCAACCACCACCAGCGCGGCATCTCCAGCGAGGAGATTGGAAACATATCCAGCGGGACGCCGCAACACAGCACAGGTGGGCCACACCAGCAGGAGGATCCTCCCTGGCTCGTCACTTTGGTGGTGGCGGTGCCGATGTTCTTTGCTGCCAGGGCGAGGTTCTAGCCAGGGAAGAATCGTGTCCCCGTCTCCTCGGATCTTCCTTGGCCATCGCCGCTGGCCCATCGCTGCAGCTCGTCGCACGCCCAGGGTCAGAGCGTCAGCCGCGCGCAGGAGTGGTTTCTCGCCGGAGTGTTTTTCCTTGCGTGGCTTTTGGAAGGGCGCAGGAGGGGGGGGGGGGGGGGGCAAACCCGAGCACGCAGGATTTCACTGTCGTACAGGATCCGGCCAGAATAAGGAGCACTTGCTTTTCTAAAGGGGCTCTGTCGTTCCTTTGGTTTGCCTGCGTTCCGCTACCTCTTTGGCGGCGAGCCCCCTTGGTGTTCCTGCAGATTTTGGACGCGCGGCTCCGTTCCTTCGCACTTCGTAGACTTGCTCGGAAAAAAGGAGCTTCTTTCCTTCTTTCTCCTTCCCCAGGTCAGGCCGAGTCCTGTACCGTACGCAGCGATCGGCAAGCCGCGCAGCAGAGGCCACTCTTGGTCGCAGCCGACCCGCCAGCCCTGCACCCCGACCTTTTGCACCTCCCTGCCCGCGCGGGCTCGCGGGCCACCGCGCCCGGGGCCTCGCGGCCTGGCGCGGCGCGCCGCTCTTCACTGGCCGCACTGGGGCGCGAGGCGGCACGGAAGGGCCGCGCAGCTCTCGCTCGGCGCAGCGGAGCGAGAGGTGCGCGGGGTGGAGTGAGCAAGAGGCGCGCGGAGGGGAGTGCTCCTGGGCCAGGCTCTCCGTGGAGGCCTCACGCAGCGGTCTCCGGCGGCCCCCAGAGGTCTCCAGGGCTCCCCCGAGGCCTCATTGGGGGGCTCCCGATCGGAGAGCACGTTACGCGGGTCGGCGCCAACAGGGTTCAGCCAATCCCGTCTAGCCTCTAGCCGACCTGGGTCTGTGAGTCACGTGCAGCCGACCCTCCATCTGGTCCCTCCGCTGGCCTGGCTTTGGAAGCTATTCTGTGGCCGGTCCAGGTTCCCGACGTGGCCTTGGCTGACCCGGTCGGTTTTGCGCTGACCAGGGTCAGCGGGTCGCCGACCTATCAGCTCAGCGCTTCTTCGTCAGCGATGCTGTCTCCGCACAGGGCGGGCTGACTGACCAACGGAGGGCGACGCGTGCCGTTGACGAGCACAAGATGTGAGAGGAGTGGGAGGGGGAGGGGGAGAAGGAGGATCGCGGTTCGTTGAACATTTCTGGCTTGGCCTGGGCCTCCAGAGATGGAGGAGGAGGAGGAGCAGGAGGAGGAGGAGGAGGAGGAGGCTGAGGAGGAAGAGAAAGCGGAAGAGGGGAGGGGAGGGGCAGGGGGCAGGGGTACGGCTAAACAAGGAAAGCTCAGTCCTCTGTTGCCTACCCTCCTAACTGCCTCACCGGAGGCAGCTCTTGATTCTCCCGACGCGTGCATTGTGCCTGCGATGACTAGCAGAGCCACACCCCAGACGCGGAACCCACGGCCTCCTCGGCGTTCTCCCCCGCGAGCGGCAGGCTCCCCGGACTCCAGGGGCGAGGGGGGCGGGGCGCAGCGAGCCCTGGCGGGGCCCCCGTGCCTGCTCCTGGCCTTGCCCTCCCGGGGCTGTGCTGCACGTGGGCGCCGGCGGGGGCCTCGGCCGACCTCCACCGCCTCGGGGGGGCCGTGGTCGCGCGGCGCCCCTGGGGGGGCAGACGGGGCGACCTCGGTCAGATGTGGCCGCAGGGGCCGCACGTTCGACGCAAAGTCGACGAGCTCCGTCGGCAGATCATGCGGCGGTGGCTTCCTGCCAGGGGGGGTGCTTGCCCTCCCCGATCCCTGTTGCGGTCGGGACGTTGGTCGAGAAATGTACCCAGGAGGCTTCAGTTTCAGACCCTGGAGGATTCCTTGTCTGACGAGGGCGGCGGTGAGATTCATGGCCAATCCACGATTGGAGTTCCACCGGCTCTAAACCGTTGGATTCCTTGTCCAATGGTTCCGTCCCCACTGCCCGCACCCCAGCGTGCCCGACATCCTTCACAAACCCGCGGTCGCCACTCCCGAGCACCCGCCGACGCCGATCACTTCCGCCCTCCAGGCCGCGCTGGCCACTGCTGCGGGGTCGGCCAGCTCGCCCGAGCGCCCACCACCGCCGAGCACGTTCTGCCTCCCGCGCGCGAGCACGCGCCAGCCTATCGAGGAGGCACCCCCGCCAGCGCGCGCCTGCCATCCTGGCGCCTGCCATCGCGTTATGTAGCTCCCATCGCACTTGAGGACCGCATCGCAAAAATAGGTTTGAGCACCCAGAACAGTGTCGAATCAGTGTCGAACGAGTATCGCCTCCCAGGGCCCGACACGCGAAAACCCGCCAGTTTCGGTATTCTCTTGGCGCTCGATTTTTGTTCTGGTGGCCAAGGCTATAGCAGGTTGGAACATCATGACCATCGCGGCGCTTCTGGATCCGCCCGAGGGGGCCCTCCCCGCCATGCGGAAGGAAAAGAGGGGTCCTCCGCTGAGCGGGTCGAAGAGATGGGCGGTGCGCACGTGGAGCTGTCGCGAGGGGGGCGGCCTCTCCTGGGAGGGCGGGGGAGCTTGTTTTTTGTTTGGAAAGCGGGGGCCTTCCTGGAAAGGCTCCCCCCCTACCTTCTTAGGGTCGACGAAGGAACAGCCACACAAACATAAACTTCTGGCGCTCCGCGCGGATTTCTTGGATCCGCGCCTGGGCGCCAAACGTTCATGCGAGAAGTCCGCGCGGAGCGCCACAAGTGTATGTTTGCGTGCTTCTTTTTTTTGTATAGAAGGCCGCCCCCACTCGCGCCATCCCCTGGTGCGCACCACCACTAGGACCTCAGGGCTTTCCCAGGACACCTGTCCATCCCGAGTCGTCTCTTGGCGATGCCAGGGCCCAGGGAGGGCCTGCAGTGGCCCGTGCACGGCGAGAGAGCTTCCAGGGCCCCCTTCCCTGACATCCGCCGATCTCTTTGTTTCAATCCGCGGCCCCAGAGGTCCCGACCGCTTCCCTGGGAGTAGTTTTTCGCCCCAGAACTATTTGTTTTGGCCCCAGTGCGCGACAACTGCCTCTGAGGGCCAAAACCGAGCAAAAACCGCTGGCTAAAAAATAGTATCGTCGGAGGTCTGGGTTTCCTCCAGGGCCCGATCTCTTCCTGGTGGCTCCTGGGGGTGGGGCGGCCTCGCCGCCGCTGCGCGCGCGCCGACCCGCCCGGAAGGTTCGCGAACTGCGGGGCGTACGCCCTGAAGAGCAGGGTGGCCGTGCAGTCGCTCAAAAGCACCGCGGGGGGTGGGGGCTGCCCCTGCTGCTGCCGCTGCTCCTCCTCCGCCGCCCCTGACTCCGGCATGCTCGCGACAGGCGGGCCCACCCATTCCCCTCCGCCGACCCGTGCATCCGCCTTGGGGTGGCCGTAGATGAGGACGAACTCATACTATGCGCTGACCTCCTCCCCCGCCCGTGCGGCTGGGGGCTTTGGGCGACGACACAGGGTGTGGTTGCGCGGGGATGTGGTTTGCCATCTGCGCCGTTGGGGTTTGGGGCGCGTCGCGTCCCTGGCCTGGCCTCCTCGGCGCGTGGCGAAGTGCGCAGTCGAGGTCCTCGCCCGCCCCGCAGGGTGCGCGCTGCAGACCACACCCTTTGCCAAACGCACCCCGCGGAGTCGCCGATGCTCCCCCGCCCGTGCTGCTCGAGGCTTGGGCTGCGGGGCTTCTGCTTCCCGTGCCTGGTTGCCTCCTGGTGGCGCGCCGCTGCTGGCGCCATCGGTGGGCCACACTCGACACGGTCAGGAACGTCTTGCTCCGCGCTTCGCGCCGCCGGTCCTGGCCCGCCGCGCCTCGGCGCGACACGCTCGCCACGCCCCGGTCCCGAAGCAGCAGCGTCCCGCGCCTCCCAGCCTCCGCGACACGCGAGCGTAGCTGGGGGGGACACTGGTCAGTCCCAGCCTGTGTGTTTGCTACCCCGTTGGGGCACATGTGCCCGCTGCGACTGCAGGTTTGCCGGGGGCAGGCTTCCCGCGCCAGGTGTCGGTGGTCGCGTTGTGTTTTCGGGGGGCCTGCGGCCCCCTGTCCGCCAGCCAGCGCGTTTGGCCTTTGGCGCTGCTCCCATGCTCGCCAGGTCTTGCCCACGCGCGTTTTGCGTGTGGCTACTTCGTTCGCTCGTTGCAGCCTCCTCGTCTTCCTTCCTGGTGTGTTCGCTGCTTCTGCTGCTGCTCCTCGCATCCGTGCGATGCTGGAATGACCCTCTGGCTATTCCTTTTGCTTGGGATCAGGGGCGGCGCTAGAGGGGGATAGGCCCATGGGGGTGGATCGGCCGTAATCGCCAACTCATCGTCGACAGGGGTCTGATATGGTAACCCGGCCCGCCCAGGAACGTGCGAATTCGTTACTGAGAGCCTTACGCCGATTTATTGGCGATGTACCGCCGATTCAAGCTTGATGCTTCGTTCCCTGAGCCAGTCCCCCCTTTCTACGTTCCCTGTCATGAGATGGCAGACTGGCCATAGTTGCCCGCATGCCAGAGGCTGCCAGAAGCTGCGCTCACCAGGGTATCCCCAGCCCGGGGAGGCCAAGACAAAGGCTGCCGACGTCGCTATCGAATGGCCTTCGGCCCATCCCGCCACCGTGCCTGGGTTGTGGGCCATAGGCTTCTAGGATGTTCGTTGGGATGTCGCGGGAAGCCTCTCGGGGGCCTCTTAGCGGTCGTTCTGAAGCCTCTTGGGTGCCGTTTTGCGGCGTCTTCGGGGCCGTTTTGGGGGTTTGGGGGGATTTTAGGGGGCCAATTGGAGCTTCCTTGGATCTCCTGGGGGCCGCTTGGGGCGGACGACTTGGATGTTCGGTTCTTGTTTCCCCTCTTGGGACCTTCTTGGGGCTGTGTTTGGGCCCTCTTGGGCCGTCTTGGGCGCCTCCAGGGCCGTCTTGGAGCCCTCTTGGGCCGTGTTGGGCCCTTCCTGGGGGCCTCTTGGGTCGTCTTGGCCGTTGAGATTCAATGATTTTGGCCTCTCGGGACCCTCTTGGGACGGCTCTTAGGGTTCCCGTGCGGCGTCTCGGAGGCTTCTTGGGCCGTCTTGAGGCTATCTTGGGCCTCTTGGATCGTATCGGGGGCCTCTTGGGGCCCTCTCGGCCCGTCTTTGGGGCCCCTTTGGGCCAGAGAAAATCATGCGGGAAACCGCCCCAGAACTCGGGGGGCACGCGGCGAGCCCCGGGGTATTTTTGAAGTGGGGCGTCGGGCCCCTGAAAGTTTCCTGGAGACTGCAAGACTGAGTCTCGAGGAGGAGGCAAAGGACCCGAGGACACGCCCGCTCCGTGCCCAGCGGGACGGTGGCGGATCTGTTTCACGACGTGGGCCCGCGGAGGATTGCGGCCAGGAAGTTCTGCTCAGCGTGTCGCGTCGCAGGTCATACCCACCACGCTTCGACGCGACACGCGAACCACTCCCCAATCACCGAGCTTCAACGTGCTGAGCCTTTCCCAGCTTCCCGCCTTGCTGAGCGGAGCGACGCGCCATCAGCTCGCAGGGCATCACGCGTGTCGCCGGGGCCGCCGCCGCGATACATTGAGCAAAAAAGTTCCGCACCGCAGGGGGCCCATCCTGAGGACAGACCCTGAGATCCGACGTCTCAAACAAAATTGAGACGTCGTGAAAATCTAGCCTGGAGCCCTAGACCCTATTTTTCTGTGCCATTGTTCGAGTCGGATCGATTCGTGAGGGTCCCAGGGCCCGAACTTACGCGAAAAAACCTGGCACGGAAAAATTGAGTCGCCAGGATCTGAGGGAAACTCCGTCCTGAGTCAATGTCACTGCTGAGCCTGAGGGCCCTCTGCAGGCACTCCGCTGCGATTCTCTACGAACCCTTCGGGTTAAGTCGGGCCCGTCCCTCTACAGGAGGCATATTCAAAGATAGTCAAAACATAGTCTGGGGACGATGCTTTGACTATCTTTGGGGATTTTTGGCACATTTCTGGGGTATTGTTATTTTTCGTCCAACCCGTACAGTGGGAGCCCACGCCAAGAAACACCCTGCTGGCCTCCAGAATGCCCTGGGTTTCTTGGGTTTTGATGGTTTTGCGATGGAAAGCGTGACGTTCCCACACCAGAAATGAAGGAACGTCCTGGGGCCTCAGGGTTGGGTTTCTTGCGACGGTTTCTTGTGGTCGAGCTCCTGCTGTAGGGGGACGTGCCCGACCTAGCCTTGGGGTCCTGGCGCCCAGGCCACTGCCCGGCTCCGCGGCGTCCGTTGTCGGGGCGATGATTCGGGCACCCCCAGGAACGGCGGCGTCCGCAGGGCGAAGTGGCTGGAGGGCATCCCGGGACCTAGGAGGTTCCAACCTGCTTTGTCAGTCTCGTTCAACCAATCCCCATCCCCATCCCTTTCGAGACCCCCACCAAATCACCACCCCAGTTGGGGATACACCCCTCGGAACCAGAAGGGAACGGCCTACATCCCCATCTAGGGGGGTCAGTCGGCCAGTGGGGCCCAGGCCACGCCGCTGGGGATGGGGATCGGTTAAACGATATTTACTTTAGCCTTGATCACCAGCATGAATTTGGGGCACCAAAAAAGTACCGAAGCTCGAGGGTTTGCACGTGTCGGGCCCTGGGAGACACTCGTCCGACACTGTTTCGACACCGTTTCGACACTGTTTCGACACGGTTTCGACACTTTTCCGGGTGCTCGGAATGATTTCTGGGATGTGGTCCTTGAGTACGATGGGAACAGCATAGCCCGGGGCTAGAAAACCTTGAGGATTGCACGAAGCGCCAAAAACCTTCGATTTCGAACCCCCGAGCACCAGTCACGAGGCTCAGGGGTGTATAGAAGATGAGGTGGAATACCCTGACAATGGGGTAGATCCACTCGTGGTAGTTACGCAGCAACACGTACCCGCCGCCGCACAGGGGGCGGCGCTGGGTCATGAAGTCGTCCTTCAAGTCCGCTGCCAATGATGCCGATGCCCATCTCACAGATGGCCCTCAGCATGGTAGCTCTTCTGATATTTGACGCGGGGTCTGCCGCGTACGTGATCCACCCACTTTTGGCCGAAACCCTTGGAAGGCTGGTCCAGAACGTGGGCGGTAAATCGTACTTTGAAGAGAGATCAGCTCTGAGCCCGCTCCACTGCGGGCACTCCACGACCTGATGACGTATAGATGGCCACAAGTGGCCGCAATGTGGGCACGGTAGCCCTGTCTGTCGACGCGTCTCCGACGAAGCCGCCCCTGAGCGGTACACTGAGAGGCTGAACTTCTCGGCAATACTCAATGAATGAAACCACTTTGTGAACACTTTATTGCTGCAGGCGTCGACATCCACTGACTCGACCTCCTCCGAATCTTTCCTGCGGGGCTCCACGATTTGAAGGCACCTGATCCTAGCAATGACCCGAAGGACATGTTGTGCTCTCTTGGAGTGCGTCCAAAATCTGTGTTGAGCGTCCGCCAAACCTTCCACAATCTGCAATACTCTGAAGTCGTCCATATGTGAGACTTCCAGTAAAACTCCACGTTCATCCGAAAATCGTATATACTCCAAGCCCAGGGTTCTAGCGTGAACTTGGATAGAATTCTCTAAGAAAGATGACCAAACCAGCTTTTCGTCATGTAGACGTCTGAAGGCAAAGAGGCTGCACGAGTATACTGGGTGTAGCATGATGTTCTGGCACCACCATCTGCCCAGGCACCACCATGTATTCTGGGTACGCCATACTGCTCTCGCCAATAGCTTTGCCGTCTCTGTCGGTGGAGGTGTCACAATAGGAGTTCCCCACGTCCAAAGAGGTCTTAGGTATGTATAGGCCAACCGCAATCTCACCATGCAAGATCCAGGCACTGACTGAAGAATAGAAATCCCAGTGTGTAGCTTGGCCCATTTATCCTTTGGTATGATGGCCCGTGTCACGTCGGTAGGGCAAGCAAGGAGACCAAGATGTTCGATCTGCTGCGGCTCTGCGTCCGTGGTGGACCATACCTGCGTTTTCTTGTTGTTCGCTTTGAAACCCACTTCACTGTCGAAGGTAGATGTTTGAGCCATATCGTCCAGCAGCCCCTGCGGGCTATCCCCAACGATGTAGCGGTCGTCCATAAAGCATCCTGAAGGGCCAGACGTGATCCAAGGAACAAGGGTACTGATCATGGTCCCAGGTGCTGTGCTATCTCCTTGTGGCAAACCTCGTTCTGCATATATTGCCCTCTCTGCAAGTTCTCCGTTGAGGCTGCACCACCGAGGGCCTTTCCATGCCGATTTGCATACATATCGTACTGCGAGGGGGTAACCTGAACGCTCCATTGCAGCACTCGCAATTTCATGAAGGATATTATCATAAGCACGGTTGAGATCCAATTCGCATCCATCCGAGCTCAATTCACAATGTCTCAACCACTGGCTGATCGCGTGAGTGACTGATATCTGCTTTCGATTAGCCCATTGGCCCTCTGGCGGCTCAGGAGCTGCAAATGCCAATGCTCTGAGCCATATACGTAGCAACACGCTACCCACGCTGATAGGCCTCGTGTCATCCTCTCCCTTGGGCATGCCCGCCACTCTCCAGGCGAAAACCAGATCATGGAGTTCTCCTGGTGGACAACCTTCATGTTCAATGCAATACCTGGAAGTATCACACCACAACGTGTAGAGCTCTGCAATGATCTCTGGGTACAGGTCCGCCAGGATACGAATCTCTCTGAAGGACCACCCATCCAATCCAGCACAGCCCTTGGAGCTTCTCAGCGCTTCGTCAAACTGTTCCTTCGTTGGCAGCCACATCTCATGTAAAGTCGACTTGGGAAACTCAACTTGATCAGCGCGATGTTGCCATGCTCGAAGGTGCGCTTGTTTGTCAACATTCCCTGGCTTCCACTGTGCTTCCCACTCCTCGGCGAACTGCGAGACGTGGCACGATGATGCTGGGGGTGCTTGCTTGAACATAGGCGTGGCCACTTTGTACACCTCTGTGGACCACGCTGCAAACTTTTCTTTCCAAGATCTCTGGGCTTCACGTTGCAACTTAATATTCTCCGCTTGTATGGCTGCCGTCAGCCACTGGAGGCAATCTGCATAACAAGGAATACCTTCTGCTTTCATGTTGACAATACCCTCGAAGGCGGCTCTGGCAATATCCATGAAGTGCCGTGGAGAGACTTCAGCCATCGCTGACGTTCCCTGCCTGAGTGCCTCCGAGAAGCGGCGATGGAGGCGGAGAAGACGCCTGTGTGCAATACTTTGTTCTGGTCGAAACCGAGGTCCATGTGCTGCTGGCCTCTGCGTGGGTCGGGAGCCCTTGCTCCTCTCAGGTAGGCGATCGATCTCCACCATCTTTTTCTCAACTGCGATGTTGAGTGCTGCCTCCGCTCGCTCGTGCCAATAGTGCCACCTCGTGACCAGCGGGACATCTGTGTCGTCGTTAAGATCCAGGTCGATTGCCCCGCCAATATGGGGAGCTGCGCACACTGCATCCAGCGACTCCTGCAAGAGGCTCTTGTACTCGGCCGTAACCGTCCTGGTGTTGACCACCGGTAGGAAGGAAGCCGTATGATGTAGTCGGTACCGTGGGATAGTAATGCATGGTATCTCCAACTGATACTTGACCATTGCATGGTGGGGGATGCCTGGCAAGAGCTTGGCGCCCAGGTACTTGGGTGGGGCATCCTGCGGGTTTCCCCATGATAACGCCCTCGTCGGAGCTGTACCTACCGCTGTGGTCACCTGTGAAGATTGGTCCTGCGATACGTCCAGCTGCCATCCAATATCCAATAATGTGTTATATGAAGCTTTCCAATTGAGGTCCCCTATGATGTAGAGGGGGTGGCCCAGATGGCCCAGTGATTTGGCATAATCCAGAGCTGACAAAAACCATGGTCGATCGTACCACTGTGGTCCGTACATGCTCAAGATTGTCGCTTTGGTAGTTCTGATCCCAACCATCCGATGGTCGAGCTTGTCGTCCCTGATGACGCTAATCTTTCCCATGGCGCGTCGCCACAAGATCGCACAGCCGCCCTGTGTCGTTGCCACTCTCGCCCCAGGAGGAGGGGGCTTCGAGCACGCTGCGCCCCACCCTCGTCGAGCACAGAAGTTGATCAGCCACCTCGGCCTCATGTCGGGGAGTCGTATCTCCTGAAGACATAGTACGCCGACGTCGTCTGCAACATTGTCCAGGATCTCCGACAATCTGGCCTTTGAGATGCTGGTGACGTTGATCGTGGCTACCTGCAGGCGATCGATGTTTTCGCCCTGGTCGTTCTCTGAGCCCTGGGGCTCGGTCTCGTTGGCTTGATCTTTAGCCTGGTCAACCCGATGGTCAGGGTATTCCACTTCATCTTCTATACCTCTCTTGAAGCGTTTGGAGGATCTCGGACTCCGCGTCGATGATCTCCTCGATGGTGTTGGTGTCGTCGTCGGTCTCGTCGCAGCCCTCGAAGAAGTTGCCGTAGCGTCCCGAGCCTGGGGTGTTCCCTCGCATTCGGGGCTTCCCCAGGCTTGCAAAACGTGGCGACGCTGCCTGGGGTGTTCCCTCGCATTCGGGGCTTCCCCAGGACTTGCGCCCTGACGCCGCTCCGCCGATCCACACCGCTGCCTTTTGGCCTCCCTGTGCACGTCGAGGCATTGATCTGCAAATACAGTCTTTGAATTCGAAGAACTAGAAAAATCAGTCTTTGGAGCAAGTTCAGAAACTGCTTGGTCTGCAAATACAGCCTTTGAATTCTGGGACGGGTCTGCGGCACTTATGTCCATGACCCTTGCTTTCTTTGAAGCCGTAGTAGCCCCCGAAGCCGTAGTAGCCCTCGCTTTCTTTGAAACTGTGTCGGGGGGTAACGGTGCGAGGGTCACTAACGGCGCAACGCCGGGCAGTCCCCGCTCGCACCGCTCCCCCCGTTGGGTAGTCAACCCCACATTTGTCGAAGCTTTCTTTTGCCGCTTGGGCGGTGGTTGCCCCTGGGAGTCATCGTGACCTTCTGCAAGATGGCCTCCTCCTCCCAGGAGCGGGTCCCGTCACGACGATGTTGAGGCCGCGGCTGCCTCCTCCTGCTCGGGCACCTCGCTGGGAGCCACTGCTGCAGGTCTGCGTAGCATCCGCATCAGCTTTCGCCTCTTGTAGTACTCTTGGCGCTTGGCCTTCATCTCTGGTGTACGTTGTCTGCGCTTCTGCTTTTCCCGCGTCCTCTTCTGTGCTTCCACGATCTGGTCCGCGTAGTCCCTGTTGACCATCCTGGTCCAGACATCGTGCGTGGCATCCTTGATCTTGCGTTGATCTCCTGGTCGCCTGGCACAGACTGCCCACGCGGTATTGCCTTTCTTCAGGATATGTTTGGCGAGTGGCTTGCGCCTGCCGCACCTCGTACAAGTATATACTGTGTTGCCCTGCTTGCCGTCCCTGACCGTCTCCACGTTGTCCTCCGTGATCTGGCAGACGCTGGGCTTCACATCTTCAGGTAGAGACTGGTACCATGTAGTGTACCTCCTCCAAGCTTTGTCTCGCTTTCCTTTATCCATGTATGATAGGCTGGTCACCGCCCTCAACCGTGCTGCCCTATTCTCAGGTGGTTCCTTTGGCGGTGGTGTGCCCTTACAGGCACGCCAGTGTACTCGTGCTTGTTGTAGAACGTGACAGGGTGCATGCTCTCCATCGGGCTTCCACCCACATTCACAAAAATAATAATTGTAGCGCTCAGGGCGGCATACTGGTAGATCATGATCAGGGAGAGGATCGTCGACAGCTTCCTCACCCACTGATAGTCCCAGAACACTCCTAGCGCGTGCCAGTCGTTTCGCCGTTGGCTTCGAGGATGCCTTGGCCGTCGCCTTCGAGGTCTTAGAACGCCCCGACTGACTGAGACCCAGCAAACTCCTGGCTGCATTCAAAGCTCTCGCTGTCTTCTTGGTCGATGCTGGGCTGAGTCCCAGCATGCTGCGTGCTCCTCTGATCGACGGAGCTCGCGCTGATGGTGTGTGTGGTTCGCTGCCCGTTCCTCCTCCTGTAAATCGTGCTGGATATGGGAATGCCGCAGTCGTCCATCTTGTCAAAATCTCCTGGGGTAGGTCAACACCCGCCTTTGGGAGAAGAAGTTTGTAGTGCTTGTCCACCAACGTGGCCCACACTACCTGCTTGGTCTTGATGTCCGCTGGGGCGGTATACAAGGTCCATGTTCCAGTGCGGGACTTTTTCCAGATAGCGAAGTTCGTCTTCGTGGTGACCGCTGCTGCTCTCACCATGGCCGATGTGGCCCACTCCCCTGTCTTGGCTGCCTTGCGGGCCTCGTCCTGGGGATAGCGTTTGTTGTCCGTCATGCTGGCGGACACGATCATGCGCAGGTTGGCTTGGAGTGCACCGCCAGGGCCCAACTCCTTCTCCGCCATCTGCTTCGGCTTGGATTGGTTCGCTCGTATGCCGTGGGAGGCCGTCAGGAAAAAGCAATCTCCGTCTCCCCCGCAGCACTTCTCGTTGAAGTATGCCTCCCATGGAGGCCTCGTAGGCGCCTGTGGAGCTTGGGGTGGGGCTGCTGCTGCTGCTGAGGCTGCTGCTGCTGAGCCAGGCTTCGGCGGTCGCTTCTGATCGCCCTCCTCAGCCTTCTCCATGTCCACATCACCATCTTTGTCATGTACTTCTGCTTTCACCTCCGTTGTCGCCTCCTGCACTGGAGCTCTGGCCGGCGCGGGGGTCCCCCACGCTGATGCTCCTTTGGCCTGTGGGGGCGGTCTTGATGATGTTCTGCGAGGCACAGCTAGGCTCGCTATGATCCCCGACTTGAAAGTGCATACCTGATCCTTGACCAATCCGTCCAGATCAGCTCGTAGGAACCAGGCTCTTTTACTCGATCGTGTGATACCGTCGATGCTCTGGAACCCTCTGGCTTTGGCCCACTCCTCGACCTCCTGTGGTGTCGTCCAGTGCTCTGGGCACTTCTGCAAATACCATCGGGGTTGGATGTCGGCTGCCATGGACTTCTGAGATAGAATTCCCAAAGATGCGTTATCTGACGGGCGGTACACCAATCTGCCCTCGACCTGTGCGGCCGCAGCGGTCACCCTGGTGAGGTACGTCATCATGTTCTCGCCGTCACGTAGTTTGTGCCAGACTGGCACCAGCTTACTAGATTGTCGATTCAAAAATACCCCAGACGGGGCTGTCCACTTCAAAAATACATCTGTATCACTCTCTCGCACAAGGATAATCGCCGTCGACTCCGTCGGGTAGTTGACTGCTCCTTTAACTTTCAAAATCTTGGCCGCCAGCACTTGAGGGAATAGTACTGTCGCCATTGCCACTGGTTTCTCCTTGACCATTGCGTACGTAGCATCATCAGCGAACGCCTCTGCGATCGTGAGGCGTAAGGCTGCTGTGGCCAAGGGCGGTGCAGTCGAGGCCTCGTCATCCTTCAAGCCTGTTGGTAACCCTTGGCGTGTCGGTGGCGAGGTCCCCGTCGTAATCATCTGGGCCGTGTGTGGTCTGACCCCCGCAGATGTCTCACACATGACCTCGGTAGTGGTAGCCCCTGTCAAAATCGACGGTGCATTGAAGACAATGAACGTCATCCCGCTGGGCTGCTCTTTGATGGATCCGAGCCACTGTGTTGCCTGCTCGTACTCCGTGGCCGACTGGCACGTGATGACCGCTGGGCCATCTAGTGTCGTCGTCCTGATATTAGCGGCCTTGACAATCTTCGCCGTGCCCCACGGTTGAGAATGTACGACCAACTTTGTATCCTGTGGCTTCTCCGCCGCAGGTCCCCCATTGAGCCACGTCGATGCCGCCGTGGTTCTCGTGAGGAGGCCGCGCAGCTTGTCCTGCACTTGCTCCTCCGTGACCTTGATGTTGTTGACCCGCACGTACCGAAGGTACTCTCGTATCTTCTGGAGTGTCGGCGGTACTTGTGTGTGCTTGGCCGTGCGTTTCTTTGGCGGCTTCCCCACAGCCACCTGAGACTCCACGCCCATCTTCTCAGTCAATTTGTTCAAAACTGTGGTGATCTGATTCACCTGGTTGGCAAGATCTGCAACTTCGCGACGCCCCTTCGTCACTTTAGCAGCACTCTTCCCTCCACGTTTGACTCCTCCTCCGCATAGTGGGTCGTCGGAGAAGTACTCATCTGAAAGTCCATCTTGCCGAACACCTGGTTCAGCTGTACACACTACTCTGCCGCACGGGTCAAGTAGTATGACTTCTTCCCAAGAAATCTGATGTTCGTCACCATGACTGCTGGGAGCAGTCTTCGCTTCGGACAAGGGGTCCGACCCGACGGTCCCGAGCACGATGTGCAGGAGGGTGGTGACCATACCGTCGAGGCTCAGGGGTGCCCCAGCGACTCCAAAACGTGCGGGGCACCTTCGAGCATGGCAGGTGTTGTGAGAGTTCGCGTGTTCGTCTCAGCCAGCAATGCGAGACATCTTGTTTCGGCATCGCTCTCGCCCCCGTCTGTCTGCGGACCGCGCGTTGTGATTTGCGAGCTCCTCGATGGGTCCACTGCAATCCGATCAGTCCGTCTCAAGATCGATTTCGGCTGGCTCGATCCGATTCGATCCCAGTATTCTGGCGATCCGATCATAATTGCGTGACGTTGATGTGTTTCTTGGCGCGGCCGATCCAATCCGATTCCGACTTCGTGCCGATGCGGCCCGGTCCGACGTACATTCTGATTCGATCCGATTTTCCGGTTGGATGTTGGTTGATCTTGCCTCATTTGTTTTTGGGTTTTCCCATCCTTCCTCCCCTCTCCCAGATAGTTGTGCCGTGCAGGAGGACACGGCGGAGCGACCCGAGTCAGAGTCCTCAGGACGTCTGTTAGGCCAGGGTGTGTGTGTGTGTTGCCCCGCCTACCATGTCTTATACCACGCAGCGTGTGCGGGCCTGGGGCCCTCCCTGCGTCGCATGTGTCGCATTTAAAATTAGGCCGTGGTGGATAAGCACACGCTGGCGCTCACACACGCTCACACAGGTCAAACCCAGGCACGCAGGCCTCTACTGCCGCATCGCATGCACCGATCGGCAAGCCGCGCATCGAAGGCCATATTTGCCTAGGGTCACTCTTGCGTGCAGCCGACCCGGGCAGTCCTTGACAACATCCAGGAGTACGACCCGCGTGACCCCAAGTACACGATCGCCGCTACCAGGTGGCAGGTCGCGGAGCTGGAGGAGGGGCTGCGGATCCGATAGAGGGCTGCTTCCAGCCACGCGCGAACGGCCGTGGCTCACAGCCAGGGGAGGGATGATATTCCACACTCACACACACACACACGTGGCGAGAGAATCACGACGAACTGCTTCTCGTTGTACTCGGCCTTCGGAGGCCCTCACGTGGCCTCAAGCAAGCAAGCAAAATGCTGAGTACGAAACGCACATGAGCACGTAGCCACTATCACGTGGTATCGCAATACTTGCTGACTGCGACACGCCACGCCGTGGCCGAAGAAATGGTGTTCTGCTAGAGCGCCAGAAGGAAGGATTTTCAAAAGCGACTCAGGATGGAAAGCCCGTGCCAGGGACATGGCCGAGACTCCCGGTCCACGTTGTGATACAATAGCGGCGCTCGAGGCCTGGAAAGGAGGACGACCATGGGCAGGGTCTTTGCGCAGTGTCGTGCTGCGTGGAGGCCAGGGGCTGGGAGGAGGGAGGGGGAGGATGTGTTTGGACGCTCGTCGGCTCTCTTGTTGGAGTTCCGAGACCTCTGGGCGGACCTCTCGGAGCCTCCTGGAGGAGGAGGAGGAGGAGGAGGAGGAGGAGGAGGAGGAGAAGAAGGAGCAGTGAGGTCCAATCACACGCTGATTCACCCCTGGCGTCGAGGTGGCTGGGATATGATAGGGACGTATTCTTCGGAGTTGTAAGTGGAGCTCTTTCTTCACGCGGGAACGGGACACGCGGCGACACTCTCGGGACTTCTTGGGCGTCTTTGGAAGCCTCTCGTGTGTCATTCGGCTTCGTTCTTGGAGTTCACGGGCGTACTGGTCATTGGTTGCCCGAGCGGGTCTCCAGGGCGATGTCTTTGTACTCCTCTTTCCGGCCCCCCTCGCACCAGAGGGTCCAAGAGACGCCTTGGATGTCCCTTTGGGATGCGATCCGTTGGTCCATTAGTTATCCCATTTGATCTTTATGTTGTTGCTCACTCTTGCGCAGCTCTTCGATCTCACGCAATCCGCGTTCATACAAAGAAAGTTTCGGAGAAATCTCGAATGAACAGGCTGCAGCAATTATGATTCAAGCAGTCTCGAATCGTGCCTTTTCGGGGTTGGGTAGGCTGCGCAATGCAGCCCGTAGAGGTCGTTTTTCATCGCGAGGTTGTCGATTGTGAAAGCCGTTCAAGTCAACGACTCGAATATTGCGGTTGCGAATGCAGTTCTGATTTGTGGTTCCGTTTGCTCTTCTGTGTTGGCGTGGCTTTTCATTGGCCTGCACATGACTACGGCAAGTTTTCAGAGAGCTGGCGACGTCGCCCTCGTGTCACTGCTGGGCAAAACTTGCAGGCCATATGACTATCTGGTACTATCTCGGTGCTTTGCGGCACATCCCGCCACCGTACCTTGTTTGTGGGCCATAGGCCTCTTGGATGTTTGGTGGGATCTCTTGGGATGCGTCTCGGGGGCCTCGTGGACGCCTCTATACAGTCGAAATCAATGTCAAGGATGGGTGGCCTTCCACAGGATACCCTTGCATCCTTGCCGCTTCGGTCCATCCTTGCCCACGTTCGATGACCAGCCTTGCTCGAAAAGCTTCCACATGGTCGTCCAAGGGGCTTGCATCCTTATGGCGTATCCTTGCTATCAATGTTGATTGTATGGGGGCTCTTAGGGCTTCTCGGGGCTCGTTTGAAAGGGGTGGGGCGTCTTGGGGGCCTCTTTTGGAAATTGCGGGCGTCTTCGGGAGGGCTCCTGGGGTGAAAAGCTCCCAAGGCCGCTTCGCTCACTTCCCTTAGGCCGTTCTTGGGGCCTTGTTGGATGCTTTTTCGGTTGTCGTGGCGGCCTCCTGGGCCAGCTTGGAGCCCTCTTGGGCAGTCTTGGGATCATGTTGATGGCGTCGTGGGCCGTCGTAGAACTATGTTGGGGGTCGTTTAGGCCGTCTTTTTCGTTGGGCGCCTTGGAGGCTCCTTCGGACGTCCTGATGGCATTTTGGGCCTTCTTGGAGCGACCTTCGGGTTTCCTTGGGCTCTCTTGGATTGACGTTTCTGGCCTCTCGACAAGTGACGCGAGAAGCCCCAGAGGTAAAACGACGATCTCGACAAAGTAGGGCAAGTCGTTTTCTTGGCCCCCTTGAAGAGGCACCTCTCTAGATTTCTCAACATAGGGAGCTCGACGGGAGCTGAGGGCACTCGACTTAGCGCCTACGGCACGGAGGCATACCCGGATTGCGAAATTGTGGTAAGTTGTTGGAAGGTTTTGCCAGATTGGGAGCAAAGCAGCCATGCCAGTAACGCAAACAAGCGTTTCGCGGGCACCCTTGCCAGTCCCTCGTCCTTGTGAGTAAATTGCTGAATAGCCCTGTCGATCACCAACCTCGAACGTTCGGCTGTCATAAACGGCAGAGATCATTGCCAAGGAGTGGTCCTGCACACCAGGGTGCCCGAGAGCAACGTGCATCGTTGCCGGGCCGACTCGGTCAAAAGCCTTGGACCAGTCTATCAGGATCGCAGACAGGACCCGTCCTTCGTCGACCATGTCCTCTCAATGTACCGCTGCATGGGGAAGACGGCGTCCGTGCAGCTGTGCTTGGCCTGGAAGCTGAAATGCGTGTCGCAGAGGCAGCTCCCTGCCCCGTTGCTTACGAGGCGACCCAATATGAGCGAGGCAAGAGCTTTGCACACGACCGCGAGGAACGAGATGGGTCCGTAATCTTCTCGGGGGAGACCCACTTCGTTTGTTGAAGGTCGCCGTTGCAATTGAGTGGCGCCAGCTTTTTGGAACTAATTGCCGCAGCTTTTGCACACGTCTGGGATGACCTCGCACGTGTACTGCTGGTCTTGGAGTCTCTTCCAGAATTCAGGTGGCACGTCGTCGGTGCTTGCCGCTTTTTCTGTCGTCGGGTTCCCCAAAACGGCATACAACTCAACAGCCGAGAAATTGGCAAACGAGGCCGGCAGAGGTCCGCCAAACCGTGCTCCACTGGGGAGAGTGTGTCTCATGGGTCGCGGCATCCACTGCACGTCGGGCCGCACGTCGGGGCAGTTTCGTTGCCAATGTGTCCAGTGGATCTGCACTTGCCACGCGTCGTCCTTGAGCGTTCCTTACACGACCCTACGGCTGCACACCCTGGCGTTTGAGCGTCCGTCGGTTACTCCATTCGCCAGAGCCAAGCAGTTCTTCAATCCAGGCCGTCTGGTCCCGCTGCGATCATTGATGAACCTGTTTGGCCAACGATTCTTGCAACTCGTATACTGATTGCGGGCGGGAGCTTGGTCCTGGAGAGCAATCAATCAATTCGCGTGGCTACGTTGGGCTTGATTCAAGCCCAACGTAGCCACGCGAATCCACGGCGGTTGCGCAAGTACGGGCTGTTAGTTGAGGCACGCGCCCGCTGCTGTCTTGAAATTGGTTGCAACTCCCCTGGCCCAATCGGCCAGACCCAAGCCGCTTTCTACGCGTTGAGCGGTGGCGTTCACGAAGGCGGCTGCGAATTTGCCTTGCGCCCAGGGTCGCTTACGCGAATTCGAATTCTGTGTCAACTTTCGTTGTTTCGCCCGAGTTTTCGGGATCTCTATACGTTTAGCGCTGCTGTCACTTGAAAGCGGTGCAAGGCAAAACCTATAGTTCGGTCAACACGAATGTTAAAAACCGAATTCCGCCATGCTTTTGCACCAGAAGATGGTTTGTCTCTGCGAATTTGGCTGGTGTCGGAGTGTTCATTGGACTTGTGTGAAAATACATAGTTTTCTCTTGCAAGGGCCTCTCGCAGAACGTGTTCACGATAATGGAATCCAGGAACGTGCAGTGTTCGATCAGCATGTGCTGGTTGCTTGGGGCCCCAGTTGTCGCCTCGGAGTTGCCCCAAGCATGCCTGCCTACCACATCGGACTCCTCATGGATCCCGCTAAAGAGCCGCGCGTTGAAGTCACCAAACTTGTAGATGGGACGGTGCACGCTGGTGCTCGTAGCCGAAAGAGGAAATTAGTGAAGAAGCCGTCCCGTTCTTCGAATGCAACTCCTGAGTGGGGGCTGAAGCCCAAATTATTGACAGAGAGCCGCCGGGAATTCTGATGTTCACCTTGGCCAATGGGTCGCTGTACTGTGTGAAACACACGATAGCATGCCAGACCCAAGGCGATATGATAAAACCCACACCAGCATATCCTCGCTGCCCCTCTGGCCCTCCAGCTAAGATCAGTAAGAGACCGTCGCCAATACAACATGGTGCGGTTGGGATGTGCGCCTGCTGCGGTCAACGACGGCAGTGTTACACTTCCTCATCATACGCATGATATGTTCTAGTTTTGTGTGTTTCTCGGAAAGCCGAGCCTTTCTTTGCTCCAGGATGCAATGTTGCAAATTGCTACTGTAACTCGCGGACGAGGATCTCTGTTTCAGTCTCGAAAATGTCTTGGGCACCTTCGCTGCTGACGAACGCCGCCTGGTACATGATAGGCTGAAGAGGGACAATAATACCAATAACAGTGACCACACATGATGGAACAAGCGGTCGTGAAGAAGAAGAAGAAGAGGAACGGTGACACATTTGACCTCCAGTGTCTCCTGTCTGCTGGCGGTCAATCTGAAAACCGAAATCTCGTGCAATTCCCTAATGGCGCTGAGGTCTGCACTCGACTCTTTCATTCCTTGTTCTCCTTCAGGTAATCCTCCCACCCCGTCCCGAAATTGATCTTCAACATGTCCTCTTCCGCCGCTACCTCGAAAGCCTCATCCTCGTTCTTGCCCAGGGTGAGGGTGTTGGTATGTCCGTCTACCCACTAACTGTTCCGGTTGAAACCCCATTGCACGAATGATTTCTCAGTTCCAAAGAGCACCGACCAGGTGGCGCGAACTTGAACGGGGTGGCCACTCTTTGCCCCGATGGTTCTGTTGGCATGCGACAACTTAGTAATGGCCGAGCCCCCTTCCTCGATAGTTCCAAACCTCCCAAACGCAATACTTGAAAATACACCTTTGCATCAAAGTGCGAATAACGGGAGTGCGTTCAGATACCAGATCCATTTGTAGAGCCGCTTCTTCCGCATTTGTCTGGCTGGTTAATCCAGCCAGGTTGCCGAATACGGCCGTAAGGGCATGGACGCCGCTATGGCCGTCAGTGCGGTTCTGGAGTTGTGCTTCCATACGTCTTAAAAATCACTTCCATGCTGCCTGCGCTGTCTGAGCCTGGAGCTTATGAGGATATTATCGGATGTACCTTCGATAGGTGCGCCGAGAACTCCACGATCTGAATATTCTGGTCGCTGGGCTCCGCATCAATGACCGTCAAGCGCTGTTCCATCGAAGCCTCCATGTTCAGCACCGCGTCGTCGATCCGAGCCACATCTGAATGTATGGCGCGAACGTCTCGGAATACTGGAACTTGCTGTCGAACAGCGTCGCAGTGCCCTCGATGGCAAGTGGAGTGGCTGCCGCTACGGATGCCGAGGCCTCTGCTGTTGGTACTCCTGCCTGGAAGGCTTCTGGAGGAGCAGATGGCACCTGATGGCTCGGGGGCACCGGCGAAGAGATATGGTGTATCTCAGGTCGGGGCAGGGCTCTAGACTCAAGGTCGTCCAGCCTGTCCATCTCGTGGAGCTGGCTGAAGAGGCGGCGACGAGCGTCGCGCCTTAGAGCTGCTCCAGCTGGTGTCCCTGGCGCCAGCGTCGTGCTGGCCATCTGGAGATCCGGATATGAGGACGGGAAGCTGGGAATGTTGGGAGTAGAATGGTTTGGATAGTTTTGTGCAGAGCCAGAGCCCTTGGGCCAGGGCCATCGACCTTGAGCCAAAATGGCCACGGGAAGGGATTATGGGTGGGAATGGGGCGGAGTGCAGAAGGGGTAGCGAATGGTCAGGGGCTCACAGGCGCGTCACTTGGAGAACCAGGTGGACTCCCTGAACACGATGCTAGAGCCGGGGGCCTAGAGGCAGAGCTTCGAGCGGAATGCGCCCGACCGTCGGTACCGGGAGCCGCCCTGTGTCTTCTTGCCCAACGCTTCGCGGCTCCCTCCCCCCCCTGCGCTTTGCCCTCTCCGTTCCCATATCGTCCTCGATGTCCTCTGGTGCCCCGGCATCTGATGCCATGGTTGTTTCGTGCCACGTGCCCCAGGAGGTCCCGACCCCATCACCAAAGCCAGGGGGTCGTCGTGGGAGCCGCTTTCTGATGCCCTCCCCTGACCGAGCGGCAGGCGCGAGCTCAGAACTCGCCGGGGGGACGGGCTCGTGCAGGAGACGGCCCCGGCCGCTGATCGGCCACCGCAAGCTCGGCGGCCTGCAGAAGCGGGCGGGGTGAGGAAGGGGGCTCTGAGAGGACGGTGGGCTTCGCGGAGGCCGTCCTGCTTTCCGAGAGGCCTTCCGGCAGCTGTCGGCCCCTTCTGAGCAAGCCTTCCCCCACTTTCTCACAAGGCCGCCCAGAACCCGCCCCCCAAACTACTGCAGGGGACATTCGTGGCCGGAGGCGTGCCCAGCCCCTGGAGCCCCGCGGCGCTCTCGCGCGCAGTAGGACCATGGAGCCCTTCCTCGAGGGCCTTCGCGGGGCTGGCTTCGCCACCATGACGGCTGAGCACGTTGCACTTCCCCAGCATTGGTCGCCTTCTTCTGCCGCGTGCCCAGGGACTTTTCGCTTCGGCTGTGACAGTGCTCGCCGGAGTGCTCCAAGCCGCGGTGGCCTCTCGGCTCCTTGCCAGGCGCTCTCCTGGCCGCCTCTCCTCCTCCTCCTCCTCCTCCTCCTCCTCCTCCTCCTCCTCCTCCTCCTCTTCCTCCTCCTCCTCCTCCTCCTCCTCCTCCTCCTGCCTCCTCCTCCTGGCTGCCTCCTCCTCCTCCTCCTGGCTGCCTCCTCCTCCTGGCTGCCTCCTCCTCCTCCTCCTGGCTGCCTCCTCCTCCTCCTCCTGGCTGCCTCCTCCTCCTCCTGGCTGCCTCCTCCTCCTCCTCCTCTTCCTCCTCCTCTTCCTCCTCCTCCTCCTTCTACTCCTCCTCATCCTCCTGGCCTCCTCCACCGCCCCCGTCTCCCGCAGCCGTGCCGCTGGACCAATGGGGGGTGTGATTTCTGAAGATTCCTGGAGGACTTGCCCTGGGAGTCTAGGATGTTGCAAGTAACTAACATGCGTGTATGCAGCGCCGGCGCTTGGGCTCGAGCAATAGCGTCGGCTTCCCTCCCCCACAGCAGCAGCAGCGGGGCAGAGGAGCCATAGAGGTTTCGGCAGAGTTGACAGAGTTCGAGCTGGGACGAACCTCGCCGACACGGAGTATCGAGCGAGGGAGAGATCCAGCCATAACGAGGTTGGTAGCGGAGCCTGTGGTTGGCCCCACAGCTCCACAAGACACACATAGAGGACATCGAGACTAGCCATCTCGGAGACTACGTACGCGGGAGACTATGGACAACATGGCCGAGTACAACAGCGCGGTCGACCCGAAGATACCGGTGCTGAAGGGCGAGACGTTGAAGGATTTCACCAGATACAAGAGGGCTGTTCAGGCGGCGGAGCTGAGCTGCGAGAGTAAGGAGTCGAAGCAGGCGCTCGGTCCGAAGCTGTATAGGAACCTGCTGGGCGCAGACAACTCCATAAGCGTATTGATCGAACAGACGAACCCAAAGGACTACGCGACGGAGGATGGCGCCCAGATATTATTACGATTCCTCGAGGAGCAGCGCTTCGCCAAGAGCAGCTTCAGGGAGCTGCCGAAGGCGTTCGACGCCTTCTTCGACCAGACGCACTTCGAGAAGAAGGGCGAAGAGCCGATGGCGGCGTTTTGCACAGCGATGGAGGCGGCGAAGTGCAATCTCGAGGAAGTGGACCCAGATACGAAGATCAGTGCGTACGAACTAGGGAACCACACGCTGAAGAGAAGCGGATTGGACAAGGACGAGCGCAATCTAGTGATAGCACGGGCAGATGAGACCTTCAACTTCCAGAAGATTACCACGACGCTGAAGAACCTCTTCCCACGAGGCGGAGGCCGGCACCGGGATCGACAGGGAGCGAGAACGAGCTGGCAATGGGCGAACTACAATGACGGCGAGCGCGACCCGGAGGATGAGGACCAGAACGTCGAGCACGACGGGTACTGGGTCCAGGACGACGACGGCTACTGGTACGAGTGGGACGAAGAGCACGGTGTCTACGCGTTCGCGGAGGACGACGACAACTGGGACCGCAGTGACATGTTCTACATCGAGGACGACACCGACGTCTACCTCGCGAGCGAGGACGACGAGTACCAGCAGGCCCTCGTCACCCTGCGCGAGAGCAGGCTGAAGATGAACAAGATCCGGGCGGCTCGAGGTTCCTTCAAGGGACGAATCGATGGAGTAGTGGACGAGAGTGCGGCGGCCGGTGGCAAGGCGGCCGGGGAAGGAAGCAAGGGCGGCGAGGGCAAGGACGGCGGCAAAGGTAAGTCCAAAGACAAGAGGTGCACCTTCTGCGGAAGAATGGACCACGCCGCACCGGGCTGCCCGACGCCGCGACCTCCGCGGCCGGCAGGCAAGGGCTTCAAGGGCCGCGGCAAGACCTCGAAGGCTCAATCACGTTCACGACGGCTTGGTTTCTGGGCGATGACCACCCTGGTGTGTGTCATGCCAGACATGTTCCACCAGAAGGGCGCCCAGGACCCGGAGTCTGCGACGGAGAAGTTCCAGGAGCCAGCCGAGCACGACATCATGGTGGTCAATGTGGAGAGCGACCCGATCTTACCTGAAGTACCAGAAGTGGACGCGATGATCTCGAGCGCGATCGTGCCAGCCACCCTGGTGGACAGCGGCGCCTCCGCGGCGGTGGCAGGGCGCGGCTGGCTGGATAAGATCGCCGCGGAGCTCGAGAAGCATGGTCTGAGGCACATCATCGTCGAGGCGAGCCAGAAGTTCAAGGGGCTTGGCGGCGCACGACGCGAGGCGAAGCAGAAGTGGATCATCCCGATCGGCATTGGCAAGAAGCATGTCTTGCAAGAGTATTTCGAGATCCCTGGCGACATGATCGGCCTGACGAGCAAGAAGAACCTGGCGGACTGGAAGACGAACCTGTACCTGCGCGAGGACGGCCAGTGGGCCGACTGAGCTCGGGGTGCGCGACAAGGAGCTCGTGAAGCTTCCCGGCGGCCACGCGGGCATCGACATCTTCGACTGCGACTTGGAGTCGTACGAGGCGGAGCCCCTCCTCGAGAAGTTCCGCATCCACGTCGAGAAAGTCGAGCCGGAGGTTTTCCTGGTCGCGGAGACGCTGCAGGTGTCCAAGCCAGACTTCAGGTTCCAGGACGACGCCGATCGGTGGGTCCAGGATGCAACGAAAAACGGTAACAAGGGGGTCTTCAAGAAGGGTACGCTCAAGCGGATCGACAAGCTTATGAAGGAGTATGCGGTTATATTCGATGTACTGCGGGACAACAACGAGACGTTTCTCTGGGAGTTGTTCGCGAAGGAGGCTCGCTTTACTCATGTAGCTTCGAGGAGTGGTCACGCGAATGCGACCCCCTCGGACCTATCAGTTGGCGTGAACTTTAACGACCCTCGGACGCGATCAGGTTTCTTGATTTTGATTAGGACCTTCAAGCCCTGGATGGTTTCGGTCGCATTCCCGTGCTTCGCTCGCACGAACATGCAAGAGTTACAGCGTGCCCAGGGTATGGGCGACAAGGTGGACGACCTCGTCCAGGAGTCTCGGCCACTGATCGACTTTTCGGCGGAGGTGCTCAAGATTCAGGCTCAGGGAGGACGGATCGGCATCGGCGAGAACCCCCCCACCAGCCGGGCGTGGCGTGAAGCTCGATCGTGGACCTGCTGAGCTGGCGCGGGAACCAGCCGCCACTCTACGAGGCGGTCGCGCAACGCCAGTGCATGCACGGGCTCGTGGACAACTACGGCGACCCGATTCGCAAGCCGACGTGCATGATGGTGCCCAACGGCTCGTGTTTCTCTGGGTGGCTCGAGCGCGGGTGCGACGGGGGCCACCAGCGCGCCGACATGGTCGGGCGGAGTACGGCACTGGCGCAAGTGGGCGCCTGGCCAGACGACTTGGGCAAGGCTTTGGCGGCTTGGCGGGCGCCGGCACGCACGAGCTGGCGCGACGGACAAGCCCGAAGGAGATGGGCATCGGCAACGGCGCGGCGAGGTCCCCGAGCAAGCAGGTCGTGAATGCAGTGGCCAAGGCGTTCACGCCGAGGAAAGATCTGATCGACGTGCGCGCGTTGACGGGTGACGAGGAGGTTCCGCCACCTCGCGGGGCAGTGCGGCGACTCTGCGCGATGTACTCCAGCGAGGGCGCACTAGCGGACTACAGCGACGCCTACGCGGGCGACCCGGGCTTCGGGACGATCAAGCTGGTCAAGCGGTTCCCCACCGACACGGCGATCGCAGTTTACGTGAAGGAGCCGAAGGTGCAGACGTCCTTCCCTGCGACGGTGCACATCTACGGGAGCAAGCCCAAGACCTCTGCTCCAGATGATCGTGAAGCTGACACGGCACATCGAGACCTACAACATGAGGGTGAGAGTTTCGGGGATAAGCCTTCGGACATCACCACGGCCCAGTGGGGCGCTCTCAACAAGCTCCACCTCAACCTGAGCCACCCCTCTGCTCACGCACTGAAGCGTCGGCTGAAGTCCTACGGAGCGTCGCAGCAAGTGCTGGATGCGGTTGACAGGCTGGACTGCGGCGTGTGCAAGGAGCTCGGCAGGCCGACTACGGTGGGGAGCTCTAACCTGAAGCTCTCGACGGAATTCAATGAGAACGTGTTCCTAGACGAAGCCGAGGTGATTCTAGCAGACGGGACCCGACTGATGGTCATGGTGATTCTGGACGACGCGTCGGGCTTCCAGGTGATCATCCCTACTACTGCAGTGAGGCCCATCACAGGTGAAGAGAGCCTGCGATGCCTTTCGCAAGGCTGGCTATCGTGGGCTGGACCACCCAAGGTGCTGTACTACGACGCGGCCAAGGGTCACATCGCGAAGCGGTTCGCAGAGATCGGAGAGAAGTATATTATCCTGATGAGGCCGGTCCCAGCCGAGGCGCCCCAGCTCAAGGGTCGAGTGGAGCGCGCGATCGACTTCTTCAAGGACCACTTCCAGCGCCTGAGCCGCGACGTGCAGCTCACTAAGGACGACGATCCGCATGTGTGGACATCGGTGATAGCGAGCACGTGCAAAAACCGCATTCGGCGGAACGGCTTCACCCCCTACCAATACGTGCTGGGCAGGTCGCCTGGCATCCCGGCCTCGCTGATCGAGGCGATGGAGGGCGACCAGAGGCAGCTGGCATCACTGAGCGCGGCTCTCTTCGAGGAGGGCCCGAGGAGAGCAGAGCAGATGCGTGCGGCGGCGAACCGGGCGTTCTTCGAGCTGGACAGCGATGACGCCGTCAGGAGGGCCATGGTTGGCCGAGTTCGTCCACCGTGTGGACCATTCGTGCCGGGCCAGCTGGTGTTCGACTGGCGCGAGGTGAAGCACGTGAAGTCGAAGAGGCTCCAGGGCGAGCACGGTTGGCGTGGGCCAGAGATCGTGCTGGCGACCGAAGGCCGCACGAGGCTGCACCTCAGCTACCGCG
This sequence comes from Prorocentrum cordatum, assembly GCA_963575745.1. Taxonomy (NCBI): domain Eukaryota; class Dinophyceae; order Prorocentrales; family Prorocentraceae; genus Prorocentrum; species Prorocentrum cordatum. The sequence continues at coordinate 1,074,478 of CAUYUJ010014749.1, read as the reverse complement.
GGGTGCCGTGACGCCGGAGCAGGTGCGACGCGCCTCCCGCAGTGAGGCGGAGATGGTGGAGAACGAGGACTTGGTCAGGCAGCTGTCTCACTGGCGTGGTGGACCTACGCTACAGAAGGGGTTCATCGATGAGCGTGGACCTGGGCCAGATGGGAGCGACAAGACGGGCGTGCGCCGCGAGAGGGACGAGAAGGACTCGGACCACGAGGACGGCGTGATCGACACACCTACGGCTAAGGCACCGCGCGCCGAGCCCGCTCCACCACCGCCACGGCCAGTGGTCGAGGCGACACCAAAGAGGGAGCGTGAGGAGGAGAACGTACCTGCACCTGGAGACCTACCTGAAGTACCACCACCGGAAGGAGGACCGTCTCCTCCAGAGCAAGCTACAGCCCCACCTGCTGCGGCAGCTGGGCAGGGGCACTCCATGGGCCTGGACGCGGTGGCTGCGCCAGGTATTCCGCATCAACAGCAACCAGAGCGAGCTGAGCAACCAGAACCTGCACCACGACTCAGCTACAAGCGAACGCTTCCCGACGACCAGGAGGCAGATCGCGAACGCCTACGACTACGACGCGAGGCTCTCAAGGGCAGCTCCATGCGACTGCCAGAGGTACCAAACGATCCGATGGATCAGAAGGCACTTTTCGTCATGGTCAAGAATCGCCAGAGGGACGCGTTTCTGCCCCGGAGGACCGAGACGACGAAGAAGCAGGTCACTCCCAAGAAGGGTAGGGAGATCCGCAGCATTCCCCAGGAGTGGAAGGCGGCTTTCGACGCGAGCGACCTGGAGGAGCGGCGCAAGTGGGTCGAGCACGACGCAGTGGACTGGCCGACCGAGGAGGAGCTCGCGGGGGTGGACAAGACGGCGATCCTGCCCATGAGGCGCGCTCGCACGGACAAGAACGAGGCGACGAGGGGCAACCTGTCGCACGAGCAGCACCCGCTCAAGGCGAAGTCCCGGAACATCGTTCCAGGATACAGGGACAAGCAGCTGCTGGCTGGCGAGTTGCAGACCAACGCCCTCGCTCTGACGGACACGGCCACGGCGGTGATCCCTCAGGAGGCTGCTGGCCAGTTGGGCTGGAGGCTGGAACAGGGCGACGTCGACTCGGCATTTCTGAACGGGAAGTACCTCGACAGCTCTCGACGCGTATACTTCCGCGCGCCGAAGGGTGGCCTGCCAGCTGTGCCGGAGTTGGGCTGGCCAGCCGTTCCAGAAGGTACGGTGCTGAGAGCGAAGAAGGGGATCTACGGGCTGAATGATGCACCTCTGTTGTGGTACGAGGAGCACCGCGGCACCATGCTGTCTCTTCCAGGAGCGTCGAGATCGAAGTTGCGCCCGGCTCTCTTCATCTTCCACGACGAGAATGAGAAGCTGATCGGCCTGATCGGGACGCACGTGGACGACGACTTGGTAGCGGGCTCGCCCGAGTTCTTCGCTAACCAGGTGACCAAGCTGAGGAAGATGCACTGCTACGGCAAGTGGCAGACGGCGAAGACCGGTTTCCACCACTGCGGGAGATTTCTCTTGCAGAGAGATGATGGCACCATCACCTGCAGCCAGAGGGAGTACACCGAGAGCATCGAGAATATTCCGATCTCAAACGAGCGTCGCAAGGACAAGGAAGCGAAGGCTACACCCGAGGAAAGGGCGATGCTCCACAGCGGCAACGGCCAGATTCAGTGGCTGGTGCGATCTACCCGTATGGACTTGGCATTCCGACAGGTGGAGAGTCAAGCGAGGGCCCACGACAGCGACCTGAAGGTTCAGGATCTGCTGGACTTCAACAAGCTGGTGAGCGATGCCAAGGCGGACCACGTGGACATCCTTTTCCAGAAGATCAACATAGACGACGCGATCGTGGTGGCGGTTGGAGACTCGAGCCACGGCAACGTGGGCAAGACGAAGACCGCGAGTCAGGCGGGCCTGGTCATCCTGCTAGCAGACAACAAGGACGATCAGTTCCTCCGCGGGATGCCTGCCAAGGTCACTCCCATGTTGTGGCGGTCGCACCGTATCAAGCGGGTGGTGCGCAGTACCCTGGCGGCCGAGACGATGGCGGCGCTGGAGGCGGTCGAGAGTGGCGACATGCTGAGGCAGCACCTGGTGGAGCTGCACTATGGACTCGGCTACCGGACCCACCTGGACGACGTGAAGGCGATCAAGATGGTGGAAGTCGCGGACTGTAAGTCACTGTACGACCTGCTCCAGAAGCGAGGGGCGGTGCCCTCCGAGAAGCGGCTGCTGATCGATATCGAATCGCTCAGGAACGACCTGGAGTTCAACAACGTGGTGAGCAAGTGGGTGAGCACGAAGCAGATGCTCGCCGACTGCCTAACCAAGCACGACGTCCGCGCTGGCGACTACATGAGGTATGTGCTCCAGACCGGCGAGTGCCGGCTGACGGAGGATCTCATGGCGGACCAGGTCATCGCCAAGCAGAGGATGGAGCTCAAGGGACGCAGGGGTGATTACTACCGCTCGAAGTATCCCAAGAGGCAGCGGCCTGCTGACCAGCTCTTCGTTCACGAGGGCTACACCTACTTCGAGGAGTGCATAGCGGATGTGAGGTGCAATGCGCGTGTGGCTCAGCCTGCTCCGAGGCCATACCTCCGTTGGCGGATGATGCTTGGACAGCGCGAGGGCGACATCTACTGCAAGAAGTTTGACGACATGGTTGGCTGGTCTGAATTAGACCAGGTGTCAAAGCGTCGGAGGATCCAGACCCAGGTGCGGAAACTGCTGACGATCTACGCACCGACTCAGGCGGCCCTCGAGCGCTACGAGAAGGACTTCACGGAGAAGCACACCATCAAGAAGCCGAAGGTGACGACCGACGGCGACCCCAAGGAGGAACCAGGTGTCACCGAGGAGCTTGGTGTGCACGTCGAGTCAGACGGGAACGTGAAGGAGGAGAGCACCGACGTTGCGGAGATCTACATGATGGACGCTGCGGGTGCCGAGTCTGAGGAGATCAAGTCAGGCGCCGCTGCAGCGGCAACGGTGACGGTGCGCGCGTTGTGTCGATGACGTTGGACCAGTGCGAGTGCGGACCGAGGACACGCAAGAAGCCCCATCGGGCCTCTACCTCGGCGCGTGCCGACGACCTGCCTGCTGTGCCGGATGACGGAGACGATGATGACGAGGAGACATGGACCTGGCAGAAGGTACCGCGCCAACGCAAGGATTCTACGACCCCGACGAAGAAAGAGATGCTGAAGGCTCGCGCCCTACACGAGAGAACCGGACACTCATCATATGAGAAGATCGCGGACGAGTTCGGCGACGTGATCGAGGAAGGTGTTCTCGAGGCGTATTAGTTGGTGGTCAAGAACTGCGACGAGTGTCGTCGAGGAAAGAAGACCTACGCGTCCGTGCCGCGGGAAGCCAAGGGCAGCGAGTTCGAGACGCACGGTGACGCACGAGTCCACGAGCAAGGCCAAGGGCAAGCTCAAGGGGAAGCAGATGGCCCGAGAACGCATAGGCGACTGCGAGCATAACGTGAAGACTACACAGGGCAGTAACCAGTACAAGGATAAGCTCCGGTGCCTGCAGTGTGGCATGCTGCTGGTGGACACGGACACGACGTGGTGGAAGCGAGAGAAGGAGTACCGCGAGATCGAGAAGACCTTGCGGACCAGCAAGGAGAAGGAAATCTAAGCCGAGATGAAGGCCATCCGCCTCCGTGATATGTACGAGAGGATGGAGGCCAGTGAGTCGAGCAAGGGAGCGAGCTCGACGGATACGTGAGGGACCACTACGCCGTGTGCGACGATAACGCCATTTTGGCGATCAGCACGGTGTTGCGCTGTTTGACGCGACGCCTGCTTTCATTTGCTGTTGAACTGGGTGCTAGGCCCAGCGCACGCTGCTGCGTGTCACGCTTAGCTAGAGAAAATAATATGAGTGTGATTTCTGAAGATTCCTGGAGGACTTGCCCTGGGAGTCTAGGATGTTGCAAGTAACTAGCATGCGTGTGTGCAGCGCCGGCGCTTGAGCTCGAGCAATAAAGTCGGCTTCCCCCCCCACAGCAGCAGCAGCGGGGCAGAGGAGCCATAGAGGTTTCGGCTGAGTTGACAGAGTTCGAGCTGGGACGAAACTCGCCGGCACGGAGTATCGAGCGAGCGAGAGCTCCAGCCAGAACGAGGGGGGGGCTGCTGTCCCAATCTGGGCTCTAGACCGACGCCCTGGCGGTGTGGGCTGCAGCGGGCTTCTCCTCGCATCTTGTGGAGTGTGGAGGCTACGAGGAGCCCTGCAGCGCAGTGGAGGACGAGCCTGTCTGAGGCGCTCCCTCCCTCTCCCTCGCCCTCGCCCTCGCTCTCTCTTTCTCTCTCTCTCTCTCTCTCTCCCTGTTCCTCTCTCTCCCTCTCCCTTTCCCTCCCTCTCCCTCTCCCTCTCCCCACCCCCCTTCCATCCCCCCTCCCTCTCCTTTCCTCCCTCATTCTCCCTCTCTCGAGCAGTTGGGCTCTCGGTCTTCGTCTTCTGTACGGCCGGATCTGATCACCCCTTCCCAGGCCCGTCCTGGACAGTCTGCCGAGCTGCACCCCGCCGCGGCGACAAGAACGGGAGAGCGATGGGGACGGGGAGAAACGAAAAGTGTGTCGTGGATGTCCGCGAGGGTCGACATTGCCATGTCGAGTCGGATGGGGCGCGTGGGCTCGTCAGGGTCGGGGTATGCATGGAGGTGGGGGAGGGGGATACTCGAAGAAAAAAGCGCATACACATAAACCTTTTGGCGCTCCGCGCGGAGTTCTTGGATCCGCCCCTGGGCCCCCCTGGCGGCGCTTCCGCGCGCCAGGGAGGGGGTCCAGCGCGAATCCAACCAATCCGCGCGGAGCGCCAAATGTTTATGTTTATGTTTATATGTGCCTTTTCTTCTTCTAGATACGGCGAGGGCCTCGCCGAGGGCGGCCTCGCATCATCGAAGGGCAGGGCTCGCAGCTCGGCTCGAGAGAGGAGGAGGAGGAGGAGGAGGAGGAGGAGGAGGAGGAGGAGGAAGAGTAATGAGGAGGAGGAGAGGAGGAGGAATGAGGAGGAGGAGCCACGCCCCCCCTCCCACTGTTGAGCTGTGCGTGTTCTGACCAGCAGCCGTTCGGCACCGTCTGAGAGCCGACCCCCCTCTCTTCCGACGTGCTATCCCCGGGGGCCCTCGAGTCATGAAAGTATCACGACGGGAGAGAGAGAGAGAGAGAGAGAGAGAAAGCCGTGCACATCACAGGTGCGGTGGCATCGAATTTAGTGAAGCGCGTCGTGCCGTCAACCCTGAAGACTGCGGCACCGACCTCTGCAACGGCGGGAAACACTAAAGCCGCCTCGCTGAAAGGAAGAGGGAGGAGGCACGAAAGCCGCCTCGCTGAAAGGAAGAGGGAGGAGGAGGAGGAGGAGGAGGAGGAGGAGGAGGAGGAGGAGGAGAAGGACGACGACGACGAAGGGAGAGGGGGGGGAGAGGACATCACAACTGCGAGCAAACCTGTTTGGCAATGATTGCCACTCGCCGGCTCTCCCTCGCCACAATCGGAGCAAGGCGTCCTTCCTACCGGCTGCCACGCGTTACATCTCGAAGATGTGTCGCTTCCAGGAGCTCCTCGGTCTGGCACGCTTGCGGCGACCACCCGGCCAGCGTGAATCAAACGTCCCCGGCGCGAACACACATTGTCGAGCAGCACTGCTCTCTGGAAGTTGGGTCACCCTGCCCATTAGAAGCATCTGGCGCAGCGCCAGTTGAACACTCAACCGTTGGCATATGCACGTTCGCAGAACTGCTCTATTCGTGATTTGGCTAATGTACGAGTGCGGAATGTCGGCGAGTTTGCGTAAGCACTTCGCTTGAAATGCGTCTAAGTTATCGCGGCCTGCTTTCTTCAGCCATACTGTGTGCAAGCAATACATTAATTTGGACACTACGCACGCGTTAAAAGATGCAGCCTTCTTCTTCAACGGCAACCTGATGTGTTTCCACAATCTCCACAATGATCCAAAGTCTGTGCGCGCCATTCCTATCCTCCTGCGCAGCTCAGCGCCGCTGCTCCCGTCGGCACAGGGAAGTCCACCCAAGTATACCATACTGTCCATTTGTGGCATTACTCTGCCATCTGGTCGTAGCAGCTGCGATTGACATCGTACAGGCAGTACTTCAGGCTTGCCTCAGTTGAAGGATATGCCATAGTGCTCCCCAGCCTCCCGCACGCAGTCCATCAATTGGTGTACGTGTGCTTGGTCAGCACCAACGAGAAGTGTGTCATCCGCATAAATAAGTTCGCTGATCGGAAGAGCGTGGTGTTGTTGTAGCCCGAAAGATTCGAAGTTACGTGTCGCATCATGCATCAGCACGCTCATCAAATTTGAAAACAAGAATGGAGACAATGGACACTTTTGAGAAATGCCAAACGCCTGTGGCCAGGAATCCGAAGTTGCACAGGTGTGCCGGACGCGAAATTCTTGTTCGTGTAGATCCCTCGCACGGCAGGTGCGAACCTCTCCGGGATCCCGAAGCGCGTCAAAGCTTGCAGAAGCTTGTCTGGCGATACATTGTGGAAAGCGTTGGCCCAGTCTAGCGCAAGCAGAAGAAGGCGTCCTGAGCCAGCGTCCATGGCGTCTTCGATCAAACGCCTGGCGATAAACAGCGCGTCGGTGGTGCCTCGCCCCGAGCGGAAGCCGAACTGCGTGCCCCAAATACGGTCCTCCGCGCCAGCGGTCTTGAGGCGCGCAAGCAATATCGTAGCGTAGAGCTTGATCCCGATGGGTAAAAGCGATGCGGGCCTGTAGTTGGAGCAATCTGCGGTGTCCCCCTTTTTGAAAATGGCTGTGACCACCGATTCGCACTGCCCATTCGCATGCAGGCGTGTCCTTGAAACGAATATCCTTGCAGAACTCGGCTGGCACACCATCCTTGCCATCAGCGCGGTGTCGTTTCAGCGAGTGCGATGCTGCGCAGACTTCCTCTGCCGTGATTGGGCCATCCGACACTGGCAGTAGCGGCTACATCAAGTCTGCGCCGTACAATATGGGTCGCACGGCCCATTGCATTGTAGCGAAGTATTCGGCGAGCGTCTGCGTCCGCTCGTCGCTGTCAACTGTCTTGCCGCGCACGTCCCGGAGGCGCCCCATGGTCGCGCCACGAGGCCTCCGAAGTTTGCGCACAGGCTCCCAGTCTCCATTCTGAAAGTGTTGGTCGAGCCAATCCGCTCTGTATTTCTTTACGAAAGCCCTGATTTGTCCGTGGAGCCGCTTCTCCAACTCAGCAGTTGCTTGCCCCCTGGCCTCGCTCCGGCGGCTGATTAACCCTAGAGTTGCATCGCAAACCCGCGGTTGTTGTCTTCGCTCCAGCAAGCGGGGCAAGGTCTCAGCGGTCGCCAAGCGGCTGCTTTCGGCAGAATTCTGACATGTGAAAGCGGAACTTCTCGCCGAATTGTCTCTTTCCCGCGCTGTCCCGCGTCCTTTGGCCCTTCGGGATGTCGAGGTGCACGCGGCAGAGCAATACTAAGTAGTGTGACGCGAGCGCGTAGTCCCGCTGGTTCTGCACGTCTGCAATGGTGTTGATGCGGTCCGCATCGCATAACAGGAAATCGATATGGCAGAAGTGTTGTGGGACGGCCGGATCGCTTGGCTTCGACCCAATATTGTAACACGTGATTTGGCGCTCCGGAGGATGGTCAAAGAACGTGTTCGCCCCTGCCGAAGTCTCTGTCTCGCAAAGCTCGAGGAGAGGGCTTCGATTAGAATTTGGGTCGTGATGTGCAGAATATCGCCAAATATGTAATCACCCAGAAACGTTTCCTCTCCTCCAAATCGCCGGTGCAACCTTGCGTTGCAATCCCCCATGATCAAAACATGTCCGTGCTTGGAGGTGTCGGCAATCATTCGACCAAGCCTGTGTTAAAACTCTTGTCTGTCGTCGGGCGGTTTGCCGCTGTGTGGGGTATATACAATAAAGACAGGTACCTTCCCACTGCAAATTCGCAGCTTCAGAAAGTCGACTCTCGAAGATACCACTTTGAAGCCGATCACGCTGCTCCAGGCGCTTGGGGAAACCAAGAAACCGACCCCAGCAACTTCATGATCGCCCGTATCCACGATTAGAATCAATGAATATCCTCTGTCGGTGATTCGATCAATAGATTCATGCCCATGTGTCTCTTGAAGGGCGAGAAGGTCAATGTCCAACGCTTGCATGTATGTGTAACCGAAGCTCTTCTATTTTCTCCTCCGTCAACCCTCCCGCGTTCCACGAACCGAAGACAGCGGCGCGCTGGCGCGGGTGCAGCGGCCCACCTCGGAAGCCTGGGACACCATAACCAGAGCGGGTTCTTGACATGTATGGGTATCCTGGGCGCCCTTTGGCACCCTTCGCTGTTCCCTTGGCGCCGCCCTTGACCCTTGGCATCGCTCGGACGTGTGCATTTTTCCTTCGGCGAAGACCATCGAGGAGCATCCTTGATCATTTGGCGAAAAAGCCACGCACGAAATCGAAGAAAGCACAGGGAATGGACGTCCGAGCGATTGCCAGTGACCACGCCTTTCGCGCCCTTCATGCCCGAGGCGGCGCGAGACACCAGGTCGTCCGCCTTCTGCTTTAAGCCCCTGACGCCTGAATTGTTTTGCAGCTCCTCCCAACCTTCCCACTCCCCATGCCACTCATACTCCACTGCGTTCCCCTTTACGTTCATGGTGACACCCTCCTCCCCACCCACTGTGACCGTGTACGGAGAAGAATCTGTGACAAATACTGTGTATGGTAGTTGCCATTCGGTGTTCATCATCCGCTTGAGGCCGAAGCAAAAATTTCGAGCCGCGCTCTCAGGTGCTGGACGGTCGGCATTGGCCCACAGACCCATCCCCCCGCCTGGTTGGAGGCCGGCCGCACGAAGCAAGTTCACGGCCAAGTCTTTGTCCTCCGATCCCCGGAATTCTGCGAACACGATCCCCTGGAACGCCACCCGCGACCCACCCGCGACCCAACAGCGACCCACCCGCGACCCACCCCGCGACACAGCCCGCGACACACCCGCGACCCACCCCGCGACCCCCCGTTACCCACCCCACGACCCGCTCGCGTCCCAGCCGCGACCCACCCGCGACCCACCCTGCGACCCAGCCCGCGACCCATCCGCGACACACCCACGACCCCCCTCAAGGGAGGAAAAACCATCCGGACCCGACACTTGACATTTACTAGACGGCCTTGGGCGTTGACTAAACAGCCCGGCCCTGTTCGATTCATTTGTTGTGTGCGTTTACCGGGGTGATTATTATGGGGTGGATTTTCTGCCCTTTACACCCGCGACCACCCGCGACCCACCCGCGACCCACCCGCGACCCACCCCGCGACCCACCCCACGACCCACCCGCGACCCACCCGCGACCCACCCGAGACCTACTCACATCTGGTTTAACGAGAAAATCGGCGCTTGCGGCGGGCTCGTTGTATAATTTGACATTTTGGCGTCTGGCGCCTGCGGCGGGCTTTTCCAAAGTCTCGCAAACTGCCGACGTCCCCACCGCCCCCTCACTCTTATCCGCATTTGCGGGGTGCTACGTACATTTATACACACACACACATTGTCCGCTCAGCCTCGTCACCCGCGCCGCGGCCGTCGCGCTGGCCTGTTGCGGACAGGCCATGAGGCCCTGATGGTCCTAGTCTGCTCGTTCCCGACCGGGGAGGACCCAGATTTCCGACGATATGTTGTTTCAATTCCGGATTTGAGCGCGGATACAGGCTTCTTCGGACGGGCGGTAATCGGGGATAACCTAACTGAGAGGAGAAAGCGAACCCTTAAACGGGCCCTGTCGGGAGCAAGGCACATGTTATGGCCTTGTCATCGCCCCAAATTTGGGGTTGCCTCCCATTACTACCCGGCCAACTTCTGGGGCCCGTTCCCAGGCCCTGAGACCAAATTTTCGCCAGGGACAAAGCATGCCCCCAGGAAACGGAAGGGGACGTCCTTGGGGCCGCGCGTTGAACAAGAACACATCGTCGGGTGTCTGAGGTGGAGGCATTACCGAGGAGGAGGAGGAGGAGGAAGAGGCGGAGAAGGAGGAGGAGGAGGAGGAGGAGGAGGAGGGGGAGGAGGAGGAGAGGAGGGGGGAGGAGAGGAGGAGGAGGAGGAGAGGAGGAGGAGGGAGGAGGAGGAGGAGGAGGACAGTAGGAGGAGGAGAGGAGGAGGAGGAGGAGGGAGGAGGAGGAGAGGAGGAGGAGGAGGAGGAGAGAGAGGAGGAGGAGGAGGAGGAGGAAGAGAAGGACAGCCCTTCTGTCCTCCTGGCCAGGGGAGGAGGGGGGCCAGGGGGGCGGCCGCGCGGCCAGCGCCGGCCGGGCTGCTCGGCTGGCGCCGGCGGCGCCCGCCGAGGTCGAGGGTCAAGGTGGACCCCCACGACAAGGTCCGAGGGACGCGGACCGGGGGCGTCCATCAAGCGGTGGCGAGGCGTCCTGGCTCGCCTATAGGCCCGCCAAACAATGTTCTAAGAACCTGTCGTTGTTTGCACGAGATGTTGTTTGAACATCTCTGGCGGGGACTGTCTTGTGTTACACACAGCGGGCTTACGTTCCAAGCACAATTTTTCTATTGCAGATCTTTTGGGGGTTCTTAGAACATGTCGTGGTAGGCCTGTAGGACTGCCGGGACGGTCGGTCCCTGCTCAAGTCCAAGAGTCAGGAGCAGCGATCAGGTGGATCGGCTTGAGTTTCTCGAGGCGTCGGAGGTCTGGGTGCCGCCTATCGCCGATGCATCGTGCGTTGCACGGCCCATGTCAAGCCGGGGAGCTTCCCCCTCAGCAGCCCGCTCCGCGCTCCGCCCCCTGCCGTCCCCCTTCAGAGGAGCAGGGGTTGGGGGCGGAAAGGACGAGCAGGATAGCATCAGGGGCAACGCTACAGGGGGATAGGCTCAGGGCGGACGCAAAGACCCCGAGTCGCCTGCTGATCTCCAGTAGGGGCCTAATCGCCCACGCTTCCCTGGAACGTGCGGTTCCGCTATCGGGGGCGCACCGCCGATTTATGACGATCTATCGCCCC